>CM041295.1:77273047-77698047 GCA_023052935.1 Piezodorus guildinii
AAAAAAAATACCTTTTTATTCATCTGACATACTTTTTAAATTTAAACTATATTTGAAATGAAATAAAAAGAAAAATGTCTTTATTACACTGGGGCTTGGATCAATGGATGAGTATGTCTCTTTCAGATTATCAAGTATCAATAAGTCACATTGAGAATTATTGTAAATTTTCTATATTTATTTATTCATTGGGATATATTACAATTTGTCTCAATGGACAATAATAATAGTTCTATAAGATCACATTCATACAACATTTACGGTATAAAAAATAGAAAAGCGAAATTACATAAAATAAAGGTATATTATAACATAATAATAATAAAATTTAAAAAAAAGTTTGATTGTCAATCATCATACTTTGAAATATCAAAACCTAAACTAAAATAATAAATTGAAGTTATTAACTATGTACATATTTACAAATCAAACTACAAGGATAAAGGAAATAAACAAAAATAGATTAATCATTAAAGATAATTATATATATATATATATATATATATATATATATATATATATATATATATATATATATATATAAAATTGGTATTTCTAGCATCTGCACTTTCATGTCATTGTTTATATGGCTATATAGACTATAGTCATTACTATATGAGAGTAAAAGGTGGTTGAAAAGAAGTGACGTAAAGGAGGAAGCAGTTCGTGCATGACGTATCTCAGGAGGGATAGAATTCTAAAGAGAGGCAGCAGAAAAAGAACTTGTCAAACGCAGCGGTATTAAAACATTTAAAAACACATTAGCATCGTCTGATTAGCTACAGTAGGATAAGTGACGTTAAATAATAGACGACAACGTTAAGTGATAGTTGTAGATAATTTCTATTGTCATATAATTTCATCTAAAATAAATGTTTCCATCGAAACAATATAATTTTTTTCATTATTTTTAAATGAGAGAAGTTGGTTCAGGGTGCAGTCAATTTAACACACAATTAGCGTGAACTTAATTTATTGGTGCCAACGTTTCGGCCTAAATTATAGGCCTTCTGGGTGGTTGTGTGAACTCAGAAGGCGTCAGTCAACAACAACCCTTGAGGTTGAAGGAACGATCTATTTTGTAATCGAGCACTGCGGCGAAGAGGTTGTTGGTTGTTATCTAGTGGCCCCTGGGTGTTATACCTAGTGTTAGGTAATATAGCTTTATTTATTTTTAAAGTTTATTAATATTTGATTTCAAGAGAGATACGTGAAAGTTATGAGTTTAGCGCTCCAGATTTTTAAAATTAATTCAAATTCAATTCAGCAACTATTCACTGACTTTGTCATGTGATATTATCAAATTCATTTCTTTTTCTAACTTCCAAATGGAAACTTTTATTATTAAAGGCTTTAATATATATTATAAACGTAAAAGTAATTGAGATCACTCCAGCAGTTGACAGTTCATGTTGACAGTATATTTGATTTTTGAAACAGATGCATTATTTGGGAGGGAGAATATTATACCTAGTGATAAAAAATATGTATACATATGACTAAAAAATAGGAAAATATTGTCAGAAATCATAATTTACGAAAATATTTGTATATGGCAAATACACGCACACAAAGACTTGGTAAAATGGACACTGGGTGAACTTCCGCTGGTTCTCGTCCTACTGATGCGGATGACAGAAAAGCGTTTTGTACAAGGGTTCTAAAAAGAAATGGGGGGGGGGCTAGGTTCCCATGGCCGTTTCTAAATATGTACGGTATGCGTGCATTTATGATTTAAGTTAAAATGACTCTTCCTGAATCCAGTCCTTACAATCCAAAATCCTTAATGCTCCTTACTTTGTCACGAATAAAATCGTCCACAATCAGCTTAATGTTCCGTATGTATGTTGCTGATTTGGCCCGTACCAGGTATCACTCCTTCCATGAAAAACTCCACTCCCACTCTAATCCATTAGTTTTAATACAAGCTTCTTCTTCAATTCCTGATAGTCCTCCGAGGCGTCTGAAAAGAATACGGCCTCAAGACCTTCTGGTTTAGACTCACTACTAAAGAGTGCTACTAATTGGCAGTTTCTCTTTTTTATGATTTCAGCATATTTACTTGTTGTATTTTATACAGTTGTAAATTTATTTTAAAAAAATAAGTTAAAATTAAGGTCATCCGGGTAGAAAAAGAGCGTTGAAGTTGAAAATAAGTTAAGTGAAAAAAAACCTTAAGCAAAAGAAAAGAAATCGTATGAAATTTAAAATTGAAATAGCGGCAGGAATCACTTGAAGTTAAAAGATGTCTTTGTATGATCAGAACAAAGACCTACTAAAGTTGTGTTACAAGCTGCCCCGAAGACACTCTGTGTAAATCCGCTGCCAACTCTTAGGGAAACAATACAGCAACAGTTTATGGCCGAAAACAAAGCAGCAACAGTGTGTGCTCTTCCCTGCTTTATATGGACCAGGTCCTTGTGGTCGAGTGGAAATCCTCCCTCACTTCCTCACTTAACTTCTATTTCCGAAATAGAAAAGAGAATTCATGACAGCAAAAGTTACACACTCTTACTCGAATATTAATGAAATGGCGTATATATTTAATTTGCTGTAATAAGAGGTCTCTTGGTTACATATACCAAAATATTTAATAATTATTACACTGTCAATAATTAAAATGTTTGAGAGTTTCTTATCTTGACAAATAATGTTGTTTTTTTTAGATTAAGATTTTTATTTTTCAATATTTTACAAATGACCACAGGCCTAAAACTTTATACATGATGTGGTAATTACACCAATTACATGTTACCTTTATATTGACAGTAGGGGTTGATGCAACTGTTGCCTATGTTACATTTAGAACAGTAGGAAAAATCTGAAAACGAAAACCTACACAATAAAAAACATCTGGTGCGCACAACACACGAATTTCACTTTCCTCCGTTATTCATATCAATTTAAGAATTTTACAACAAATTTAAAAACGAAAATAAATTGTTAAAGAATTATTTACTTTGGATTTTAAAAGAAACGTGTCTTTTATAAAATAATCTATTATAATATTATCTACGGCAATCAGTTTTTTTTCTCGGTTTTTTATCACTCTCCGTTAACTTTTACAATAGTATGTATAAGCTAATATTTTTTCTAAAATCTTTAGCATTCCAACGGTATATTATACATGTATATTACGGTTCTTAAGTTGAGAAACTAAAAATTGCATTGAAACATATGTTTGCAGTTATCTCCTTTAGTTTGTTAACGAATTAGTTCAACTTATATATTTACCTGTTTTTTTAGATTTGCTAATCAGATAATATGGTTAATTTTATTTTTTAAAAAATACAAAATTAAAGGTACTTTAGAGGAAGAAATTTTGAAATTTCGGCATTTAAGCCCTGTCAGACTGTCCAATTTTACATCGATGTAGCAAGTTTAATCAAAATAGAGCCGTTTTTGAGAAAAGTGTAAATAGGTGCTAAATGCATGGTATAAAGTGCCTCTTCTGGTAAGCTGATTTTGGTAAAAAAGTTGTAACATCTCGGGTGTATATTTGTCTTAAATATGAAATTTCAGTTTCAAAGGACTTTTCGTTTACACGCTGGACTTACCACACACAAACAGACATTTTTTCGGGACTTGGTCATTTGGACTCAGGAGACCCTAAAACGTGTATTTCCGTTAAAAACTGGAATCCAAAAATTTTTACGATCGCAATACTTTCCCTTACTATATATTCCATATATAGGTAACTGAAAGTAAAAAATGAAGTATAATAAATATATAATTTTTGTGAGAAGATTGGTACGAACAATGGGGTTTTGTACGATCTGGATGGAATGCAGCAATGACTTTTTATGATTTTTTTCATGATTCTTTGGTGATCTTCGTTGCCTAAAATTAATTTGTCCAAATCATTATTTCGTATAGGATTTCTTAATATCGAGTACGACTTTTTTTTTTAATTTATTGTTATGTGTTTTTGTAATGTCAAATACAGTGCGAAATGCCATTATGAGACGAAATCCGACGGCTAATTGATGTAATGAAATACTGGACTCTAGCGAGAAAGTTAAGGATTCCACGAAAGTATTATTATGCATGTGAGAGGAGAAACTTGGCACATATTATGAGCCGTTAAGTTCATTTCGGTATCGATAAGTCTTGCGGCAGTCTAATGGGATTGCGTTTTTTTCTTCTTTTTTTTTTTTGCTCCAAATTGCCAGAGAGTACGTTTGGAAAGGAGGATGGTATTTTAAAATTCTAATTTGTAGAATAAATAACACATCTTGGCTAGCCAATTTATAGACATTTGACCGGGCTAACAAGACTATTCATCTTCTCGAAACCATCGACTGGTCCTACCTTGTCCCGTTAGACATTCCGTTTTTTGGATGTTTGGTTTAAGTTCTTTTGATTTGAAATCATTGGCAGACAACGTCACTCCCAGAACAAACTCATTGGAAGATATTAAATAAAATAGTGTTTAACTAAAGAACTATCAAGTTTGAAAATAAAACAAAAGTGGTCGCATAGTGTTTAATATGTTGCAATGCAATGTACCCTGAAATATAGATTGTTATCAGGAGAACATCTAGATAAATCTGGAACAGCAGCTGTAAATGCTTAATCAGGAATAGGATGTTATATAGTCAGGAAGAGAAAAAAATAAATTTACTAAAACTGGCAATTTAAATGAAAAAATAATATAGATTTAATTAAGAAATGTATTAAAAGAATGTACCGGTAAAGAAATGGGACTCGAATTAAATACCGATAAGACGAAATATATGATTAGTAGCAGAAACGGTGGCGATCTTGGTGATATTGGTATATCAGGGCATACTTTTGAACACGAAGAGAAATTTGATTATTTAGGTTCAATGGCAACAAGAAAAAATAAAATCCAGGAAGAAATAAAGTCCCGGTTAAAGGTGGAAAATGCGTGTTACTATTCAGTTGCTAAGTTACTTAGCTCGCGGCTTCTATCTAAAAACTTAAAGGTTAGAATTTATAAAACTATTATCCTTCCGACGGTTCTTTACGGATGTGAAACGTGGCCGCTTACTTTGTAGGATGAACAACGGCTTAAGGTTTTCGAAAATAAGATACTGCGTAAAATATTTGGTCCGAAAAGAGATGAGGCCACTGGGGAGTTCAGAAGGTTGCACAGCACAGAATTGCGGAACTTGTATCCTATGAATATAAATGAGTTGATAGCATCGTAGAGACTCAAATAGGCTAGTAAAGTTGTTGGGCTCGGTGAGGAACGGATTCCGAGAAAGTTGGTATTCGCTGATCCGACTGGTAGGCGTCCAAAAGGTAGGTCGAAGCGTCAATGGGAGGATTGCGTTAAGGCTGATCTCGGGGGCTTGGATTGAACGGTGAACATTGGACGAGTCTGTGAATTAGAAAACCTCTAAAAATGTCAAAACTTTGCAAGCCTGCAAAATGATTAAAAGACACGTGTCTGCTCTTAATTCTTGATTAGGGCCAATTAAATAATCATCTTTCCATTACAAACAGAGTAATTTTGTAATTAATATGCACAAACAATTAATTTACAGAAGTGGGGTGTCATTAGTATAACACATTATTCAATGGCGGGAAAGTACTTGGAGGTGGATGGTTAGAATTTATCAGTAGCAAAACAATGGATTGCATTTAATCACTCAGAAGGGATTAAATTAGAGGTAAAGAGTAGAGAATACTTCGTACCACAACAATTATTGTTTATTAAAAGAGCTAGTAAAATTTAAAAAATCAGTAACAATTCTGTTATAGTGATTTTACCGGCACGGTGTTATAATAATAATAATAAATTCTTTATTTGTTCTGGGACTAGTCCCTTAAGAATAATATGACAGTAAAATTAAAATAAACACTTTTGAGTCTTAGAGTATAAAAACAAAAAACAATACAAATTATAAACATATAATAACAAATCAAAAGCAACTTCAAATAAAAATATTGAAAATTAAACTAGATAATAAATAAAATAAGAGATATGTACATATATACGATTTTGAAAAAAAAGGAATTTACATTTATTTATTATTATTTTCTTATAATATACCAATAATATAACATGTGCAAAATACAAAGTAACATAAAACATAATACAAGGAAGTAAGAATATTAGTCATAACCGTGGAAGTGACAATCGGGATAGTTGTAAAAGTGATAGGGATTAAGGAGTAGAGCAGAGCTAATCCTAAAAATATTAATTATTATAAGTCCTTGGTATCTTTCAGAAAGGAAAGCAATAGGTATTTATATAACACAAATTTAGACTGAGAATTATAAAAAATAAAATAAAGTAAAATAAAACGTATGTAGCTAAAACATATAGGAAATAATTATTAAAATACTAAATTATGAATGTAAATTTTTTATTTATTTTTTAATAATATTGCTTTATTGGGAAATAATCCAATCTGCCACTATCCTGAATGTAAATAGAAAAGCATAACACAAATATTGTATATGAAAAATTAAAATATTCCAAAACAAAAATAATATGTCTTCTTTAAGGAAACAATATAAATATTTGACAATAAATCTGTAAGTTCAAAACAAACATCAGGCAAAGTTATCTAAGTCTTAATTAATTAATTATTACCACTCGACACCCATCGGCCTTCCGGCACCTCACACGACCACCACTGTGTTATGTTAGAATAATGAAATGAAATGTTTATTAACAAATATATGTACAAAAACAGAGTATTGTACAATACATACAAGTAAGACTACAAGCTGGGGTGGGCTTTTTTTACACTTTTCATAGCAGTACAGATAATCTTGATTTAAATTAATGTACTAAAGTACAGTACAAGAGGGAAAACAAGTAAAAAAAAAAAAAACATCTAAAAAAAAAAAAATGCAAAAATAATAATAAGACAAATGAATAAGGAAAAAATAATAAGAAATGCAAACATATTTAATTTAAATAACAATATGTTTTTGCCTTTTATGTTTGTAAGCTTCAAAAGTTAAATCGCTTTTACAATAATTAACAATTTCCCTTATGTGGTCATGCTTACTATTTGCACATGAATTAAAAAAATCTGTCGTTAACTTATATATAAAAGTTGAAATGCATATATAAACAATAATGTAATAGGTCAGTTGGCGTCCATCTAGGAAAACTGCCATCAAGCATCAAGCATTTTTTTTTTTTCAAATTTGTAATTTTTTATAATGTGTCGCGCATGTGTTAGACCATACAGGGCAAGCGTAAAATATAATAGGCCTAATATAAAGATATAATAACTTTTTATTAATTATATTAAGCCTAGATAACAGGGGGGGGAGGAATAATTTGTATGTGACCCCTATGGCTTTATTAATTTGAGTATTAATATGGTTTATAAATGTCAGTCTAGAATCTAGATGTACCTTTAAGTAGATGTGTTAGGATATAAATTGTTGGTAAGTCTGTTGGAAATAATTTATAATAAATAATTTTTTTAGCTTTCGTCCCTTTCACTAAATTATTTCACCAACTTCAAAGCCTTTAGAGCGCAGAACAGGATTCACACATAGAAGTCTATGGACTGATACAAATGGTATTTCCTAGATGACACGCTTAGACCAAACGTGCAGAAACATGATAAGATAGAACCACTCTACCTACCCCTTAGATGTACTTAACTTCCAGCGAGTCTTGAAACTTCGACAGCAAACTCAATCATGGTATTGTACTGATTTTTAATTATTGATAAGAACCAACCACCCAAGTAGATTTGTATCGATATAAAAGTAGCCTAATTCACAAGTGTCAAACTGATTTTATATATATATATATATATATATATATATATATATATATATATATATATATATATATATATATATATATATACAAGAAATTAATTCATCGACCTTTTTTATATTATAATTTTGTTTGAAATAATTCGGGTTTTAGGTCATTAAACTTTTTTTTTATTTATTTAATTTTTTTATTCGAGAGTTCTACCAGAATATGGTCTATTTTGTATTTTATTCTCGTTATTATTAAACATACATCTTTAATTTCCAAATTCAGAATCGAGATTTCAGTTTTACAAATTATATTTTCCAATGGTTTTACAAACTTTGAAGAAGTAGGAATAAGTTTATAAATGCTTTTAGTGCTGTCTTTAATGTGTGGTGGAATTAAATTATATATATAATATATATATATATATATATATATATATATATATATATATATATATATATATATATTAATATATATATATAAAGAATAAATGTTATTAAAATATGATATTACACACCTGTATGATCCTTATGGTTGATCCGTTCTCGAGGAAAAATTGTTTTCTTTATTTTTCACCATGGGGTATACTTGCGATAAAATTGAAATAAAAAATATTACGGAGGAACCTCCAATGAAATAAAGTATCACGAAATTGGAGGTGTACCAAACCATCATAACCTAAAAAATGTTTACTAACATTTTCTCGGAAAAAAAATTTAAAAAAATAATTTTTAAAACGCTTTTCTAAAATCCCTAACATACATATTTTTCGTGAAAATTAGTTGAGCTGTTCAGGAGAAACAATTTTTGTTTGTTTTTTGTTTCCCCCTCTATAACTTCCCTCCCATAAGGATAAAGGGGCTAAAAATTTGCAATAGGTTGTTTCTCATAGGTGCGAATTAATGGTATAAATTTGGTTCTGACATACGCGGGGGCAGATTTCACACGCTTATTCCGCTAGGCCCTTTTGACTTAGAAGGCGCAAAGTGTTGATGATCATCAAATTAAAACAAATTACCTGAAAGATGGATACATGTAATAGATAAAAATGGATATATAATATATGATAATAATAATATATGGATAATAGTAATAATATATGGATCATATATAATTTATAAAAAATTCACAAGAATCTGAAGTTTTTATTGAAATCACTATGAACTTATTTTACAACAAGATATCAGAAGAAATTATCTGATGCTTGCATCATACACTTGACGCCTTCCTACGTAAAATAAATAAATTAATCATTTATTTTTCATGGAAATATTTATTTTCAATGAAAAATAAAGTAAACAAAAATATTATCTTTAACAATCACTTAAGTTTTTCTTCGCTCCCCATTACCTTTAATAACCTGATATTTCCACATAATATTTTTTTCTAAATATTACACCGCTATTTCCTTAATTTTCAGGGTAGATCTGAGAAGTTTCTGGGAGGACCGATTAGAAAAATTACCTAAAAGATGGATACATGTAAATGGATCAAAATGTATGATATATAATTTATAAAAATTTCACAAGAATCTGAAGTTTTTATTGAAATCACTACGGACTTATTGTACAAAACGATATCAGAAGAAATTATCTGATGCTTGCATCATACACTTGACGCCTTCCTACGTAAAATAAATTTATTAATCATTTATTTTTCATGGAAATATTTATTTTCAATGAAAAATAAAGTAAACAAAAATATTATCTTTAACAATCACTTAAGTTTTTCTTCGCTCCCCATTACCTTTAATAACCTGATATTTCCACATAATATTTTTTTCTAAATATTACACCGCTATTTCCTTAATTTTCAGGGTAGATCTGAGATATTTCTGGGAGGATCGATTAGAAAAATTACCGAAAAGATGGCAACATGTAAAAGATCAAAATGGGTCATTAAAAATGTTTACAAACCAGTAAAAAACGCTAGCTTATCTAATTAGAATTACAAACTGATTTTACAACGTAATAAATTATTTTCAAACATAAATATTAGAAAATACATTGGTACGATTAATAATTCCATGATGCTTGTCCTGCAGTCCAGCAGTCCAGTATTGGACTTCACTGAACATGCCTGATATGGGATTGGACGGAGTGAAGTTGGTGAATTAATTTCGAGGGAATTTGAAGGACGCAATAAGGGAAACTTGAGGGAATGAATTAAGAATTCAGGAATTGTCTGATATTATTAAATCATGAATCCTACACGAGAAATTCACTACTTGAATCTACTTTTGACGTAGTACACAGAACATGTAATTATAACACAAATTTTATTAAAAACAATATAATATTCATAGTAAGAAGTAAGGTTATAAATTTTTTTACATAGGAGTATTTTATAATGTTTATAAATTTTATAAATATTATAAACTTTGATAAATGTTAAAGTAAGAAAGAAAAAAACCTAGTTCATGACTCATATTGCTTTTCCGTTACCGTATTAACAGAGACATGTCCTATAAGAACTAGATCTCGGCCGAAAATAGTCTTGAATAGAAAAGGTAAGGCTGGAGTGGGTGGAGTGTCATATGGGCTTCACTAGCTTGTCAATTCCATACCCTTCAGGCTGTAGCTTGTTAGTTTTGGAAATACATATACACCTCTTTCCATTTAATCAACTATAACTAGTTTTCCCCCTTACTCAATGGCTCATAAATATATATATTAATACACATCACAAACATATACGGGGTATCCAAAATAAATTGGTCTAAGTGCCTCTCATGGTCGAAAGGATGGACTGAAAACAAAATGACGGAAAAAAAAATTTAGATCTATGTCCGTAGTTTCACTAACCTCTAAGGATTTTTAACTTAAATGTGCGGAAAAAGCTTAGGTAACATTACATTTTTAATATTCCTTTTAGTTTAGTCTTTGAAAAAATTATGAAAGACACCGCAAAACGCATTGCGACATCTTCAATATTAAAAGATTTAATGGAATTTTAAAATCTTTTACTCTCAACTTCATTATAGCACCTTAAAAACAGGAATTAGGAAGAGGTCGTTCATAATTTTTATGTATTTTTGCATTGTCTTTTTATTAAAAATATTTCGTATATAATCAAAACCATAGAGTTAGTACTAAAAAATGTAAACAAAAATTTTCATAAATGATTGTTTAAATTTTAAATTGTTTCTGACAAAAACATATTCATATTTCTTAGTCATATTTATAGAAAGCGGCGTGGTCTAGTGGATAGAACACTAGTCTACTGTTCTCCGGGTCCTGAGTTCGAATCCCGGTAGTGGAAGAATATTATTTATTCTGTTAATTCACTCGGGGAGCGACCCTAGGGTATGGAGACCCTCCTGGGGCAGACCAAGTCTCTATAAAGTGGGTACCCAAATAAATTGGAGAAAAACCTGGCGGCTGAGCGTTATCAAGGCCTAATCACCTCATTTCATGGCCGTTGACATAGAAACAGTAAGAATCTCTGTATGTACTGAGCCCAAAAGACCCTTCATGTGTTGTAGTGGTTGGTAGAGGTTATTATTATTTTATTTATTTATTTTTTTTTTTTACTCTCAACTTCATTATAGCACCTTAAAAACAGGAATTGTGTAGAGGTCGTGCATAAATTATATTTATTTTTGAATCGTATTTCTATTAAAAATATTGCGTATATAATCATAACCATAGAGTCAGTATTAATAATTCATTGGAGTCGAGGTATACCCAGATTCCTTGTCCCAAACTCTTTTCATCTATGACCATTTTGATGTGCACTCACAGAAAAATAACTGGTATCAAATGACAGAATAAAAAATTTTCCAGAGAAATCGAAACACTCTAAATAGGAATGTAAGTGTCGCACAACGTAATGCAGAAAATTAAATTTTAATATTACTATGAATATAACGCGTATGGTTTTATTGAAAATAATTTGTTATCACTTATTTCCTACATTCAGTTATATCTCAAAATTTGATTTTAGCTCCCTAACCGTTGACAATCGGACTATAATTCATATAAACTTTTTTATTTCTCATGAGGTCTAGTATCTGCTCCTACATTATGTCTAGACATTTATTAGACACGAAATAGACACAAAGTGTCTTTTCTTTTTTTTTTCTCCTCAGATTCTTCATTGGCCAATGAACATAGATTTGTTTCGCACCATTTTAAAGTTAATCAAAGGAAATAGTTTTTTAATATTCAGGAAAAGAAACCGCTCTCCGTTTTCGACTACTTCAACACTAACTAGACAAACGGTCAAACCTTCCTCTTAACTACAAAATGCTCATCTAATGACTATAATAAGACCTATCTAGACTTAAGGAATTGAGCTATGGGGATCTACAAAACAATTGAATTCCTTCGTTTTTTTGTTTATTTATTTAACGTCTCTTTATGCTGCTGTGGCTAGTCGGTCGATGCTACAATGGGAGAGTCCTTAAATTTTGCCTATCCATGCTTAATTAGGATAAGGATCTTTAAAATTACCTGACATCGCACATCGCAGGCAACCTTTTAACGTCCCTTCCGAACGACGGCATAACTAAGGAATTTTTTCTTCCATTAAAAAATTCTAGTGCCACCTGCGGGTTTGAACCCGGGCATTAGTCATAAGAGGCTGTTATGATAACCACCCTGCTACAGGTAACCCCGAATCCCTCTCGTACCCAGTCCTTACAATCCAAAATCATTCGTAAAATCCTCAATGCTCCTTACTTTGTCACGAATAAAGTCATCCACAAAGGCCTGAATGTTCCCTATGCTACTGTTTAGGCCCAAACCAGGTATGAATCCCTCCATGAGAAACTCCATTCCTACACTAACCCACTAGTTCTATCCTGGCTTCCTCTTCGACCCCTGATAACCCTCCGAGGCGTCTAAAAGAAGATGGCCTTGAGATTTTCTTCTTTATATTGGCTACTAGAGTGCTGCTAATTGGCAGTTTCTCTTCGTGTAAATTATCATTAACCCGTATATTTACTTGTTGTATTATAATATACAGATGTAAATTTCAATAAAAATATTCAATATTTTTTTTTTTTAAATCAGGAAATTTAAAAACTAACGATAGAAGGGTAATAGCTTCTTGAAATTTCGAATATTTTAGACATATTAAAATTAATTTTCTGCATGAATTATTAATTTGTGCGACACTTACTTTCCAATATTGAGGGTTTGAAGTCTTAACCTTTTGGAAATTTCCTCTTCTTTAATTGGTACACTTATTTTTCTGTGCGTGTATATCAAAATGGTCCTAGATGAAAAGATTTAAGGGACAAGGAAAGTGGAAGACCTGCTTCGATGGATTGATGGAGTGGCAGCGGATGCCAGGTTCATGTTTAAAATCCGCAATTGGAGATCAATGGCAACAGGCAGAGAAGACTGGCAGACCAAGCTGCAGGAGGCCTTGACTCTTCAGGAGTTGTAGCGAAATGGATAATGATGTACATCAAGTAGGTATATTTGAGTTTTTCTGAGGAAAACCATAAATAACAGCGAATACCTCAAAATTTGATTTACCTCACTAACCGCGAGAATCGGGCTGTCATGAACTTTTTTGTTCCGCTTAAGGTCCTGTATCTGCTCCCACAATATGACTAGAAATTAGTGAGACACCCTTATAAATGCAAATAAAAAAATATTCCCGATTAAAGCCAAAGTTTACAGTTGCTTTAATATACCATAGACTCCAGGAGGTTTCTCCAATCTCGAAGTCAGTTCACAGTTGATATAAAAGAATAAATAATTATTCTGCCGCAGACGAAATCGAACCCGAGATTACTATTAGAGAAACCATTGGGTAACCCCACTGTATATTATGACTTCTGCATAATATGTAATGTTAATGTTTTTCATCAAGTCTACAAGAAGTCCCTTCGTTACTACCCAGAATCGACATCATGGTACTTTCTACCCAAACGGTAGACCCAAACCCATAGGAATGTCAATGACCTAAGCAATGTTCTATAAAGCTCCAAGGGTATTTGTATAATACAACTACCATATTTAGTGGAGCCTGGTGAATATATATCTTTGGATATCATCTCCTTTGTGCTCCAGCCGCATATTTTAAGTATAATATTCCCGGAACCATATTTATATTATTATATGTATTTATACAATATTCGACAATGAAGGTTTCATCATTTAGTAAAGAACTTTTAAAATATACGACTTCTATAGATCTATAGTTCGATAAAGTATTATCCTGAATCCTCAAATTTATGTATTTTATATCCAAGAGGGGACATATTTGAATAAAGGTATCAACAAACACCGAATTAATTAATCAAAACGACACCGAGTTAAAGTGGCTTTATCCTTCTGTTTGACGGAAATATTTCCATGGTTCTTACCTATTCCAAACTTAAAAATTAGAAAACCTTCCTATATAACTGAACTCCTCACCCGCTCTGACACCCATTCATTGGACACTAAAATCTAATCAATCAATATTTATACCCCATCACATAAAACTGCATCCTTTCCTCGTTCCCTGTTCGTTAGTTTGGAATTCCCTGCCTATCTCTATCCGTAAAATCGCCTTTCTTGCTTGTTTCAAACATCAACTCTTCCATTACCTACTTGAATCTCACTCTTCCGTTGTTGTTGTAAAATCATTACGTTTTATGTAATGAAGCTAGTTATATGTTCTGTGATATGCAATAATACCTTGTCCAGTATGTATCGTTTAAATGTAAAAATTACATTTCACCACACCACAACAAAAAAAAAAAAAAAAAAAAAAAAAAAAAAAAAAAAAAAAAAAAAAAAAAAAAAAAGTAATAATAATTATATATATATATATATATAATAGTAAAATATAATACAAAGTAATATAAGAAGTATAACACATACAAATATTTCTTTACATGTCAGGCCCTACTACAAAAAATATTTTTTATAGTATTACATGCTTCTAACATTTTTTATTACTTTTACTAATATTTGAAGTGTTTAAAAAGGGAAGTATAGCGATCCTGACCATTTTTGAATTCATGTTTTCAATGTAAATACACGTTTTAGGGTTCCAGTGTCCATGTGTGTGGATGTATGAGCCTTACAAATATTTTCGTAAAATTATGTTTTCTGACATTTTTCTATTTTTTAGTCATATGTATATATATTTTTTTATCACTAGGTATAATATTCCCCCACCTTATTAATTGTCCTGTTTCGAAAATAAAATATACTGAACTCTAAACAGCTGGAATGATGCCAATTACTTGCATGTTTTCAATATATTAAAGCTTTTAATAAAAACAAAAAAAATATATTTAGAAGTTTTCAAAAAAAAAAAAAAAGAATTAATAATATCACATAAAAAATTCAGTGAATTGTAGCTGGAGGCGAAACACATAACTCTTTCATGAATCTCTCTTGAAATCAAGTATTAAATAATCAACTATGGAATTATTTATTTTAGATTAAATAATATGACAAGGAAAATCATCTACAACAATTACTTAACTGTGATGTCTATTTAAAAGAATATACGTCACTTTATGCTACAATGGCTGATCGGACGATGCTACAGTGGGAGTTATAAATGTTGCCTATCCAGGTTTAATTAGGATAGAGATCTTCAATGAGTATCTGACATCGCACAGGTACTACCTTTTTACATCCCTCCAAAGGACGGCATAACTATGGATTCTTTAATCACATTAAAAATCCTAGGACCACCTGCAGTTTTGAACCCGACCTTCGGCATAGAAGGCTGTTATGCTAACCACTATGCCATAGGTGACTAATTAATTAATTATATTCACTTAACTTTAACCTTTTGATGTTCTGCATTACTTTCTACATCTTCGTATCAATCAAACTTCATAAAAAAATTCACCTTCTCCACCATTGTCATTTTCGTGATGACCAAATAAGTGTGTGAATAAACACTTGTTTTATTAACGTAGATTGTATGGTTAAATCATAATATATCGTACAGATAATTTTCGTATAGATAAGTTTTCTTTATTAATTAAAACAGTACAATAGTTCAACAATGATGGGCATTCCCTTACACTGTACATAAATTGTTTTTATTTTTTATTTTTTTTTTGTATATTCTTACAATGATTATTTTTGTTGGTAAAAAAATATTTAAAAAACCAACAGAAAAAAGAAAGAAATAAAATACAAGGAAAATAAATTACTACTAATGGGATCACTTGTAGCTGGGTGGCTAGCATAACTGTCTCCTATGCCAAAGATCACGGGTTCTAACCCGCAGGTGATCCTTGGATTTTTTAATGGGAGTAAAAAATCCTTAGTTATGCCGTCCTTCGGAGGGGACGTGAAAAAGTGGTGCCGAGGCTGTGCGATGTCAGGTACTCGTTTAAGATCCCTATCCTAATAAAACCTGGATAGGCAAAATTTAGGACTCCCCATGTAGCATCGTCCGATTAGCCATAGTAGCATAAAGTGACGTTAAATAAATAAACAAACAAACAATTACTACTAATAGAATAATTCCTAATCTGGAAAATAAGTACATACAGAGAAATATATACATAAATAAATACTATAATGGTAAAGAAAATATAATGACAATATTTTTAGTTTGATATTTTTTAGAGTAATATATGCTTGGTTCTTTTATGCCTGTATTTAGGTGTTGAAGTTTTAGTGTTGATGCCTATTTCTTGAATGAGAATGTTATTACTTAGATGGCACGAGTTGATGAATTTAAAGGTTTGTTCGTGGATGTTATCATCAATTGAGACGTTGATTTCCAAAAGGTACTAAAGGACATTTTTTACGAAATTGATTTTTTGTCATATTTGTATTCTCATCATTTAGTTTTATCTAAATATTCTATTTGATGTTATCTAATGAATTATCAAGTCCTAAACGCGATTTAGAAATGCGGTCATTTTCTAAAAGTACTAATTAGGCATTTATTTTCGTTCCAAATCATTCTAAAAAAATCATTTCATAACTTTAATATGATGTTATTATTATAGTAAAAAAACAATTTAAATTTTAAGGCAAAAAGACCCAAATTAGCTAGTTTAATAACACAGTAATGAGAGATGTTCGCGCTTCCTGTAGAATTTCCTAGAATGGATATAGTACCTTTTGAAATCAACGTCTCAATTGTCAGTATGTCCAATTTTTTATGGATTTTGGTAATCCTGGTATGTATAGGGTAGTTGTTTACAATTCATAGGCATCTGTTCTGGAGGATCTGTAATTTATTGATATGTGTTCTGCTAGAAAAACACCAGGCTGGGCACGCATATGAAATTATAGGTCTTATAACCGCTTTGTACAAATTAATTTGTTTTTTAATGAATGTGTCGACTTTTTATTGAAATATGGGTAACTTAATTAATTTGATATATATAATTATTGTTGTGTAAAACGTATTCTTATCTTATAAATATATTTAAAAAAATCTTAACAGAGAATAAATATTTCAATGGAGAATCGTTACCAAGTCGTTTGATGTCGACTGGGGCGAAATCGAAATCGGTTCATTAAATCTTGATTTAGGCGATAGTAGATTCCTTGAAGGATGCGCCCATTAAGTTGTAATCAGTGGAAGATCCATCGCTATCGTTAAAGATGCTTAAATTGTACTGATGAGTCTTAAACTTAATTAACAAGTTAGCGGAGAGTAAACTTTACTACCAAGACTTTTTGACAGTGACTTATCCCTTTATAATCTTTCCCAATGTTATTTCGGTCATGGATCTTAATATTTTCCATTTTGGCTTATATCAGATTCAGATTATATTAATTTCACTTACCTATATATGAAAAGTATGGGAAAGTATTGCGATCGTGAAAATTTTAGAATTCCAGTTTTCAACGGAAATATACGTTTTAGGGTCCTCTGAGTCCAAATAATCAAGTCTCGCAAAAAGTGTCGAGTGTGTGTGCGTGTGTCGGTGGTGTGTATGTGGTAAGTCTAGTACAAAAACGAATAGTCGTATGAAAATGAAACTTCATATTTTAGAAGCGTATATGTCTGAGATGCTAGAGAAACTTTTATATTAAAATCAGCGAACCAGAAGAGTCACTTTATTTTGGAAATTTTCACGATTTTCTCAAAAAACAGCTTTAACTATTTTGATTGAACTCGTTGTATCGATTTCAAATTTAATGGAATTTAATATGGTGTAGATATCATGATTGGAATAGTCTGACAGTGCTCAAATGACCATATTTAAATTTTATTTCTTTAAAGTACCTTCAATTTTATAGAATCGAAAATATTAACCATTTCATGTAGTTAGCATGGATAAAAACGGCTGAATATGTAAGTTAGATAAATTTGATCATAAACTGAAAGAGAAAGAGTAAAAGTACTTTTTAACGAAAAGTTTGGTATTTGGAATATAAGAAGTGTAATATATGTATAATATACCGTTGATAAGCTAAACATTTTAGGCAAAAATATTATTTCATACAAAAACTTGTAAAATAAATACATAATATTTATTTTCTTTGATTTCTAAAAATATATTATCAGTATCTTAATATATGACAGAATCTGACAAAAAAAAAAAAACTAATTGAAAAATAAATCCCTAATGCTAGTTTGATTTTTTTTCTGCTTATTTCGTTCAAGTGCTTTTTAATTTATTTTGCGATATTTTGCTATTCCTCAATACATAATTAAAAAAATAAAAATAAAACTGATACCAAAATAATGCCTATATAGCAAAAGTAAATTAAAAAAAAATAAATGCATAAGAAATAAATCATTGTTTGTACACTCTTCTTCGTGTTGTGTATTACCATAAAAATCTATACATTTAAAATAACATAGAAGGACAAAAAAATAATAATTTGTTCAAACTTACGAGATTTTATTTTAATCCTAGATGAAGGAAAAATACTCACCTAGAAAGAAAAAAAAATAGTTAGTATCAACGTAAAAGTCATAAATCAAGGAACATTAGATAAGTTTGTATAGATACATATAGTAATTTTTATTGCATTTTTGTATATAAGCACTTTTCATTCATATCTAATATTTACATTTAGTGTTCATATCTTTTCGTCGCAAACCGATGACTTCCTGCCCCACTGTATCCTTTAATAATTCCCCCACTCATACCTGTTGAACAAATCCGATACCTAGGATTCCATCTTGACAAACGTCATACATGGAATCCCCATACGAGACTTAAACGACAAGAAACTGCCCGTAGATACCGATTACTACAACACTTCTCGACAAACGTTCAGAAATTCCAATTTATTACAAAAAGCTCATTTATGTTACCACCATCAGACCCATCTAGACAAATGGAATCGAGCTGTGGGGATCTACTAAACCATCTAATTCCTCTCGCATTCAATCCTTACAATCCAAAATCCTTCGAAAAATCCTAAATACTTCTTATTTCGTTACGAATAAAATCATCCATAATCACCTAAATATCTCATTTGTCGCAGAACTAGCCCGAAAAAGATATGCCTCTTTTAATTCCAAACTCCCAACCCACACGAATCCTCTTGTACGCAACTTATCATTCCCATCTATTCCTGACAACCCTCCGAGGCGATTGAAAAGACGATGGACTCGAAACCTACTTTAATTAAATTGACATTGAAGTGCTACCACTGGGTAGTTTCTTCACAAGATATTACCACGCCCATAAGTGTAAATTAGCCCATTTACTTGTTGTATATATTATATGTACAGTTGTAAATGTCAATAAAATGTTTAAAAAAAAGGATTCGTGTCTTAAGAATAATTTACTTATAGAGAAGGAAAACCAAAAAACCTCGAAAGGTAATAACTAAGCAGTAATAGTTCGAACCACCTGTTAGCCATTTTAAAAACTTTTCTCATCATATTTCATGGTGTAATTACGTTTTCATACATTACAATAAACGAAATAAAATTTTGATGAAGAAAATGGTTGGTGGTACGGTCATAAAGAAATAAGACACTAATAAAGAATACTTATGGAATTTGTAAGTCGACGTTTCGGCCTACAGTGAGGGCCTTCATCAGAGCTAAGAGAAACAAGATAACAACCATTTTAATTAAAATAAAAATAAAATAAGTTGGGTAGAATAATATGATGACGGTAATAAAATATCAAAACGAACATAAAATTAAAATGGCAACAATGGAATAAGAATTTTTATATTTGAAGACTATAACCAGAAACTAAGCAAAAAATTAAAGTTCAAAGAAGAACAATAAGTAAACAATTAAAATATTAAAGAAGAACATCTTTGAAGCAATATTTGACGGTATTTTTTTAAAAAAAGAGCAAAAATATTAGTGACGAGATACAACAAGAATTAAAATAAATAAATATTTATATAAAGAATAAATAAATATTTAATGTCAATACCAACGTTTGTCGGGAGCGTTAAAGAATATAATACAAATTCAATGCGCTTCTGTGTTATTTTCGAAAAACAATTAAGTGATGTCCAACATAAAATATACAGTATAATAATAAAGTCGTGCTCTTTAAAGTAAAATAAGACCGTTTGAATTTAAATTACAGATTTACAATTCTGAACAGTTATTCATTTAAACAATTTCTTTTATTTAACATATATATTTATTTATTTGGATTTATTGCAATTTGTCACAATGGACAATAATAATATTGCTACAGGATTACATTCATACAATATAAAAAAAGAGAAGTCAAATTACATAAAATGAAACTAAAATAATTAAAGGTATATAATAAGAAAATTTATAAATTAAATAAATACTAGGTCGACAAATAAATAAACACACTCATACTTATATACAATAATTTTTAAAATTAATTAATAGGTTTATAATAGCTGGTAAAACTGATTTCCTAGGTATTTTTATGATCTAAAAACAACCTCTTCACCATATAAGATGTCTAGGAAGAACATTTAAAGTACATTATTTCTTTCCGAATAGTTGTAAAGTTCAATTGAATGTTTGTTATTTTACTAAAAGTATTTGATCAATTCATTTCAGAACTTATCATTTATTTTTTTATCCGTTCCTTTCAGTTTGATTTATTTTCCAAACCGTTATAAATAACTTCAACTAGTTGAACTATCTAGCCATAAAGCAAAAGTTTAGATAAACGATAAGTTTTTATGTGGTCCATATATCGCTGGGGGTATACAATAGAATAGTCCAATAAAACCAGTTGTGATATACTGTTATATGATTCGGTCTGCACTCAAGAGATGGAGAGGCGTTTGATGACCTGATCGAACAGGGACCATTTTTTAAATCATGGCAGGGCAAGGATAATGGGAAATTAATTATGAAAACCAGTCAGCTTCATAATAGTATCTCACAAAATAAAGGTGAGGAGATTATGATAGACAAGGTATTTTAATCAAAGCAGTTCATCAAGATGTCTCAACAAAAAATATTTATGCTAACAGTATCGTATTTCACACCCACTCCAGTTTTTCTCCCTTTTTCTTTTAATGCACATAGATAACTTAAAAAGAAGTGCTAAACTTAGCAACTGAAGTTCCCAAATATGCCGGGTAGCTAGATTTATAGCACGAATCGTACTAATAAGTCTATTCTTACTTTCACTTACCTATATATGAAATATATCATTCGACTCACCGGAAATACACGTTTTAGGGTCCCCTTAGTCAAAATAACCAAATATCGCGGAAAGGTCTGTGCGTGTGGTAAAGTATAGCATGAAAACAAACAGTCAACGAAACTGAAATTTCATATTTATAACAACTGTACATCCGAGATGATTAGACCATCTTCTTCTCAATAACGCGGATCTTTTTTACAAACAATTCTTTATTGAGTAATATTACAATCTGTCCAATTTAGGACATTTTTAATAGTGATAAAGTACAACATTCACACGATATATATAAAACAATAAATTTATATAATAATAATACAATATACATATATACAAAACAAAATCAATAAAATATATACAAAAGTCACTCATAACTATATACAATTCACAACCATACAGCACGTGAGTGGAGAATCTAGCCAGTGTCAGAACTCCAATTTACATATTACAAGAGGTCTCGAGGCCACTGCCGTTTCAACCTTCTAGGAGGATGGTAAGGATGTGTGGAGCTGGATAAGGACTGAGCTAGGAGATTAGGGTGATAGATAAGGTTCTGATGAAATTTAGAGAATTTTAATAATAACGGATCTAACGATTTTAATCTAAACACGCTATATTGAGGTAAAATGTAATATACATCAATATCATGTAGGTTTAATTATGATTCCAATAGACTGACAGGGCTTAAATGCCTAAGTGGGTGCTATTTTAGCACAGGCCTAAACTCTTCATTCTACCATATAGTTTTACTATTTTTTTTTTAAGGAATAAAACAAATAAACATTTTTCTATCAACTTAAAATATTATAAAAATGAAGAAGCTCACTGTTATATAGAGGCTTCATTACATTCTGGTAATAGAGAAAACAATATGAATACATTAAAGAAAAACTATACCTCTGTCTATAAAGGCTATTGAATCAAGTATTTATAGATTTTATTAACTTCATCTTAAGTTCTTTTAATTTTGTAGATTTTAAAATATTACCCACTTAATTTCATGACCATTCATATAAAATAAGCTAAGTTGAAAAAAAAAAAAGAAAAAAAGTTAATTAAAAGTTAAGTAAATACAAGATTGAATTACATGATAAGCAAAATAAAGATACATAACATAGTACACAGTAAGAAATTGGAAGAAAAACAGAATGAAAAACTTTTTTTCAAAGTTC
The DNA here is from genome assembly GCA_023052935.1 of Piezodorus guildinii. Lineage (NCBI taxonomy): Eukaryota > Metazoa > Arthropoda > Insecta > Hemiptera > Pentatomidae > Piezodorus > Piezodorus guildinii. Next base: position 77,295,435 of record CM041295.1, read on the forward strand.
TTAAATTGATTTAAACAACATAGGTAAATGAAGAGCGGGTGATTTTTTAAAAATAACAAATCGATTTCATTTAACTAATAAAAAGTAAAAATAATCCTAAAAAAGAAAGGATTTTCATAAATGGGCAGCAGACAAATGCGGGGTCTGACGCACAATAAGAAGGCAGAAAGAGAGAGAAAAAAAAAGATAACCCACAAAACAAAAATCGCTTAAATACCGATAAAAATGTAGAGGGTTTAGTTTAGGAAATAAAGACGAGAAGGAAGTGAAGTGAATTGTAAAACAGTATAGGGCTGAGAGTGGGGGTTGATTGTTTTGTTTTGATACAGGGTGGAAGTTACCCTCCCTTCGGACCACTTTCTTTTATACTCCTACAGTTAAACTTATTACGCTATAAAAAGAACCATTTCCGATAACTGCAGCTGTTGTCTATCTCAGCGGCAAGCTCCGGGCTTGTAGATAAATCAAGGTAGGATGTCGCTGATGAGAACATTTTCACGCTTTTCAGATCCCTTTGTTTTAGTAAAAGAAGGACGGTGTCGGCAATAGGAGGATGTTGTCCTTTTGGAACCTCCTTCCCATGAGAAGAAAGTTTTTTTTTTTTTCATTAGAGGGACATGAGAAAGATGGAAAAAAAACAAAAAAAAAAACTCTTGGATCTAAAATCAACTGAATGTATCAAAGCCTGAACGATTCGTCTTCATGGGGACGTTAACATCTGCCAGATTGTGAATCACAACAAAACTTAAATTTAAATAAAATAATAATAATAATTAATCTATGATTTATTAATAACTAGCTCAACCGACAGACGATGTCCTGTCTTAACTATGTCTTAGCGAAGTCGGTCAAGCCGTTCACACGTGATGCGATCACCAAGGGAAAAGAAGGGGATTCATTATTACGTATGTAGATAGAAAGTTTAACTTAAAAAAAAGACAAAAAAACCTAACTATCAAAGTAACTTTTCTCTTTTTTTTTCTTTCATAAGATCCTTATCATGTCTATTATAAAAAAATAAATAAGTCGTTCACGCGTGATGCGATCACCAAGGGAAAAGGCGGTTCAATTATATACATATATATATATTGTTTGAGCCTGGACATTATAATTTTTTACCTGTATATATTTTGTTTATAATTAAAAATCAAATCAAATTAAAAATAGTTTTTAATGAGAAAAATATTTTTTTTGTTAGTTTATATATTATATTCAAGTGCAGTTAGGGATTAGACTGATAACAGTGTCCCCCTTGCCCTCAAGACAGTACCGTTGGAACCAGCTAGCTGAGAGTACGTGTTTATCGATTGGCGCCTTCACCAATTTATCGATCAGGACTTCATTTCGTTGACTTCTCGAAGATCACCATCCTTCCATGGAGAGTCGCCTACCCGTCGTACGGAAGCTAAGTTATAATCTGGAGAATTTATGGACAGATAATTATCATTGATTTTTTTTTCTCACTATATTTATTAATTTTCTGTACCATTCTTAACAGCACTAACCCACTAACCTAACGTTTTTAAATTATTTTTTTTCTACAGTTTGTTTTAATCGAAGAACCTTTTTTTTTTTTTTTTATTTGTTTATAAATCAAATTGTTTTCATATTTTATATATTGTAAATTTTCCTCATTTTTTTTATTAAACTTTTATTTATTTTCATTACGTTCAATTTTATCTTTTTATTTAATATTACCCTTTTTTTATTTTTTTTGAATGATTAAGTACTCAAGACCAGCTCATTTCGAAACGGGATCGAGTCTACATTTTCTCATTGAGTTTTTATGTCACTCATCCCAACATAAGTTTGGTCCTCCGGCAGCCAGATTTTGAGTACTAAATTATCAGTTTAATCGTATATTAACCAAATAAATTTAACCATTTATTTAATTATTATTTATTGAAATATTAGATTTTCTTTAAATATTTCTTTAAAATTTTGTTGTGTAATTTTCAGGCTTAAATATTTTATTATTCGTTCCAATACCATTTTTTTATTAACAGCTCTATAATGCCACCTAAAACACCATCTTCTAAGGGGGATTTTGATTTAGAACTTTTAGTTGAGGAATTTAAAGATCTCGCCGATGATATATTAGAAACATGTACATTGGGGCGCGCATCGAGTTCCGATCCTAGTAAAAAGGGATTATTTAGGGCAAAAATTTCTCGACTAGATTCCACCCACGAGAAATTTATTGATAAATATAATGAAATTAGGAAAATATCAAAAGTAATGGGGGAACCTACCGAAGAGTACAAAGAATTAAAAGATAAAATAAGAAACAAATTTTATGAGGCATTATCGTTTGATATTTTGCCCGGGTCTAATAAGGAATCCGCCATTACTGATGCATCTCTACGTGATACGCATGCGCGAGATTCTAATTTTCATCTGCGACTTCCTATAATTAATATCCCTTCGTTTTCAGGAAATATATCGGAATGGCCTGCATTTAAAGACACTTTTGTCTCTCTAATTCATGAAAATGAGGATCTTAGTGAAGTCCAAAAATTTCATTACCTAAAATCGAATTTGAAAGGCGCTGCAGCACAAACAATATCGGCTATTCAAATATCACAACAAGGATATACCACAGCTTGGGAGGCCCTTACTAAGCGTTTTGACAGTCTAAGAATTCAGGCAACCCATCATTTAGTAAATATTTTTAATTTTCCAACGCTGGCCAAACATTCGTTGTCTTCTTTAGAAAATTTGTCATCGACTGTTTTAGAGAGCGCAACGGCATTTCTTAAATTGAAGCTCCCAGATCCATCTGGTTTTATATTGTACACTTACATTCTTCGATTGTTGGATCATAAAACTAGAGAGCGTTTCGAGATGAAATTTAGTTCGAAACCCGAATTACCCACTTTTCAAGAATTTTCTGAATTTATTACTCAACAAATAGTGGAGCTGCAATCGACAGCTTTAACCTCGACCTCCAGATGTTCTCCGTCGTACACTGATGACAGGAAAATTCCAAAACGAGTCCTCATGTCCAATATAAATTGTAATATTGTTTGTCCAATGTGTAATAGCTCTCATCGCATTGTTGATTGTTCTTCGTTTCGAAAAATGAATCCTAAACAAAGATTCGATCAGATGAAAATTTTAAATCGTTGCTTGAATTGCTTCGGATTAGGTCATTCTCTTGCTAAGTGTCCATCAAAACATTCGTGTAAGTATTGTAGCCGCCGGCATCATAGCTTACTCCATTTTTCGACCTTCGAAACACCTACTCATAATAATCAAAATAGTAGGAAAACCAATTACCCTGGACCAAGTAACGAGATTACCAATCAATCTTCAGTTCCACGTATTTCCCACCAGCCGCCTCAGCTTCAGACAAACTCCAATGAACCTTCACTATCAAATAATACCACTATTCTTTCGTCATCAACTTCTGGAAATCTTAATGTTCTACTTGATACAGCTCAAGCAAGAATAAAGGACAATTTTGGACAATATTATCGTTTGAGGATACTAATAGATAGTGGGTCCCAAAGGTCATTTATCACCTCACAACTTGTGAAGAAATTGGGGCTATCAAAATTTAGAAATCCTCATCAAATAGTAGGTTTTGGGAACCAACCAATTTCGGGGGGAAAATACCGAGTTTCATGTTCACTCATACCTGAAACAGAAGATGGTCCGGAGATGGAAACTTGCGCTATTGTAATTGACCAAATTAGTTCAAACATGCCCTCTAATCCAATTCCCAGCCAGGTGATGGATAAATTTAGAGATTTAAAACTGGCCGATCCAATATGCCATTTACCAGGTCCTATCGATTTTTTATTGGGTGCCGATTTATTTGGTGATGTACTAACGGGTAAAATACAAAAGACCTCAGAAGGGTTCCCTAATGCTCTTAATACGGTATTTGGTTGGATATTAGTTGGACCAATTCCTAATGGGCCGCCAAACTCATTCTCTACAGCGATGTTTACTGTAGCCGAAACAGATATTGAAGAGGAAACATTACCGTGTATTATGAATAAATTTTGGGAGATCGAGGAAGTCTCTACAGTTCCACAGTCGAATCCTGAAGATATTAAGGCTGAAGAACATTTTAAAAGGTCTCACACGAGGGATGATCATGGCAGATATATAGTTAGTCTACCATTCAGAAGCAAATCGTTTAATTTACAAGTTTCGAGACTAATTGCCATCCATCGTTTCTTGAAGTTAGAGGAGAAGTTGACCAAGAACCCTAACTTGAGACTTGAATATGATAATGTATTTCAAGAGTACCTCAGCAAACAATACCTTTCGCCTACATCTCGACCAGGAAAATTCTTCCTTCCGCATCATGGAATTTACAAGGATAGCTCTTCCACACATCTGCGTATTGTCTTTGATGCTTCTGCAACTACTGCATCGGGGTCATTAAACAGTCATCTTCTAACAGGGCCTAAATTACAGCACGATATAAAGGATATCTTGTTAAAATTCCGTTTACCTCAATATGTAATATCCGCCGATATATGCCAAATGTTTCTACAAATTTTGATTCACCCGAAGATCGATTGTTCCAACACCTATTTTTTCGTTTCAACCATGCTGATGCCATTCAGGAATATGAATTTAATCGCTTGCCCTTTGGATTATCGTGTTCTCCTTTCCTAGCCATAAGGGTAATCCACCAACTTGTCGTAGATGAAGGACATAAATATCCACTTGCTTCACAAGCTTTATTAGGAAATATGTATATCGACGATCTGTTGACTGGTGCTGAAACACTAGAAGAGGCCTTGAAACTACAAAAAGAGCTTATTGACCTGCTAAATAAAGGTGGTTTCACACTGAAGAAGTGGTTTAGCAACGAACATCAGCTTACAAGAAATGTATCTGAAGGGATTGATTCCACTGTATCATTTAGTAACATGGAAGACAAAGCAATTAAAATCTTGGGTATGCAGTGGGAACCAAACCATGATCGGTTATCGTACCGTGTCACACCAAGAGACATCGTTTATACAAAAAGAGGTCTCATGTCTACTATAGCCCGTGTGTATGATCCATTGGGATATTTGGCACCTGTTGTTTTTAGAGCGAAGACACTTTTACAACAACTCTGGAGGCTCAAGATTGGTTGGGACGATCCGATTCCTATGAACATTCAGAAACGATGGCACACGTTTTTCACGGAATTACCTAAGTTGGCCGAAATAAGCATTCCCAGGAGAATAATTTCAAATAGAAAATTACGGAACTGCTTAGTTGGGTTTTCTGATGCTTCGTCGTTTGGATATGCAGCAGTCATTTATTTTAGAAGTGAGAGTGAAACAGGCTATGTCACAACAAATCTTGTTTTTGCTAAAACGAAATTGGCTCCCTTGAAACCAGTCACCATTCCGAGGCTGGAACTCTGCGCCGCAGTACTATTAGTGAAAATCTTAAAGGCTCTTCAAGAATTTTTATCACAATTCCAGGACATGCCAGTAATTTTACTGTCTGATTCAGCGACTGTGTTAGCTTGGCTTCAAATGCCATTCCATCAAATGAAGACATTCGTAGCTAATAGGGTTGGGAAAATCCTGGATTTATCTAAGTCAGCTTCCTGGCACCATATTCGCTCCCAATATAATGCAGCTGATGTCGCCTCTCGTGGTGTCGATTCTACAGACCTAATTCATGATACATCTTGGTGGATAGGACCTGATTGGCTGCGACTTCCTAAGGCAGAATGGCCTTTAGATCAAATAGATATTTGTAATACTCCACCACTACCAGAAATTAAATCAAAAGTAATGGTTATGTTAACACATAGTAAAAATACTCTGGAAGTCATAGAAAAAATTAACAAGTTTTCTTCATTTACCAAACTCATTAGAGTTTTCAGCTATATTCGCAGATTCTGTAATAACGTCAGACCCCACAAGAATGAAAGAAAAATTGGTTCATTAAAGTTGAATGAAGTTAGAGACACCACTACTATGCTGATAAAAATTATTCAAACTTACCATTTCCCTAATGCCATACCTACTGAAAAATCCGACAGAATAAGTCTACAATCGTTGTCTCCATTTGTTGATTCGGTGGGTATCCTTAGGGTGGGCGGTAGATTGCGAAATGCACCAATATCTGAAGATTCTAAAATCCAATACTGCTCCCTCGTAAATCACACTTTGTCAATTTGCTTGTAGACTATTACCATTCGACATATCTACATTCAGGTCCTCAAATTTTGCAGTCACTACTCAGAAGAAAATTTTGGATATTATCAAGTCGGCGTTTAGTCCGACAACGAGTTCACCAGTGTTTAAGATGTCACGAGTTGTCGGCGAAGAATTACACCTATCGCATGGCTGAATTACCGCCATCCCGTTTCCAGCAAGGAAGACCATTCATCGTAGTAGGAGTAGATTTCGCAGGCCCCTTTCTGTTAAGAGACTCGCTCAAGCGCAAAGCTGCAGTTCAGAAAGCATATGTAGCTCTCTTTGTGTGTCTCAGTACCAAGGCAATACATGTGGAGATTATTTCTCAATTGACAACAGAAGCCTTCCTAGCGGGATTAGATCGCTTCATTGCTCGACGCGGTCTACCGCAGAAAATCATGTCCGATCATGGGACCAATTTCATCGGGGCTCATCGACGCTTAAAAGAATTATATGTGTGGTGGAATCTTCAGCCAGCCAAGCAGAAAATTGAAGACCATCTTACAACACGTGGCATTCAATGGTGTTTTATCCCTCCTTCAGCGCCGCATTTTGGTGGTATTTGGGAAGCAGGAGTAAAATCGCTAAAGTTTCACCTTACCCTGGTTGTAAAAGATCAAAGTCTAACTTACGAGGAAATGTCAACTATAACAGCGCGTATCGAAGCTATTCTTAATTCCAGACCTCTACATCCCATGTCTTCCTCTCCTGAGGACTTTGACGTATTGACACCAGGACATTTTCTTATTGGTGCACCATTGCTGGCATTACCAGACCAAGACCTTCATGACATTTCATCTAATCGTCTCACTCGATGGCAACTCTTAAAACGTAGCATCAAAGATTACTGGAATCGATGGAGACACGACTACTTGAACTGCCTACAACAACGTGGAAAATGGACTACAGATACACCTAATGTAACAACTGGCACCATGGTATTGTTGAAGGATGCAAACATGCAATTAAATCGATGGCCAAAGGGTCGTATCGTTGGTGTGTTTCCTGGAGACGATGGGGTAATTAGAGTAGCAAAAGTCAGAACAGCTACTGGAGAATACCTAAGACCGGTTTCAAAATTAGCTCCCTTATTCCCTCATGTGGATTAACTACAATTTTGAAAATTTAATATGATAAATTTTGGTGGGCGGTGTGTTTGAGCCTGGACATTATAATTTTTTACCTGTATATATTTTGTTTATAATTAAAAATCAAATCAGATTAAAAATAGTTTTTAATGAGGAAAATATTTTTTTCGTTAGTTTATATATTATATTCAAGTGCAGTTAGGGATTAGACTGATAACAGTGTCCCCCTTGCCCTCAAGACAGTACCGTTGGAACCAGCTAGCTGAGAGTACGTGTTTATCGATTGGCGCCTTCACCAATTTATCGATCAGGACTTCATTTCGTTGACTTCTCGAAGATCACCATCCTTCCATGGAGAGTCGCCTACCCGTCGTACGGAAGCTAAGTTATAATCTGGAGAATTTATGGACAGATAATTATCATTGATTTTTTTTTCTCACTATATTTATTAATTTTCTGTACCATTCTTAACAGCACTAACCCACTAACCTAACATTTTTAAATAATTTTTTTTCTACAGTTTGTTTTAATCGAAGAACCTTTTTTTTTTTTTTATTTGTTTATAAATCAAATTGTTTTCATATTTTATATATTGTAAATTTTCCTCATTTTTTTTATTAAACTTTTATTTTCATATATATTTTCATTACGTTCAATTTTATCTTTTTATTTAATATTACCCTTTTTTTATTTTTTTTGAATGATTAAGTACTCAAGACCAGCTCATTTCGAAACGGGATCGAGTCTACATTTTCTCATTGAGTTTTTATGTCACTCATCCCAACATATATATATAATAATAATAATAATAAACCACAAGACTTGGAACTTTAAACTCTGATCCGGGCTTGGATACTATTGAGTCTCCCGCACGAGGAAGAGGAACCACCAACCAAAGAAATAGGCAACGAAGGATGAAGTGGGACCGCAATATGAATATTGCTGCGATCCGTGCTTATTTTTTGGCAACAAAATCAGAAAAAGAGAAAACAGGATATCGCAATAGGATTTGCCGCTACTGGAACGACCAATACCCTGAAATAACAATAACCTCCCAAAGACTCGCTGATCAGGTAAAGAAAATTCTGGACAGTAAACAGCTAGAGCTACCTGTAAGAATTCTAGCGGAGGTTCAGCGAGCAGTCGTTCTAGGGACAGTAGCCACTGTTAGAAAATTTTTAAATATAACATAATTAGAGCCTAAACCCTTGACTCATTGAGTCCGGGTAGGTGAAAATTTCCAGCGAAAGCTGAGAAAGTGCGAAATTCTGAAATAATAATAATAATAATCCCAAATTATTTATTGAAGGAATTTACTTATCACGTAAGCAAGGAGGAAGAGGATCGTTTGTCTGTTGAGGAGTTGCAATGAGCAAGAAAATGATCTAAGACGTAGCTCTCTATCCAGTAATTCTTCTATTTGCTTTAAACCGCGGGTTCAAACCTAAATTCCCCAAAACATAAAGATAGATCTAACGAAGGAACTATGATAGGAACCTCGAAAAATTAATCGCTACATGGTCGATTTTATAATGCTATGTCCCAATCAGGAATTAGCTGGGAAGCCTCTACTCCCTGCCTTACAAGAGGCCTCTTGTTTCCCGAAACGAAAGGCTTTATCTTGGCTATTAAAGATAAGAACGCGTAAAAGAAGTATCTATGAGGAGAAAATATTAGAGAACGATGTCTCCGTAAAACGGCTATAGAGTCTATGCAGCATCCATCAGTCTATCCAGAGTCTATTCAGCAGCTGTAATGCATTGACAGGGAAAGAATACCTTATGGACCATAATATCCTGGCCAAAATAATTCACTTATTGCCAGCATTATAATACCATATGATATTAGACCAGGTTGCTTATTATCGTTATGAGCCAAATACTCTTCGGTGATATCAGAACAATATACAGGGACGTTCTATCATAGGAAACAATAAGCCAAACATTGTCGCTATTGATCGAAACATTAAATATAGCTATGTCATCGATATTGCTGTTCCGAATGATGACAATATCGATAAAACGGTTGCGGAAAAAATCCGAAAGCATCAAGAACTGTGCCAGGAACTTCGGCAACCTTCCGGCTGGAGGGAATGTTGGTCAATACACTTATAGTATCGTCCAATGATCTCATTCCAGAAGATACTATTCGCTCAATTACGAGCCTAAAGCTGCTAGAAACAAGTTCTGGAAGAAGAACAGAAAGCAGTTCTTCACAGTAAAGCCAGCATCGTCAGAAAATTGTTAAATACAGTTTAAATTTTTTTAACCCTTGACTTAGTTCAGGTAGGTTTAATTTGGGTCTTTTTGCCTTAAAATTTAGAATTATTTTTTTACTATAATAATAAAATCATATTAAAGTTATGAAATGAATTTTTTTAGAATGATTTGGAACGAAAATAAATGCGTAATTAGTACTTTCAGAAAATAACCGCATTTCTGAATCGCGTTTTTTAAGGACTTGAGAATTCATTAGATAACATCAAATAGAATATTTAGATAACACTAAATGATGAGAATACAAATATGTGAAAAAATCGATTTCGTAAAAAATGTCCTTTAGTACCTTTTGGAAATCAACGTCTCAATTTTTGAGTAAGGCAATTGTAAACGCAGAAACCTCAATTGAAGCAGATAATAGTTCATTTCTTTCGATTTGAATGCTCCTATAAAGAATATATTGATCAAATACAAACTCAGGAGCGTGCAATAAAAGGAAATTAAATTAAATTCAAATTTTTACACTTTTAAAATGTATTTCAAGGTAGTTAAAATATAGTTGCTTTGCGACAACCAGATTTTAAAATTTTATCTTTTAATTTTTAATTAGAGATATCAGCTTTTAATAAAAAAAAATAATAATGAATAAGTACAATATTTTCAAAATGCTACAGACAAATTTAAAATAGATAAAACTTTTACTAGTAAATATGATAATAGCACTCTAAAAATGATTGTTAAAAAATTATATTATGTAAAAGAAAAATATCTGCTTACAAAAATCTCATCCACCAACCCACGCCCGACTTTAGATGTTAATATTTAAACACGTGGTGCCGAAATAAACATTTTTATTTGTTTACCTCCTTCCTTCTGCCCTACTGTACTAGCTTGTCTTGAATCTGCTTGAAATGGGGTCTTCCTATTTTAATATTAATAATAATATCAGTTTAATACAAGATCAAAGTATTTTATAACAATGATTTTCTCATTTATTTTGAGGATGTATAGTCGACTGTAGAAACTATTATAGGTGGAATAATCAGGAATCAGTCATTTTTTGAAAATTAAAACATTAACCTATAATGATTTTCTCATATGAACTATTCCACCTAACTACTGTTAATATATAAATATTTTTACTGAGGGCACTTTTCACCTTATAGATCAATTAATTAAGTAAAATTAGATAAATTTTATACTTTTTTTTTTTTTTTGTTTCTTTTACCTAAGTAATAATCCCATTGCAGAGAATTTCCGGTTCAAGTTTATGAAATTTCTTTTGTTTTTATCAATAAATATTCGTTTTGAGAGAGTGCTTAGTCCACTCTAGCTCGAAAACTATATTTTTAAAAAAACTGAAATTTCTTATTTCAGATGCATATATGCCTGATATGTTACAGCAACGTTATCAACAAAATCGAAAAACCAGAAAAGCCACGTTATTCCAAACATTCTGCACAAGTTTACAATTTCATTAAAAACGGACGCAATATCGATTTAAAATTTAATGGGATTTAATGATATGATGTAGTTTTTATTCTAACTGTAATAGTCTGACAAGGCTTAAATACTGATAGTTTACACTTTCTTCTTTTATAGTAGCTTTAATTTTGTAGATTCGAAAAAACTAACCATATCATCTTGTTGTCATATCATCGGCTAAACATATAACTTTAAAAAAGCTGAAAACCAAATCTAGGAGAACATATTTTTGAGATGAGGAAGATGGTTGGGGGTGCGGTCATAAATTAGAAATACATATTTAAAACAAGTGCTATTTTAATTATGTGCCGACGTTTCGGCCTACAATGTGGGCCTTCATCATGGTTGACTCTGAGACTGTGTCTAAATAAGTCAACATATTTTTAAGGTTAAAGGTGACAACATATTTTTTAGGTAATTCTTTTTTGCTAAACATAAGAACAGTAATATAGATGTGTAATATACCGCTCGAAAGCTAAAGATTTAAGAAAAAAAAATCGTACATAAGTATTTAGTATAAGATATTGGAGAGTGATCTAAAGCGGATACAACAATGTGATTATTTTGGATAATGATATAATATATTATTTTATGAAACGAACGTTAACTTTTCACCTTTTTCATCTCTAGCTTGATTTAAATGTTCTTAAATTGATTTCACAACGGTTGTAAGTGAAAGTCGAGCCTACTTTATGTTATGCATTATACACCCTTTTACTATTTTCTCAAAAACGGCTCTAACTATTTTGATTTAATTTGGTATATTGATGTAAAATTTAATTGAATTCAATATCATGTAGATTTTATCGTGATTGAATTATTCTGATGGGCTTAAATGCCCATATGTTCAATTTTTTTCTCTAAAGTACCTTTAATTTTGTAGGTTCTAAAAAAATTAAACATGTCATTTTATTACCATTAATAATTATACAAGCTGTTATAATTATACCCTTACTCAGCTTCCACTGGCTCTCAAGTCCAGTGACGTTCTTCGACATCTACTAGTAAATCTCAGGGTTTGATTCGGTGAGCCCAGGAACAGTTTATAAAGATTGTAAATAGGTATTAGTATGATCAAGGTTTTTATTACTATTTTCTTTATTTATTTTATTTTATATATTTTCTTCTTGTTTGTTTAGTCTTTATTAATTATTTTATATTAATACTATTTACTATTTTTTAATTTTATCTATTTTTTTTTTTTATTTACAATTTAAAAATGGGATGAATGATTTCTTCTAGCTGTAATGCTCATTGCCCCAGAAGGTGGCAGATTGTATTATCTTTTAATAATAAAAAAAAAAAAAAGAATTATAAAAGCTAAACGAATTTGATAACCAACTAAAGGAAAAAAGAACGAAATATTATTTTAGATATTTTTATTTTCGAACACAAGAATAGTACTACAGATGTATAATATACCGTTAGAAAGCTAAAGATTTTAGAAAAATATTTGTTATAGAAAAAGTTGTAACAGGTAAGCGGTTAATCTAACTGATTGTTACAGATAGTAATATAATAGATTATTTAATAAAACAGATGGTTCTATCGAAACTATATAATTCCTTAAACTTTTTTTCATCTCTAGATTTATTCAAAAGTTCTTAAATTGATTTTACAACGGAGGTAAGTGATTTTAAGATTATTTTTTTAAGCCAGATATATTGTAAGGAAGATAGTCCGAGGGGCCGCTAAAATTATTTATCTCAATAGTTTTAACTATTTATAACTAACGTATACAGGTCCTGGTAGTAGGTCTTCATCAGGTTACCTCAAGGTACAGAGTGAGAATTATCTAATGTATAATAAGGACTTAGGAACGTTGCCAATTAATATTTAAGACAATTAATAGTATTTTCTTGTTCGGGTATCTTCCTTCTTAATTTTTTAACGATCAAATAATGGTATTTATTATTAGTAACTATGGTTGTTTGCAAAGTAAAAATGCTAATGGGCTTCTATTGACAATTTAATTTATTTATTTTAAAAAAGTTTAAAGAAATGCTCCCAACATCACCAAATCTCAGTATCCAATAAAAACTTTATAATGACTATTTCGCATTTAGAAATGTAATATATCAATACCACATTGTTTAAACGTATTTAATTTATACCACACAATAAATTAAAGTATCCAAGAAAAAAAAAATATATCTGCTGGTTATGAATGCAAATACCTAAGGAATATACAATGTGATGATCAGAAAGCAGGTTAGTGTTCCTACGGGCGTTACGAAACTGTCACGTAGGAGTTGTCAGTGAGCTTACCGACGTGACAACATCAGACGCCTACGGTCGGACCCGTCGTAGTAAACAAAATACCTTAATGTAATCCCCTGACATTTCGGAGCGTCTCATCTTGAATGTCGTTAATCTGATAGCTTCTAGGACTTTCCGTTCGTAACGAAGCGAGAAAAAAAAGGGTGAAAAAAAAACGGTGAGACGCCTTCGTGATCCTAATGGAAATTGAATGTGATAAGCGTTTGGGAGAAACGTGTTAATATAATTCTATAACATATGGCTTCGGTCCTTAAAGTAACATGTTCCATATTCTTTCAGGCTTATAGTCTGACAATGTCTTTTCAGAAAAAGAAACTATAATTCGACATATTAGGCTTAGTATGTGGTTTAAGTCCATGTCATCCATATATATCAAATGATAACACAATTCTTGGTTCCCGCTAACTCTTAAACAACGTGACAGATTTTGAAACAGTTTTCATTATCATTTGGGCCAATGGTTCCCAACTAGGGTTCCGGGAAATGTCATTCGGAAAGAATTTTAAATTGACTTAACGTTTTTTTGTTTGTTTTTATAATTTTATTTTATTGAGATTACAACTATATATTATAATACAACAAGTAAATATGCTGCTTAATGATAAAATACATAAAGAGAAACTGCCTATTGGCAGCACTCTAGTAGTGAGTGAATCTAAACAAGACGGTCTCGAAGGTCCCATCTTCTTTTCAGACGCCTCGGCGGATTGACAGGAATAAAACAACATTTTCATTCTATTACAAACTAGAAATTTGACATACAATTTACTCTGCCATTCAGCAAATTTATGGATTGCTGAAGCAGCGGCTCATCACTGCTCGTTAAGTAATCAGCATATCTCTTGGCCACCGCCTGCGTAGTCGTCAGGGTGGGCTGTAAGGATTCGTAGGGCATTTTAATGTTTCTGTAAGAGAGTTGGTGTTGTATGTTAGTCTTTGGAGGAATTTATTTTATTGTTCTGTAGCAGTGACTGAAATAGTCGGAATGTTTAAATCGTTATGTATAAAGTCATTTATTACGTAGAGCGGTGTGTCCACTATTTTGCGCAGCACTTTCGACTGAAAAGTTTTGATATTTTGATTGTTTAGCAGAGTCCCACAGTTCTATCCCTTATGTCCAGATCGGTTTTAGCAAAACTTTATAAAGAGTTAGTTTGTTGGTTAATGATAGGAATAAAACAAAGAGAGAGGAAAAAAAAATAAAAAGAAGAGAAAGCAAGGATTGTAACAAGTGGATTAGAGTGGGAGTGGAGTTTTTTGTGGAAGGAGTGATACCTGGTACGGGCTAAATCAGCAACATATGGAACATTAAAGTCTTTGTGGATGATTTTATTTGTGACAAAGTAAGGAGAGTTCAGGATTTTGCGAAGGATTTTGAATTGTAAGGATTGGATACGGGAAGAGTTTGTAGAGCCCCAATGCTCAACTCCGTAGGTACAGATAGGCCTTATGATTATCAGGTAAATTAGTCTTTTGTAGTTAAGTAAAAGGTTAGAGCGTCTATGTAGTAAATTGTGAAGTAACCGAAATCGGCGAGCAGTTTCTTGTCTTTTCAGTCTTGTATGCGGATTCCACGTTAGACTTTTTGGCAAGCAGAAGCCCTAAATAGTGGATCTGGTCAACCGGAACAATCGGAATATCATTAAAAGACACCGCAGGCAGGATGACATAGGTTTACGACGCAGGATGAAGGTAAACTGATAGGATTTATTGAAATTGATTTTAATTCTCCAATTATCCATCCTCATACTGTCCTCAATACTTATGCTGACGACACGTGTGTCTTATCTGTCCATAATGATCCAACTACTGCATCCCAAACCCTTCAGTCCCACATCACAGCCATTGAAGAATGGTGTCTAAATTGGAGGATTAAAATAAACCCTAACAAATCCCACCAAATCACCTTTACCCTTCGTCGCAAACCGATGAGTTCCTGCCCCCCAGTATCTTTTAATAACATTACCCTTACTCCTGTTGAGCAAATCCGATACCTAGGTCTCCATCTTGACAAGCGCCTTACTTGGAATCCTCACACCAGACTGAAACGACAAGAAACTGCTCGAAGATATCGATTACTACAACACTTACTAGACAAACGTTCAAAACTTCCAGTATATTACAAAAGACTCATTTACACCACTATTATCAGACCTATTTGGACGTATGGAATCGAGCTTTGGGGCTCTACGAAACCATCTAATTCCTCCCGCATCCAGTCCTTACAATCCAAAATCCTTCGAAAAATCCTGAATGCTCCTTATTTTGTTACAAATCAACTCATTCATAATGACCTTAACATCCCATTTGTTGCAGACATAGCCCGTGATAGATACTCCTCTTTTCATTCTAAACTCCCTGCCCATACAAATCCACTTGTCCGTAATTTATCTTCCTTAGATATCCCAGATAATCCTCCAAGGCGACTGAAAAGAAGGTGGCCTCGGGACCTACTGAGTTAAAATAGTTAGTGAAGTGCTACCACTGGGTTGTTCTTTCTCAAGACATTTTCATGACATTTTTTTTTTTCATTCCTCATATTTACTTATTGTGTTGTTTAATACAGTTGTAAATTACAATAAATAAATAAAAAAAAAAAAAATTCTCCAATTCTGATACCATACCTCAAGCTCTCCAGTCCCACATCAGAGACCTTGAGAGGCAATACCAGGTTCGTTATTAAGTGATAGCACGCAGGTGTTATCGGCATAGGTAAAAAGGAATGTGTTAAGATGGGTTGGGATATCAGCTGTATAGACTGTATTATAATTAAGATATAATTGTATAGACTGTATAGTAATTATGAATCATGCTCGCTACAAGGAGAAATTTAACATTCTAAGTGATATTATTACTTGTGTTTACTGACAGGTGCCTGCTACTGCACAGTCACAACATTAAAATTTGTCATTTCCTAAACATTTCGAAATGAGCCTAAATAACAGAGGATTTATGATGTATCACAGAAGATAATGATCAAGTTTTAATTTCTTTATGAGTATTTAAATAAATAACTTCTTGTATAAGTTTTAAATTTTAGGGTATTTATATTCATTTTATGCTACTGGGGCGGTCGTATGATATTGAAGTAGAAGTCATAAATTTTGCCTATTAAGGTGCTCTAGGACCTCCATTTTACGATCCCTCTAGAGGACGGCATAACGAAGATTATGCATTCCCTTTAAAACAAATCCTACGACCATCTGCCAGGTTCAACATTGTTTGTTCTAAACCAACTGAAAAATTTAATTTGATGATAAAAAAACGTCTTAAGTCTCAAGGGCCTAGCTGAATGAGCATGTGAAATCCGACCTTATGCAAATTTTTAGCCCCTTTATCCTTATGGGAGGGAAGTTATGTTGGGGGAAAGAAAAAACAAAACAAATTGTTTCTCCTGAACAGCTCAACCAATTTTCACGAAAAGATATATAATATGGGTTTTATGAAAGGGTTTCAAAAAATATTTGTTCGATAAATATTAGGCCATTTTACAAAAGAAATTCTTGGATATATTTTTTTTAAAACAATTTATTTAATCCAGTCATCGCGACGTTTCAGCCTCTAGGGCCATTATCAAGCTTCTGTAATCAATTAAAGTTTCATTGCATTTATACATTTTCAAGAATTCAATTACAACACATAATAAATTATTTTTAATAATTATGTCACCTACCATGCATATCCATCTTATTTATCTTTTCATTTCGCCGCTTTTCAGCAGCGTCAACTATTCAAACAAAAGAACAATTACGACAATGATGAGAAAAAAATTTCAAAAATATTTTTAAAATTTTTTTTTCGAGAAAATGTTGGTTAAAAATTGTTTTAGAATTTTTCAACAAAAATAATTTAAGGTTATGATGGTTTGGTACACCTCCAATTTTTCGCTACTTTATTTCATTGGAGGGGCCTCCGTAATATATATATTTTTCAATTTTATCGCAAGTGCTTTTTGACCAGTTTTCTCGGATTTTTTTTATATATATATTTTTTGAAACCCTTTTGTAAAACCCATATCATATATTTTTTTCGTGAAAATCGGTTGAGCTGTTCAGGAGGAAACAATTTTTTTTTCTTTCCCCCTCCATAACTTCCCTCGCATAAGGATTAAGGGGCCAAAAATTTGCATTAGGTTGGTTCTTATAGGTGTGAATCAATGGTAATAATTTTGTTTTAATATACGCGGGGGCAGATGACACATGCTTATTCCGCTAGGCCCTTTATAAACTTCAAAAAATAATAGTAATTACGGATATTAATTAAATTTCAAGAATTATATTAGCATTGGTGAAAAGGTATATCATTAATGCGGCTTACTATATCAAAATCATGGAGATATTTATTTGTGTTAATTTGTTTACATAGTATATTACACAGTTTATTTGTGTAAAATCATAATTTTATGTCATTATAAACTGCGGCAAGCATATTGCTGTATAATATTAATTTGTATACAGAAAGCAGAAGGTATGGTTATAGATAAATATGTTTAAATAATTCATTAACTAGAAGCTTAAAAGAATAAATAAATAATCGATTATCATACTGATTCGTAAAGACATTATCAGTCACTGGATAAATTGATTGGGAGCAAAAGGGCCGAATCAGAGTATCTGAAATAAGTAGTTTCTACATCGAGGGGATAATCTGCATAACAACGAAGCAGTTAGCAGTTAATGAATAAGCGATTACGAATAAATTATAATAAGTGAATGAATAATCATTCTAATGAATAGAAGGTGCGAATGTTCGTATCACTTAATTAATCTATCGAACACTACATACGAAGGCATTCTGAGGAAACAATTATCAAGACAATGAATTGATATCATTAGCTGAATGGAATAGTTTAATTATTTAAAATCGTACTTAGTATGGATCAGAAATTATTACACGCTTAAAGATTATTGCAAACACGGTTTAGTTAAACTCATTCAATCTATTCAGTTCCAATTTCTCCGACTAATCTGTTATCTTTATTCACTGCAAATAAAAAAAAAATACCATGCATCATCAACATTTAATTCTTATTAATTGGTAATTTTTTTAATAGTGTAAAATGGGGTTCTGGTCATCAACAGCTATGTAACTCATGTTTGAACTCTTTGACTTAAGACGTGATAAGAGAAGAGCTGGGATCACATAGAATCTTGTTTTCCCTACGTGGGAAATTTTTTTTAATTTTAGGTTTTATTGTTTCCTGATTTTCTTCTATGACTAAAATAACGGCTATTTGGAGGGAATTGAGCTTCAAAGAGTAACCCTGGTCGTTTGACTATTTTATATGCTGAATAATCTATTTTAATTATTCATTTGAAGAATAAAAAAAGGCTGTCGTTTACTGCACCACTCAACATTTAAGGCACATACGCTTCTAAAATATGAAACTTCAGTTTTACACAACTTTTTGTTTTCGAACAATTACACATACACAGATCTTTAGGCGGAGATTTTTTTCTTTTTTTAGATTAAGGTTTTTATTTTTCATAAATTTACAGTGGCCACAAGCCTCAGATTTTTTTTTGCTTACATGTTGTGGTACTGCACCAATTACATGTTATTTTAATAGTATGTAAAAGCGGGGTTAGTGGTACTTATAGCCTAATTTATTATTAAATAGTAGGAAAATATGAAAACAAAAACCTACACAATAAAAAAACTTTTGATTTTGAAACGAATTTTGGTTCTGTAGGGGGAGAGAAGTTAAGACGCCTAAGATACGCAGTGCATATTGCCAGAATGGAAAATGGAGAAATGCCCAAAATATTGCTCACTCAGCCGATCCATGGGATAAGAAGAAGAGGAAGACCAAGGTTGAGATGGTCGGATGGTGTGGCAGCGGACGCTCGCATGTTGCTGGGAGTTAGGAGCTGGAGGGCATCGGCTCAAGACCGTGATGATTGGAGGAGGCGGTTGGAGGAGGCCAAGACCCGTGACCGGGTTGTAGCGCTGTGAAATAATAATAATAAGGGGGAGAGAAAGTAAAGTTAATATAAAGAATTTTGTAATAGTCTTTTTGAAATAATAATACAAATTGTTTAGAGGGCTTTTACTTATTTTTTTAATGCTGTCCATATGTTAAAAATAATGTGCGTGAAACGTGAGTAATGTTTGAGTAAAATATTATAGTTAAGTGGTGGAGTATATAGACAGTCTCATTTGATTTCAACCTTCATCTTAAATAAATCATTACTGAAGAAAACAAATACTTTGTTGTGCATACTTGATTTCATATAGTATAAATTGACACTATAAATTAACAGTGCTTCATACGAAAGCGGAATACTTAAAGCTATTGGCGAAATATAATTCTTGAAAAGATTTAAGCTAAACCACAACTTCTACAAACATAAACATTCAACTGATATCAATAGAGCAGTGAAATAAAATATTAACCCCATACACCGATCACTCTCAGTGTCTACCTACTCAAACATGAAGCTACACTATGGAAGCAAAACCATCACCTTAAAGGCAAACGACCTCTGTCGATGATGCAAAAGTTGCTTCAATAATGGTTCGAACTACATCTTCCTACATTGTCTCATCTTCAAAGAAAATTGACAATATATCTTAACACGTTGAGCGTCACATCAGGATCGGTGGATGACACTGGACTTTCCGTTTAGGCCGCGTCAGCCACCGGTGGCTGACAGCGTATAACATGATATAGAACTATATAATTTACACTGTTTTAATGAATTACAGAATTTTTTTTTTAATTCACTTGATTTTGACTCATCACAGAATGAATGCATTTCATTAAAACACGGCAAAAATTACAAAACGTGACAACTCGCTTAGTCTTTGTCCTAGCCATTACTCTTCCATAATTTGTTACATTTTTATTATAACACAGTTAACAGTATTTTTGCGGATTGTAGGTCATTGAATTTATGATTTAAATGCTCGTATATTCAATATATTTGTAAAATAAAAAAGTATAAATCAGCAGCTTTGAAAAATAATTAAAAATATTTATAGATGTAATGGGAGTAATTTTTCCACTCTTACTGACGAAGGACATGCCATATTCATAAATGAAAAAAATAATTTTTAATTTATTTTAATTGGATCAGGAATTATAGAATTTTGGAGCTAAATCGTGGTTTTTCCTACTGTGCAGTGCTTTTAAGTAAAGCGCGTGTCTGGCTTGGAAATCAGCCTTTAAAATCGGCATGGCGATCAACGTGTTCAAAGCCCCAATCGCTTAGTTTATATCTTACGAAACATTGAAAATTGATAGTGAAGTTAAATTGAATAGACTATATATTTATATTGTAACAATATTTAATAAGTTTGATTTTACAAGTGGAATATAAATAGAAGTATGTAAATAGTTTTTGAAGTCGAACACTTATATATGCTTAGTTTATTTAAAATATTCTGATTATTTAAAGTTTAATATTATGCAATAATGAACATTATGTTAATAGGGTTGTATTGTCTAGTTTGTTTTATTTTGTGTTCATTGTTTTGTTACGAAGCACTAGTGTTTTTTGTAATGGATCATTAGACTCAGGTTTTGATTTATAATTTTATATTGTGTAATAGACTTAACAAGGCTTTGTCTTTCACAAATACAATTTATTATATTCTATTATTAATTATCATTATATAATTATTTAAACTAAATATAAGGCACCCTGGGCTCGGAGAGGCAACAAGAAGGAACTCGCCTCGACGGGTCATTATCCAATTCAGATGAGACGGTCGTGAGAGAAGGAGCTTTTTTATTGCCCCTATTCCTCCTTTTAATTGTTTATAATTGTTTTCTTGTTTTTTTTTTTAGTTTTCGTCGCGTAAGAAGTCCTCGAGAAACGGCGATAGGATCAGTACTAAGGACCAAGCGGGCGGCTTCTTGATTTGGAAGATCAATCGACCTTTTCGGGGATCCAGCTAATGAACACCTGAACCATTTAAATTCAGATCACCTGTGTTCCCATTTTTTATTTTTATTTAAAGGAAATTAAAAAAAAAGAAGGTATTCCCATCACAGAACTTAATCTAAACTCAGTACGTAAATTTGTTTTTGCATCTTTTTTTGTTTTCTTTTTTGTTAAAGCCAATTTGGGACCACGCTATTTCTGTTTTCATTTGGCCCAGTATTGCCTCATCTTAGTTTTTTAATCATTATTATTATTTATTGGGGTAACCATAGATCAGTTCGAAACGATGACAAGAGATATTGAAAATAAGATTGCAAATGGTAGAAGGATAGTAGGAATCTTGAATGGTGTTCTGTGGAGCAGACAGGTGTCGCTTCTTACGAAAAAAAAAAGATTTACTATTCCTTCCTCCTAGGGACCACTTTCTATGGCGCTGAAACATGGACAGTGCTAAAATCGTCTGAAAGAAGATTGTTAGCTCTGGAGATCGACTTTTGGAGAAGAGCCTGCGGCATATCCAGGCTGCAAAGAATCCCTAATGTGGAAATAAGAAAAAGGTAGGGGCTGAGCTGAACATCTTGAATGAGATATCAAAGAAGAGACTCATGTGGTATGGCCATGTCATGAGGATGGAAGGGCCGCGGTGGCCACATAAATGATAAAGAAGAGGCGAAGACGAAAAGACCCTGCAAAACGTGGATAGAGAGTGTGAGAGAGGACATGAAGGCCAGAGGCTTGACGGAGGAGGACTGCAGGGACAGGGAGCACTGGCGTTCGGAAATACTAAGTTTCGGAATGTGACGCAAGTTGCAGAACCCGAGGAAAAAAAAAAATTTATTAAACTGTGTTGGATAATAAAAAATTAAATAAGCTTATATAGGAAAACTGCCTATTGGCAGTACTCCAGTAGTTAATCAAAACCAGATGTCTTGAGATCATCTAATTTTCAGACACCAGGGTTATCAGGAATCGAAGAACAAGGATTGAAAATAGTGAGGAGGAATTAGCCGTGGAATGAGTGATATCTGGTTCAGGTTAAATCAGCAACAAACAAGATGTGGAACATTATGATCGTTGTGGATGAGTTTATTTCTGACCATGTAAGGAGCGTTGTGGATTTTGGATTGTAAGGATTAGATACCGGAAGAATACGATGGTTTTGTAAAGCCCCAAAGCTCAACTCTAGATAAGGCTTATGATGGTCATGTATATGAGCATTTTGTAGTTAAGTGGCGACAGTAAGAGCGTCTGTCAAGTAAGTGTTGAAGTGACCGATTGCGGCGAGGAAAAAAGAAAACATGAATCGGAAATTTAACCACGATTTGAATAGCCTTCTCTTACCAATGAATTTAATATATAGGTTGGGGAAAGTACATATAATATTATAAATGTTTACTTTCCCTAAACGTTTCGTCCAGAGATCATTGGAAGGGCTTCATCCATGATGTGCATATGTTATTTACGCTTTAATTTTGTAAAATTATAAATGTTGTTTTTTAAATTTTGGTGTATATATATATATATATATATATATATATATATATATATATATATATATATATATATATATATATATATACATATAGATCTATATATCTGAAAAAAAAATGGGAAAAGGTAAAAAAGGAAAAAAATAAATAAAATGAATGAATGAATAAAAAAAAGTTTTTAAAAAAGTAGAAAAGGGAAAGAATCCTGGATGCGGGAGAATAATGATTTATTCTGTTATTTCGGCCATGAGGTGACTCAAGGTCACATCCAGCTCCTATTAAGTGGGTACCGAATAATCCGAAGAGGGTGGGGGAAGGGACTTGGCGACTTAACGTGATATCGACCTCAATTGACCTAGAATTAGTTAGAATTTCTTGTGCTGAACCCAGGACCCTTCATGGGTTGTAGAGGTATTGTTTTAAAAAAAAAATATTTATCTAATTTTAATAAATATATATTTACATACAAGACATTGAATAGTATACTGTGATAGGTAGCACTGGTTATAGTTGGACAATATTAATCAATTAATATCATTTCTGTTTCCTTATCATTTTTTTTTTTTTTTTTTATAAATTCAGCCGAAAGTTTACATGTCTAAAAGGAAAAAAAATGCAGATCTGAGATAGAAAGTTTAAGGATATGTAACAATTAAACAATTATTTACAAAATAATCTTCTCCCAGTCCAAATATTCCGGACCTTTCAACCATAAAAGGAATGACATCAAGTCGGAAACCAAGAATGAACCCCGCATCTCACAGGTGAAACGACGACAGGTTTTCGAGAACAAGATCTTTTTTAAGATATTCTTCCTTAAAAGGAGAAAGGACACTAACAGCGGTACCGGAGTCAAAGGCAATTTGTATTCCAACAGCCCAATTTAGGCTTGTTCCGTCTTGTAAAAAAAAAAAACTTTTGGAACAGAACTTTTAGCAAGAATGTACCTTGCATTAAAATGATCCATACTCAATGGTTGTTACGGAAAAAAAAAGAATGTCAGGTCTAATTGATAAAGAAACCATAATGTCAAAGTTTACACTTTCCTTTTTATCATGTTCCTTACATTTTGTATTATTATGTTATTATGTTGTTACATATAATTTGTACAAGACATTTAATTTTTAAATAAGGGTATATTCTATTCTATAAAAATTATTTTAAAAATTATATAATTTTGCCTTTAAGGCCTTGATACACTTGGAATGAGGTTCCACTTGCTCGACGCCACAACCTACTCTAATTGCACAATTGAATGTACCCCGATACAAGATTAGGCGCTCCTTTACAGGCGGCCAATTAGCCAATTGAAAGAGAACACAAATCTCAAGATAACTTTTCAACTGATCAAGTAGGAGAGATTTAAAGCCGACCTGTTGATTCCTTTCGTGTCGAAGCCCTTTCAACTCCTGCTGTAACTGTAACTATCAGTAACTGAAACCTCATCGGCACGAGCGTTGAAGTTGAAGGGAAATCAGATACTATCGAACTAAAGATAACATGAGTGTTAATAATTGTTGAAATGTGGTAAAGATAAGACACGGTTCGAATTCCAATGATCCCTATGAATAGTCTTATTATATTATATCACGATAGAGCAATTGTGATCAGTCGTTACATATGTTCTCTAGTTACTATGCATTCTAATTTTTTTTTTAATTTTACAAGTAGTTTTTAATTTTATTATTTTTTGTTGTAATTTAATTTTTTATTATTATTATTTTTTTTAAAGAACCTTATCCATTACCCTAATCCGCTAGCTTAATCCCTATCCAGCTCCGTACACCCTTATCATCCCCCCTAGAAGGTTGAAACGGCAGTGGCCTCGAGACCTCTTGTAAACGTGTATATTGGAGTTCTAGCATCCACTCACGTGCTGTTTGCTTGAGGATTGTATATAGGTATGAGTGTATTATTGTAAGTGTGTAGGTGACTATTATTTTATAAATTATAATTTTGTATATATTACGTGAATTTAGTATGGATGTGGTACTTGATCACTATTATAAATGTCCTAATTAGGAGAGACTGTAATATTACTCAATATAAATTGTTTCCGAAGAAAAAATTTTTTTTTCTTAATTTCTTCTGTTGTGTTATTTTTTCATTATTTAATTTGTCTTGTAATTATTTGTTTTATTATTGCTTACTTTGAACATCTGGGATTAAGGATTCCTTCTTGCCCTAGAATGTGGCAGATTGTATTATCTCTGAATAAACAAGTTTAAAAAAAAGTTACTATGCACATTTTATGATCGCTGTACTCGTACATTCGTTGCTGACAGTCTTGTTAGAAAAAGCGGTGCATATGTTACTAATATTCCAGAATTCAATGGAAATATGCGTTTTAGAGTCCTCTGAGTCTATAAGACCAAGTGCTGTGAAAATGCGTGAGTGTACTTACTTATTTATGATGATGGAGTTTTGTTGACCGTAGAGAAATTAGATGAGGAAGATGGTTGGGGGTGCGGTCATAAATTAAAACCACACAATTAAAAATAAGAGTTATTTTTATTATGTGCCGACGTTTCGGCCTACAATGTGGGCCTTCATCAGGGCTAAAAGAAACAAGATAACAACCAATGTAATTAGACTTAATAATGCGTTAGGTATATAATAATAATATGACAGTAATAAATTATGGGAACATAAATAATATTAAATGTAAAATGATAATAAGATGACAATTATAAAGTATGGAAATAAGGTGACAGTTATAAAGTATGGAAATAAACAAAATTAAGATGATAGTTATAAAGTATGGAAGTAGACATAATTGAGATGATAATATTGTAATGAGAATATATAAATAGAGACTCAGTAAATGAAAAAAAATGATAAAGGAAAAATATGTGAACAATTAAAATTTTAAATATTAACAATTATGAGTTGATATATGACGGTAATATATTAAAAAACATAGTTAAGAGTATAGGTAATATATAAAAAAATATAGTCATTACAAAAGAGAAACAGTATGAATAAAAAATAATAATTTAAATTTTAAAATAATGTAATATTAAACTAATAATTATATGTCAGGATATGTAATGGAGAAATATATGAGTATGGAAAGGGGGAGAAAGAAATGGGCGATGAAAAAAGACCCTCATAAATAAGAAAAAAATATACATACATGACGTGCAAGCGTTGCCTACGAAGTGATGTTTCTCAGTTTAAAAAACGCTCATTGCGTGGAACGGAAAATATGAGAACTAGAATGTCCGTTAGGAAAATTCCAAGAAGCTAAGTTATGTTTACTGATTCGATTGTTAAAAAATAGCCAAAAGTCATTACTTGAGAGTACTTGAGTTATTACTTATGGGTATTTGATAAAATTGTAAGAAATAGTGACGAGGTAAAGATTAAAAGATTTTAAGTAATAACGGATGACGATAATAAATGATGAATGATGATAAGGTAATAACGAATGACGATAAGGAGCTGTCGAAGGAAATGATAAATAAACAGTAATCTAGTAGGTAAACAAATAAATAAATAAAAAAAGGGGAGTACGAAAATTAAATAAATATATAAATAAAAAAATGATAATAAATAAATAAAAATTATGAAGAGATGATCAGGTGGTTGTTTAAAAAATGAGCTAGGGATGCTTTATTAAATTTAATATTTGGGAATAAGCTAGTGACAAGTTATGTTTGTCAGTCTTTTGATTAACAGGAAGGGGTTCTAGTTGTATGTAAATGCATTCTGTAATGAGTCGTTTGTCATGGTTGGGAACAGTGGCAAGAATGGATGTTTTATCAAAATCAAAGGAATGGTTAAGGGTTAAGGAATGTTCTGAAAGTTTTGAAGCGGTAGAATTTTTAGAGGAAATTGTATATTTGTGTCGGGTGATGCGATCTTTGAGAAGGTTTTTGGTTTCACCAATATAGGCAGAGTTGCAATTAGGAGTTCCGCAAGGGACTCTATAAACAATTTTTGAACGGTGGTCTGTTGGTATACTGTCTTTAAGTCGGCTGTAAATATTGGAGAGTTTGTAGTGGGATTTTAAAGCAAGTCTGAGGTTTGGATAGAAGGATTTTAATGATTTTTTAATTTTTTCTGAAAGAGAGGGAATGTAAGGTATGGATCTATATAAGAGAGTTGGTGATGATGATGGAGTAGAAAGAGAGGTTAATTGAGGTTGAGACTGATTTTTGTAGTTATTTATAAGTTTGTTTATGATCACGGTAGGGAAGTTATTGGCCAGGAGAATTGTCTTTATGCGGTTAATGTTGAGGTCGTGGAAACGGGGATCGGAAAGGAAAAGGCTCCGGTGTATAAGATTTTTAGCAACGTTTATTATTACTGTTTATTTATCATTTCCTTCGACAGCTCCTTATCGTCATTCGTTATTACCTTATCATCATTCATCATTTATTATCGTCATCCGTTATTACTTAAAATCTTTTAATCTTTACCTCGTCACTATTTCTTACAATTTTATCAAATACCCATAAGTAATAACTCAAGTACTCTCAAGTAATGACTTTTGGCTATTTTTTAACAATCGAATCAGTAAACATAACTTAGCTTCTTGGAATTTTCCTAACGGACATTCTAGTTCTCATATTTTCCGTTCCACGCAATGAGCGTTTTTTAAACTGAGAAACATCACTTCGTAGGCAACGCTTGCACGTCATGTATGTATATTTTTTTCTTATTTATAAGGGTCTTTTTTCATCGCCCATTTCTTTCTCCCCCTTTCCATACTCATATATTTCTCCATTACATATCCTGACATATAATTATTAGTTTAATATTACATTATTTTAAAAATTTAAATTATTATTTTTTATTCATACTGTTTCTCTTTTGTAATGACTATATTTTTTTTATATATTACCTATACTCTTAACTATGTTTTTAATATATTACCGTCATATATCAACTCATAATTGTTAATATTTAAAATTTTAATTGTTCACATATTTTTCCTTTATCATTTTTTTTTCATTTACTGAGTCTCTATTTATATATTCTCATTACAATATTATCATCTCAATTATGTCTACTTCCATACTTTATAACTATCATCTTAATTTTGTTTATTTCCATACTTTATAACTGTCACCTTATTTCCATACTTTATAATTGTCATCTTATTATCATTTTACATTTAATATTATTTATGTTCCCATAATTTATTACTGTCATATTATTATTATATACCTAACGCATTATTAAGTCTAATTACATTGGTTGTTATCTTGTTTCTTTTAGCCCTGATGAAGGCCCACATTGTAGGCCGAAACGTCGGCACATAATAAAAATAACTCTTATTTTTAATTGTGTGGTTTTAATTTATGACCGCACCCCCAACCATCTTCCTCATCTAATTTCTCTACGGTCAACAAAACTCCATCATTATGAATCCTCTCTCCTGGGGCCCACAAGCAGATAACAACCAACCTCTGCACCATAGTAATCTACCTCTGCACCATAGTAATCTACCTCTTCGCCGTAGTAACCGAGTAGAAAATAGAATATCTTCTCTTGGCCCTACCTTGACATCTCAACATTCTTCAGTTCACACTTCGTTTTCTGGTCATCAAATTTCACCTGTATCTCTTGTAAATCCTTCCTCTCCAACCGTTTCTTCTTCTACTCAATTAAATTTGTCTTTTTCTTCCTTAAAATCCTCCTTCCCCCATCTTAAATCACAGTTTAATTTATTCTCCAATCTTCACAAACGTCTAGCTAACAGTTTAGAACAAAGGATCTTTCTCCTAAAATGCAGATCCAATGCAGTTTTTCCAAAATTCATAGAATATTCTTTAAATCATATCATAACTTCAAAATCGCCTTTTCCAAAATTAGCATCATTAGCTCTTAATTTTAAAAAATCCCTTCTAAATATCAAAATCAGAGAGTGCATCGTACAGATTAATTCCCTAAATAAAAAAATATCCACTCTTAAAATTTTATTCAATAATTATATTAACGCTAACAACCTTACAATTCTCGACACAGTCATATCATCCATATTCAATTCCAGTAGAAGCAGAAAAAAACAAAAACTCATTACAAAATATAATAACCTCTACCTAGATTCAATAAAACATAAAATTTATCCTAAAGGAGACCAAAACTGGGTTCAAAATGTTTCTTCCACCATTTTACCACCCTATGTTAAAGATATTTTAAGTTTAGGACCAAATTTTTCCGCTCCCAACACCTCAATCAAAATTATTCCTCAACTCATTACTGATTTGGAATTTATCTTTAATGACGATGTTATATCCAATTCTAATGACGATAAGGAATTGTCACGGATTTCTGTTTGCAATATTATATCCAATCATCTCCAACATCCACCTTCCTCACCCTCAAATTTTTCACCTCAATTCTTTAAAGACTTATCTCTCACCCGAGCTTTCCTAAAATCCCATGACGACATCATAGTAACCAGAACTGACAAAGGAAACAAGACTGTAATCATGGACCGTTCCGAATATAATGACAAAATGAACATTCTCCTTTCCGATAGATCCACTTATGTTCCTATATCCCGCGATCCCACCCCTTCACTTAAAACTAAATTCAATAAACACCTGAAATCTCTTTTAGATTCAAAATTTATAAACTATCCCAGCTATAGAAACCTTATTTCCTATAATTCCGTTGCTCCTCGCTTCTATGGACTCCCAAAAATTCATAAACCAGGTATCCCCCTCCGCCCTATCACATCGAATATCAACTCACCCTCTGTTAACCTCAGTAAATTCTTACTACCCTCTTTACAACATCTTAGTCACAACAATCCTTACGATATCCAAAATTCTTTTCTTCTCCGCGAACAATTAAATATCCTTCATTATTCCGGAACATTACATCCTTGTTTCCTTTGATGTAGAAAGCTTGTTTACCAATATTCCTATAGATAAAGCCCTATGTATCATCGAAGATAACTGGTCTTCTATTGAACCCCATACCTCACTTAATTGCCCTTCATACCTAGAATCCCTCAACCTTTGTTGCAATTCCGGATACCTTACATTCAATGGACAGTTCTTTAATCAAATTTCAGGACTGGCTATGGGAAATCCTCTCGCCCCTGACCTCGCCAATATTGTCCTTAACGATTTACTAAATTTGATAATCCCTCAGTTTCCTGAGGATATTATTCTTATTAAAAAATACGTAGACGACCTCCTCCTTGTTCTTAACCCCGACAAAATTACTGACATACTTTTAGCCTTTAACTCTTACCACCCCCGCCTACATTTTACCGCTGAATCCGAAACTAACAATTCCCTCCCATTTCTTGACCTCCTCATCATTAGAAACCCTAATAACACAATATCCACTGACTGGTACACAAAACCGACTTACTCTGGCAGACTATTAAACTTTTATTCCCAACATCCCCATCATCAAAAAATTAACGTTGCTAAAAATCTTATACACCGAAGCCTTTTCCTTTCCGATCCCCGTTTCCACGACATCAACATTAACCGCATAAAGACAATTCTTCTGGCCAATAACTTCCCTACCGTGATCATAAACAAACTTATAAATAACTACAAAAATCAGTCTCAACCTCAATTAACCTCTCTTTCTACTCCATCATCATCACCAACTCTCTTATATAGATCCATACCTTACATTCCCTCTCTTTCAGAAAAAATTAAAAAATCATTAAAATCCTTCTATCGAAACCTCAGACTTGCTTTAAAATCCCACTACAAACTCTCCAATATTTACAGCCGACTTAAAGACAGTATACCAAAAGACCACCGTTCAAAAATTGTTTATAGAGTCCCTTGCGGAACTCCTAATTGCAACTCTGCCTATATTGGTGAAACCAAAAACCTTCTCAAAGATCGCATCACCCGACACAAATATACAATTTCCTCTAAAAATTCTACCGCTTCAAAACTTTCAGAACATTCCTTAACCCTTAACCATTCCTTTGATTTTGATAAAACATCCATTCTTGCCACTGTTCCCAACCATGACAAACGACTCATTACAGAATGCATTTACATACAACTAGAACCCCTTCCTGTTAATCAAAAGACTGACAAACATAACTTGTCACTAGCTTATTCCCAAATATTAAATTTAATAAAGCATCCCTAGCTCATTTTTTAAACAACCACCTGATCATCTCTTCATAATTTTTATTTATTTATTATCATTTTTTTATTTATATATTTATTTAATTTTCGTACTCCCCTTTTTTTATTTATTTATTTGTTTACCTACTAGATTACTGTTTATTTATCATTTCCTTCGACAGCTCCTTATCGTCATTCGTTATTACCTTATCATCATTCATCATTTATTATCGTCATCCGTTATTACTTAAAATCTTTTAATCTTTACCTCGTCACTATTTCTTACAATTTTATCAAATACCCATAAGTAATAACTCAAGTACTCTCAAGTAATGACTTTTGGCTATTTTTTAACAATCGAATCAGTAAACATAACTTAGCTTCTTGGAATTTTCCTAACGGACATTCTAGTTCTCATATTTTCCGTTCCACGCAATGAGCGTTTTTTAAACTGAGAAACATCACTTCGTAGGCAACGCTTGCACGTCATGTATGTATATTTTTTTCTTATTTATGAGGGTCTTTTTTCATCGCCCATTTCTTTCTCCCCCTTTCCATACTCATATATTTCTCCATTACATATCCTGACATATAATTATTAGTTTAATATTACATTATTTTAAAATTTAAATTATTATTTTTTATTCATACTGTTTCTCTTTTGTAATGACTATATTTTTTTTATATATTACCTATACTCTTAACTATGTTTTTAATATATTACCGTCATATATCAACTCATAATTGTTAATATTTAAAATTTTAATTGTTCACATATTTTTCCTTTATCATTTTTTTTCATTTACTGAGTCTCTATTTATATATTCTCATTACAATATTATCATCTCAATTATGTCTACTTCCATACTTTATAACTATCATCTTAATTTTGTTTATTTCCATACTTTATAACTGTCACCTTATTTCCATACTTTATAATTGTCATCTTATTATCATTTTACATTTAATATTATTTATGTTCCCATAATTTATTACTGTCATATTATTATTATATACCTAACGCATTATTAAGTCTAATTACATTGGTTGTTATCTTGTTTCTTTTAGCCCTGATGAAGGCCCACATTGTAGGCCGAAACGTCGGCACATAATAAAAATAACTCTTATTTTAAATTGTGTGGTTTTAATTTATGACCGCACCCCCAACCATCTTCCTCATCTAATTTCTCTACGGTCAACAAAACTCCATCATTATGAATCCTCTCTCCTGGGGCCCACAAGCAGATAACAACCAACCTCTGCACCATAGTAATCTACCTCTTCGCCGTAGTAACCGAGTAGAAAATAGAAGATCTTCTCTTGGCCCTACCTTGACATCTCAACATTCTTCAGTTCACACTTCGTTTTCTGGTCATCAAATTTCACCTGTATCTCTTGTAAATCCTTCCTCTCCAACCGTTTCTTCTTCTACTCAATTAAATTTGTCTTTTTCTTCCTTAAAATCCTCCTTACCCCATCTTAAATCTCAGTTTAATTTATTCTCCAATCTTCACAAACGTCTAGCTAACAGTTTAGAACAAAGGATCTTTCTCCTAAAATGCAGATCCAATGCAGTTTTTCCAAAATTCATAGAATATTCTTTAAATCATATCATAACTTCAAAATCGCCTTTTCCAAAATTAGCATCATTAGCTCTTAATTTTGAAAAATCCCTTCTAAATATCAAAATCAGAGAGTGCATCGTACAGATTAATTCCCTAAATAAAAAAATATCCACTCTTAAAATTTTATTCAATAATTATATTAACGCTAACAACCTTACAATTCTCGACACAGTCATATCATCCATATTCAATTCCAGTAGAAGCAGAAAAAAACAAAAACTCATTACAAATATAATAACCTCTACCTAGATTCAATAAAACATAAAATTTATCCTAAAGGAGACCAAAACTGGGTTCAAAATGTTTCTTCCACCATTTTACCACCCTATGTTAAAGATATTTTATCTTAATTATGTCTACTTCCATACTTTATAACTATCATCTTAATTTTGTTTATTTCCATACTTTATAATTGTCATCTTATTATCATTTTACATTTAATATTATTTATGTTCCCATAATTTATTACTTTCATATTATTATTATATACCTAACGCATTATTAAGTCTAATTACATTGGTTGTTATCTTGTTTCTTTTAGCCCTGATGAAGGCCCACATTGTAGGCCGAAACGTCGGCACATAATAAAAATAACTCTTATTTTTAATTGTGTGGTTTTAATTTATGACCGCACCCCCAACCATCTTCCTCATCTAATTTACTTATTTATGAAATTTATAGTAAGGGGAGGTATCGCGATTTGGACTTTTCCAATACCTTCTGTCATCCCGACGCTTAACAATCGTGATATTTAAATTCTAGATATCATAGTTTAAAATATGATACATATTTATTTGTGTGGCATATGACGGCCTCCCGACCGTGCTTGGAGACAGACTAAAGCGCATTATGAACATTTTCTTAAGATTTGTCTTCGGCACTTCAAGTAGATCTCATGTTACCCACTTATACGGTGAGTTAAAGTGGCTCCTTCCCTCCACCCGCAAACAATATTTCCTTGGATCATACCTTTATCAAACTATCAACTCCCAGCGTCCATCCTACATCCACAGTCTCCTTAAATTTAAATCCTCAGTCCATTTACTCGAAACTAGATCCCGACAATCTGACCTCTGCTCCTACCCACAGAACCAAAACTTTTGATCGTTCCTTTTTGTTCGCTCTACTGCACTCTGGAATTCTCTACCGAACCATATCCGCCATGCCACTTCTTTATCCTCATTCAAATCCCAACTTTTCCTTTACCTACTGTCATCCCAAATAGACGATCAGCAAATATGATATGTCAATTTCATCTAGAAGTCTACATTGAATGAAAGACGATTTTTGTTTACCGCCCAAATTTTAATTTGTTTTTGTTAAAATTAGATTTTATTTTCTCAGAAGACAATATTTAGAAGATATTATATGTGTATATATATTTTTTTCAATTTTTATTTTTTTGAAGTAATTTGTTTGTTTTTTTATGTATATTTTCTCCTCATTGTTAATAATTGTATTTGTAAATAATCGTTGTAATTAATAAGTACTCATGTTTATTTTGTCTGTTGGCCAGACATATTATATTTTTCTATTGTACATAACTATTATTCTTAGGGGACCTAGTCCCAGAATAAAAGTTTTTTTCTATTCTATTCTATTTGTTTATTATATTTATTTCAACTCTCTTATCAATTCATTTTGTTCAACACAATTAACTACTGAAAATTATATTTGTTTGTTAGTTGTTATATCTATATATCTTTTATTTATACACCCTACCTTGCAATATGTGCAACACGGGTTATGGCAACATTAACTTGCCGATTAGGCCTAATTAGCTTCGTTTAATTAGATCTTCCTTTACTAAGTTCCTCCAATGCCTGCAATCCTCGTGGCTGGTCTCCTTCCTATGTTGAAATGTGGTGGGCCCACAGCCGATTTCCACCCATATACAAATTCTTTGAAGTACCGGTAGTTGTCTTCCGTCATCAGCTGAGGAAAATCGTCCTCCGAGAGGACATAGAGTACGGTTTCCCCCAGCAGTTTGGACCGTTCAGCATCGCAGGCGGTGTTCAGCCGTATGCTCAGCCGACTCCGGGACATCACAGCTAGGACATAAGGATTCTGTATCTATCCCGAATCCAGAAAGCTTGGCCCTGAAGCCCCCATGTCCCGTGAGAAATTTTGCATTTGGACGAGACTGGACGGTGGGGAAGTACTTCATTAGAGTACTTCTTGAGCCTTTTTGAGTTGTCTCCCACCGTCGGTTCCACTCTTCTATAGTATCCTCCCGGAGCATTTTCCATTTTGTGGGATCCTCGTTAATTCTCACCTGAACATTGACTGGAAGGTTTGTTAAACCTTCTCTCTTCAACGAGTACCTCAATTTATCTTCTCGTTGGACGAGGTCGATAGGTACCACTCCTGCAACTATATATAGGTACTATCTATCTATCTATCTGTCTATATATATATATATATATATATATATATATATATATATATATATATATATATATATATATATATATATGAAATACAAATGAAAAAATATCAGCTAACCAGTGCTACTACGGCCTACGAAAACTACTGATCGGTCATATCCTCTTCCATCAGACTAAAATTCACCTTTACAAAATTATAATCCACACAGTGCTAATATAAGGTTCGGAAACCTGGATTACAAACAATAATAGCGAACGGAATCTCTTTATGTTTAAACGAAAAATCGTTCGAATGATAATAGGAGTTTTGTATGATGGGACCTGAAGAATACGTTTAAACTGGGAGATTCGCGATGTATTTAACGAGTTGAATGTAGTTTAGGTTATCAAACTGGACCGATTCAGGTGGACAAGGCATATGGCACGCATGGGTAAAGAGGAAATGCTTAGAAAACAAAAAGACCTTCTCTACGAAACAAGATGTAGAGAGGATATAAACAGTAAGGGCGAGATGTAGATGAGAGGAAAAGAGTTTCTGCTGAAGAACGGAGCTTTTGGCGGCTGGAGGAAGTTGCTGGTAGAGACCCGGTCCAGGCAAAAATTGTGATGTTGATTTCCAAAAGGTACTAAAGGACATTCTTTACGAAATTGATTTTTTTACATATTTGTATTCTCACCATTTAGTTTAATCTAAATATTCTATTAGATGTTATCTGATGAATACTCAAGTCCTTAAAAAAAGCGATTTAGAAATGCGGTCATATTCTAAAATTACTAATTACGCATTTATTTTCGATCCAAATCATTCTAAAAAAATTCATTTCATAACTTTAATATGATGTTATTATTATAGTAAAAAAATAATTTTAAACTTTAAGGCAAAAAGACCCAAATTAGCTGGTTTAATAATATAGTAATGAGAGATTTTCGCGCTTCCTGTAAAATTTCCTAGAATGGATATAGTACCTTTTGGAAATCAACGTCTCAATTGTCAGTATGTCCAATTTTTTATGGATTTTGGAAATTCTGGTATGTATAGGGTAGTTGTTTACAATTCATAGGCATCTGTTCTGGAGGATCTCAATTGAGACGTTGATTTCCAAAAGGTACTATATCCACTAGGAAATTTTACAGGAAGCGCGAAAATCTCTTATAACTATGTTATTAAACTAACTAATCAGTTTCTTTTTCGTATTAAAATCTAGAATTGTTTTTGACTATATTAATAACATCTTATTAAATGTATTAAATAAAATGTTTAAGTACGATTTGGAACCAAACTAAATGTGTTTTTTTAGTACCTTTATAAAATAATTTTATTTCTAAATCGCGTTTTTAAAGGAATTAAGAGTTCATTAGATAAAATCAATTAGAAGATTTAGATAAAACTAAATGATGAGAATACAAATGTTTCAATGTATAAATTTCGTAAAAAATGTCCTTTTGGAAATCAACTTCTCAATTGTAGTGCCGAATTAATAACAATAATAATCTGTATGTTCTATTTTAAACATGATATCATTGACATAATGTACACATTTCCCCTGATATTTTTCAACATAAACCGGTTTTTAAGTAAGTTATCATAAGAAAAATCATACGAATAACGAGGATAAATAAAGTCATTTAAATACGACAGATCCTGAGGGTGGTGTACCGTTGGCGTCGTTAGCTCACCCACTCGGCACTGATTCTATTCCGACACTTCAAATGGATTTCCCCTGACCGAGTTTAGTTCGGACACACTTTGACAAGCCTTATTAGAATAACAATAAGCCTTGTGCCTACATATGTAAGTTTAGTCACGGGTTTTAATTCGTTTAATTAAATTTCCCCTGTTTACGAAAGGAGAAATATTGTAGGCGTCCAAATCGTAGAGTTACATTGTTGTCCAGAATTGCTAAAAGACCAGTGGCTTGAGAGAGAGGCGCTGGAATCTCCAGAGACTGTGCCTCGACATCCGCTAGTGGGTGTCGGGGTTTGATTCAAAGTTCCCAGGGGCAGTATGTAAATATTGTGTATAGGTATGAATATGGCTAAGGTTATTAATATGTAATTTTTCTTCATTGTAATTTTTTTTTTAAAGGGCCGAGCGGTATTTGCATGTGAAATCTGCCCCCCGCGTATATTAGAACCAAATTTATACCATTGATTCACACCTTGTTATACCATTGAGAAACAACCTTATGCAAATTTTTAGCCCTTTAATCCTAATACGAAGTGAGTTATGGAGGGGGAAAGAAAAAACAAAATAAAAAATCGTTTTCTCCTGAACAGCTCAACCGATTTTCAGGATATAAATATATGTCATACACCTCCAAATTTTCGCTACTTTATCGCATTGGAGGGTCCTCCAGAAGACATTTTTTTTTTCAATTTTATGACAAGTGTACCCCATGGTGAAAAATAAAAAAACAATTCCTTCTTCTGAACGGATCACTTTTTCGGAAAACTTTCACGAAAAAAATATATGTTAATGGTTTTCTATAAGAGTTTTTAACATTTTTTTTTAAAAATTTTATTTCGAAAACGTGAGATTTCGAAAAATTGCATAAGGTTGTTTCTCATAGGTGTGTATCAATGGTATAAATTTGGTTCTGATATACGCGGGGGCAATGCTTATTCCGCTAGGCCCTTTCTGTTTACTCTGTACATATGGAATGAATGATTTCTAATAGCTGACATATGCATTAGCCAACAGTGTGGCATATTATATTATTTTTGAATAAATCGATTATAATTTTGAAAAAAAATCCTGAAAGAAATTTGGCTAACCAATTTTGGCACTTGTGATCGGTTAAGGCATTATCCTCCGATAAATCCAGCTTTTTTAAAATGTATTCATTATGATTTTATTTTTTTAAATATGTCAAAAATTAATGCAATTTTATATTTTTTTTTTTTTTTTTAATGACCATCTTAAGACCGATATGGATATACAGAGTAGAGCTATGGGCCTCTACTAAACTATCGAATTCTTCTCGTACCTAATCCTTACAATCCAAAATCCTTTGTAAAATCCTTAACGCTCCTTACTTTGTCACGAGTACGGTCATCCATAAAGACCTTAATGTTTCATATGTTACTGAATTAGCCCAAACCAGGTATCAATCATTCCATGAAAAACTCCATTTTCACTCTGATCCACAAGTTTATATAATATCATCCTATTTGATTCCTGATAATCCTCCGAGGCGTCTAAAAAAATATGGCCCCGAGACCTTCTAGCTTAGAATATTTTTAGTGTGCTGCCAATGGGTAGCCTCTATACATTTGTTTCATGTCAGTTTACTATGTCCATCACATTTACTTGATGTATTTAATACAGTTGTAAATATCAATAAAGAAGTTAAAAAAAAATACAACAATTTACAGAGATGGTTGCTTACTTTGTAAAAATGGGATAAAGAATCTATTCCATGGATAATTTGTCAGAAAAAAAATGTATCATAGTGACTTTAAAATAAAAATCTAAAGGATTTATTTGCCATCCTGTTATTATATAATAATATAAAACTATCATGTTACCCACTTACACAGCGAGTTAAAGTGGCTCCTTTCCCACACTCGCAGAAAATACTTCCTAGGAT
The DNA here is from genome assembly GCA_023052935.1 of Piezodorus guildinii. Lineage (NCBI taxonomy): Eukaryota > Metazoa > Arthropoda > Insecta > Hemiptera > Pentatomidae > Piezodorus > Piezodorus guildinii. The sequence goes on from CM041295.1 coordinate 77,333,721, forward strand.
CATACCTTTACCTAACCATTAACTCCCATCATTCTCCCTGCAACCATAGATCTTCAATTTAAATTCACAGTCCATTCTCTTGAAACAAGTTCGCACCCACAAAACCAAAACTTTTGATTGTTCCTTCATTATCCGCCTAACTAACTTTTGGAATTCTCTACCTACCCATATACGCCATGCTGCTTCTCTATCCTCATTCAAATCCCAACTTTTCCATTATCTCCTGTCATCCCAAACTGACGCCCAAAAATTATGATATTTCAATCCCAGGTATTAAATTTCGAATGAAGAAAATAAGTGTCTACTGTTTCAATGTATATATTGTTTTTCAATTCATTAAAAAAAAAAATATTAATTGGAATTTACAACTGTATAATAGAATAGAACGATAAAATATGAATAAAATATAAAAAGGCATGAAGCACATGTAGAGAATCTTCCCAATGAAAGCACTCTAAACATATTCTAAACTAGAAGGTTTCTGGGGCCATCACCTTTTCCGATGCCTCGGAGAATAGTCAGGAATTAAAGAGGAAGAAAGGATTTAAACTAGAGGATTAGGGTAGGAATGGAGTTTGGCATGAAAGGAATGATATCTGGATCGGGCCGAATCAGCAACATACGGAACGTTAAGGTCTTTATGGATGAGGTTATTTGTGACAAAGTAAGGAGCATTGAGGATTTTACGAAAGATTTTGTATTGTAGGGATTGGATACGGAAATAGTTCGATGGTTTAGTGGAGCCCCCAAGCTCTACTCCGTAAGTCCATATCGGCCTTATGATAGTCATGTAGATGAGTCTTTTGTAGTTAAGTGGAAGATTGGAACGTTTGTCTAGTATGTGTTGGAGTCGGAAACGTCGTGCAGTTTCTTGTGGTTCAAATCTTGTATGAGGTTTCCAAGTAAGTCGTTTATCAAGAGGCTCAATTGATTCATTTTTCATTTTGTTCAACACTACCGTTTCCGGAAGATTTTTTTTTATTTTTTGTTGTATAATATTTCTTATTCTCAAAATTGTAAATAATAACTGGCAAGGTTAATTTTGTCTGTTGGTCAGACATATTATATTATTTTATATTTCAATGTCAACACCTGTTATTCTTAAGGGACCCTTATTTTTTTTTTCTATTCTATTATATATATTTTGTCGTTTGATTGTTCAACTCCTCTTTAAATTTTTGGTTTTGATAATAATTCTTCCTCAGGAAAGGAATTTCAGACGTGGATTAGATATTGAATGCTCCATATTTATTTTCATAAAAGGGACTTCCTGCTATCAGAGAGTCTATTGATTAAAAAATATATAATATATGAGGATTATAAATAAAATTAATTCCACAATATAAGAAATTTATTGCGTCATATCAGGTATATAGCGGACTTAAATACGTTCGACCCAAACGACTTCTATCTTCAATGGGGTCCAGTTTTTTTTGTTTTTTTTCCCTAAGCACCTAATAAAAACACCGTGCAAAAGACTAGACCGGAATACTAAACGCCCAATCATAATATAAAGAAGATCCGATAGGGAAGAAGAAAACGGCGAAAACCAAACGTCCAAGTTCGCCGTTCAACATATGCCAGCGTAGAGTGGGATTAGCATAGAGTCCTACGCGTGATAGAGACTGTATGAGCCGACTGTATCTACTCAATATGGATTGAGATGCATTATACATGCGCCAGAGGTTCAGTTGTATTAATGACTCCTTGTCAATATTTAGATGAAACTGGTCTTAGGAAACGCTTTGAGTTATGAGACCATTTATTGTAATATATGTTAGTATAATTACGAATAATAAACTATGCAATTTTTTAAATTTGAAAAGCATGTGCATGTAAATTGGATCGTATTTTACATCCATTTTTTAAAACACATTTATAAATCACATTCAATAAAAATTATGTGTAATTCCTAAAGGAATTTATATTTGTTAGAAAAAATAACTCATTTTTATTGAGAATTAGGAACTTCCACTTACCTTTCCTAGAAATAATAACAATCGGTTTATCGAACCCGATGTTTTTATACTGACACTACCAAATGCATAATGTGGCTCCTTATCCGTTTGGAATTTGCTACCTATTTCTATCCGTAATACTACCTGTCTGATGACCTACGCAAATCCCAATCTTCTGTGGGAATTGAAAAATATTTAATTATATATGTAACATATTTATACATTTCGGCCTCGTTTCAAATTTTATAATAAAGTGGTCGATAAGAGTCCAGCACAATTTGATTTCACTATATAATTTTAAACTTCTCCTAAAGCTCAAAAATTGATAAAAATAATGCTGTAAAGTTATTTTATGTTGTTTAAATTATATACCAACGGTGATTAATCACTTTCATGAGTAACTCTGTTGTTTTTAAGTCACATAATGTGACTTAAAATGCAAGCAGATCATCACACAGTCACATAGCGTGGTTCCAATCATTTATGTTTTTCTGATAATATTTTAAACAATGTGTGAACTACAGACAGGATAGATAAGAACAAGGATCTATGTAACGATAGATATTCATGGTTATGTATTTTTTTTCAGACTCAAAGATGTTAAAAGTATAACTTTTTAATTATATTTTGTACAACAACTTAGGAAGCTAATTCTTTTTCAGCATTGGCAACAATTGTATTTTAAATGCAAATAAAATACTTATACGTTATTACGCTGAAGGTACTGTTGTTAATCGTTTTGTGTGATGATCAACTATTATAGCTGTTGGGGTGAAGACAATAAGGAAACTTAGCTAAGTATCTTACAACAGCTACATTTCTTTAATTTCCTACACAGACTCGTCCATAGATCACCGCTCAAGCCATATCGGACTTGATACATTCCTCCCATATACGCTTCGGCCTACCTCTCGGACGCTTCAGAGCATACCAAAACCAACACAGAATACAAGCTCCACGATTCCGCCTTCCCCAGTGTCTTCATCCCTCTTAGAACAAAATATTTTACGCTGTACATTATTTTCGATACCTTAAGGAGCTGTTCAATCTTCAAATGTAATCATTGAACCTAAATACTTGCATTTCTCAACGTGTCAGAGGTATATCTCAACAAGGGTATATCTATGATGATACAATATATCCTTAAATTTATAATCAGTGCCCAAGGTTCCTTTGGTTTAAAGTTGGTGACTAACTTTATTATAATTTAATTTAATATTAATGTTAATAAGGTATTTTAACTTTTTTTTTTTTAGAAAAATATGTAAAAAGATTGGGCATGGCCGTTGGAGAGTTAATATTTAAAATCAATCATAAATATTTAAAGATAAATTTTAAAGAAAATTTGATTTATATCAAATACATTAGTTTTGTTTAGAGGCTAATGATTAAATATAAATACACCAAAAAGAATGTCATAGATGTTGAAAAGAAAGTTTTGTTTCGTTCTAAAATATGCAAAATTACCGGAGTTAATAACTTTTAAAGAAAACGTTATTTTAACAGCAAACGCTATTTTATAACTCCGGAACCAGCTTTATCTCAATAACTCAATTTACATACCTTTAACTTATCGTGCTGTTGGGTAATTTGTATTAGGTTCATAATTTTTCACTCAGTCCCTTTTCAGATATTTTTGTGTAAACATCGCTAAAATCTAATTTTTACCATGTTTGAAAATTGCCATTTTGAAAAAGAAATTTCGCAGGATGGAACTTTTTACAGCAAGTAGAACTATGACTAAGCTATATAAGAAAAAATAATCAAATGTGAGTCTTTTTCTTTATGTACTTTTATTATGGTAAAAATCTTGTTTGTTTGCAAAAACAAACCACAACGCGAGCGGCTCTATTACATCTATCTATACTTCTAACTGCCCAGCGGTGACTAAACAGCTGATCGAAAACTAAATAAAACAAAAGCATGTCAGGCTTGCATAAAAAAAAAAAAAAAAAAAAAAAAAAAAAAAAAAAAAAAAAAAAAAAAAAAAAAAAAAAAAAAAAACCCTGTACCACTACAACCCATGAAGGGTCTTGGGCTCAGTACATATAGAGATTCGTACTGTTTCTAGGCCAACGGCAGTGCAATGAGGTGATTAGGCCTTAATCACGCTCAGCCGCCAGGTTTTTCCTCAATTAATTTGGGTACCCACTTTATAGAGGCTGGGTCTGCCCCAGAAGGGTCTCCATACCCTATTCTGCCACAGGCGGGATTCGAACCCAGGACCCGGAGCACAGCAGACTAGTGCTCTATCCACTAGACCACGCCGCTCCCTAGGCTTGCATATACCTGATCCAAATAAACATACAAAATACAAAAAAATAATGTTGAACATAAAAATACAACTATTTTAATTCTTAACAGCTTGTAATGTATTTAATTTATCATGTGATGTATTATATTAAATAAATCCTAGCACTTGTTGCACCTGAACAAGTAGAATACTGAATGCTACGTGTTTGAATATGTTAGGGGAGGAAATCTGAGGATAAGAGAAGATTTTGAGGAGCTTTGGGAGATCATGTAGGCTCCACAACTTATTCAAAAGGAGGGCTTACTGCCACGGAATTCTCAACTAAATGGGAACAACCGCTACCCATTTTATTCATAAGTGCTTTATAAATGTTCATAAATATTACATTATATTCTGCGAGTTAACGACTTGATAAAGGACATATATATACCTATACATTGTTATAAAATGTAATGAAGTTTGAATAGTCAATGAATAACAACAAATATCTGGTGCGCGCAACACGCGAATTTCACTCTCCTATATTATTTGTATTTGTATCAATTTAAGATTTTTAAACAATTTTTATTTTATTTATTAATTTATTAAAATTTACAACTGTATTAGTAAATACATCAAGTAAATTGGCTTATAATATAGATAATATACATGAAAAGGCATGAAGAGAATATACCCATTGGCAGCACTCCACTAAGTGAACTAAACTAGAAAGTCTCGAGGCCATCTTCTTTTCAGACGCCTCGGAGGATTGTCAGGAATGGAAGAGAAAGCAAGAATTGAAACTAGAGGGTTAATATGGGAGTCGAGTTAGTCATGGAAGGAATGATACCTCTTACGGGCCAAATCAGCAACATATGGGACATTAAGGTCTTTATGGGTGAGTTTGTTGGTGACGAAGTAAGGAGCATTGAGGATTTTTCGAAGGATTTTGGATTGTAAGGATTGAATATGGGAAGAATTTTATGGTTTAGTAGAGCCCCAAAGCTCAACCCCGTACGCCCAGATAGGCCTTAAATAAATTTAGAAACGAAAATAAATTGAGACGTTGATTTCCAAAAGGTACTAAAGACATTTTTTACGAAATTGATTTTTACATATTTATATTTTCCTCATTTAGTTTTATCTAAATCTTAAATTTGATTGTATCTAATGAACACTCATGTCCTTTAGTAACGTGATTTAGAAATGCTATTAATTTCTTAAGATACTTATTACACATTTAGTTTCATTCCAAATCATAACAGAACATTTCATTTCATAACTTTAATATGGTTTTATTAATATAGTAAAGGAATAGTTCTAGATTTTAATGAGAAAAAAATCAAATTAGCTGCATTAATAATATAGTAACGAGAGATTTTCGCGGTTCCTGTAAAATTCCCCAGAATGGATATAGTACCTTTTGGAAATCAACGTCTCAATTGTTAAAGAATTATTTACATTACATTTTAAAAGAAACATGCGTTTTATTAAATGATCTATTATATTATTATCTACGGCAATCAGTTGGTTTTATCAGCTTTTCATTCAGCAATACTTTCCCTTACTATATATAGGTAAGTGAAAGTAAAAATATACACATATATTAATATATATATGTAGTTTAAAAATGGATGCTGATTAAAAGTGATTTAATTCACCAACTTAGTTATTTTCACCGCAAAATGTTATAATAAAACAAAATCAAAATTTTACCCATAATTACGGCCTTAACTCAGTCATTTTTGAAGATCGAGAAAAATATTTATAGAGAATGAGTAAAGGGCGATAAACAAAAACAAGAAATGGTCAAAAATGAAATCATATATATATATATATATATATATATATATATATATATATATATATATATATATATATATATACCCTTGTAACTCCGTTATTTTGGAAGATAGTGGAGCAATTCTATAGTTTTAGAATCAGTACACCGCTATTAGTTACAAAATAGAAAAACAAAATGAAAATTTACCTATTTATACGCCCATAACTTTTAGAAGATAGAAAAAAATCGAAAAAATTTCGAGATCAAGACACCGCGATGACAAAGAGACAAATAAAAAAAAAAGCTTTTTCTGCTATATGATATTATATAATTTTTCTTTAAAACGAAAAAAGAATCATTTAAATTGGTTTAGAACAGAGATATAGAGTTATATACAAAGCTGTAAAACGTAATGCAGGATGTGAAGGGCGTAAAATTAAATCATAACTGTAAAAAATAATTCCTGTTTTAATATTATTAAATCTAAAACAAACGTTTCCATCGAAACTTTTTTAAAGGTAATAATTTATTTCATAGTTCTTAAATTGATTTTAACAATCGAGGTAAGTGAAAGTCGTGAGTCGCCCTCACCAGATTATTCGTTTTGAAATATAGTACTTTATGTTTTACCTCAGAAATCGATTTGCTTAATCCTTCCCCCTGAGGATGCTTCTATCAACTAAAAAAACGTAGCAGGATGGTGGTAAAACCCGAAAATGAAAAAAAAAATTAATCAACCACGATAATTTATTCCCATCAATTTTTCGTATTAAGAAAAAGTTTATATGCGTAAAGTTTCATCCTTCTTTTTTTTTTTTATTACATAAACTTGGCGTAATAATTCTAAAACTCTATACCATTTTTTTCTTTAAAAAATAACTGAGCTATAGGCGTATATAAAGGATTTTTTATTTTATTTTTTTTATTTATTTATTGGAATTTACAACTGTATACAGGAATACAACAAGTAAATTAGATGAAATATATAAAGGCATGAAACACATGTAGAGAAGCTTCCCAATGCAAGCACTCTAAGTATATAAAGGTAAAAGTTAAATTTGTTTCTTTTTATTTTTAACAGTTTTCGCGATGCCCTGATTAGAAAACTCTTCACAATGTTTCCTAATCGGCCATTTTGAAACTAATCGGCTAATATCAACATCGAGGTTTTAGGATCATAGTCAGATGCTCTGTTACTTTTGCGCCAAATATCGAAAAAATGCATAATTTGTTATTCGGGTCCTACGTACCTTGAAACGTAAGACCTCGACATTTTCCGAAGTATTATTAACAGCTAGAAATGTAGTAGGACTCAATAAGGTATCATTTTCGAGAGGATATAAATATAGTTAAATTAGATTATAACTTTATTTCAGCTGAGTAAATAAAAATATTTTTTTATCAGAGCTGCTGATGGAATATAACGGTAAACAAAATGATTTATGCAAAATTAAGATTTCTAGAGAAATTTATTGGTTTCGATAATGCCTAAGGTACGCTTATTTTTAGAGAGATCTGAAGTAGTTAGTCATCACCATCCTAATGGACTATAAATCATTTAAACCCAAATAAACAAACCATTAAGGGTTTCCAAAGCTAACATGTGTTTTACTATCTCGGTTTTAGATAATAATAAACATTGATACATTGTATGTTTTCCTTGGGATAAAAACAAAAAAAAAACATTAAATCTTCTTTAAACTAATAATATAAATATGATGAGTAAAAGCTATTATGACAAAATCAGTTGATGAAACAAACATAGCAACTGATCGAAATAAAAACATATGTGTTTTAGTAATTATGATGTTAATTTAGTCGGCAAACCCTGTATGTTTACCCAGAGATTTGTTTGTTGTTTGATTTAACTAATAGTTCTAAAAACTTGGGTAAATATACTCTGTATTTACAGTCGCTCCACGGAGTGTATTTAAAAATGTAAATAATCATAAATTTACATTTTAGTAACCAAGAGCTAAGACAGGTTAAAATATTAATTAGTTCTTTATTTTATTAAACAACATAGTAGAGTGACTGAATAATGTAAACTAGTTATGTTTGTTTTTAATTAAAAAAATTAACAACATATCAATACATAAATAAGTATAAAATAGAAAAAAAAATACATTTATGATCACTAATAGCTGTTCAAAAAGTCAAGTCCAAAGATTATTTTATTATAAAACTTTGTAGTAAACTTCATATTTTGGTAAGCAAAGGAAATGGAATTTTTAATTTTTTTTTTTTTTTTATTATTGTTGAGATTTACAACTGTATATGTTGGAATAATAAAATAAAAAATAAAATTATTGTATGAATGTAGTCTTATATCACTTTTACTATTGTTATATCGAAACAAATAGTAATACATAGCTAATATAACGCTTAATAAAGAGCGTGATTTTTGGGCAGAAAAATTTTAAAAGGCCCTGTAAACCAGAAAAGGGTCTTCCATGGATGATATAACCTAATAAATAATTGTCCCTGTACAGCGGGGCTCGAACTAGGGACCTGGAGCTCAAAAGTGCAGATCCACTGAACCCCCTTATATATATATATATATATATATATATATATATATATATATATATATATATATTTTTTTTTTTTTTTTTTTTTTTTTTTTTTTTTTTTTTTTTTTTTTTTTTTTTTTTTTTTTTTTTTTTTATGTCGTGACAGACCGCGTTGGCCTAGTAGTTTCCTGGGATTCCACAACGCGATTATCGATGCAACAATACAGGGTAGGGTCATCTCTTTCTACGCAAATGTTTGTGAGAGGCCACCAGATTGCTGACGGGTTTCACGTACTTGGTGACGGGCTGTGGGTGAATTCCTTTTATACATATTTGGGGATTCGAACTCACAACCTTTCCTTGATTGATTAGCGTGGTAGCCACGTAGCCATAAGCTCTTTTATTATTGATTATCACCTTCACTTACCTGTATATAGTAAAGGAAAGTATTCCAATTCTGAAAATTTTCTAATTGGAGTTTCCACGGAAAACTTACACATTTAGGGTCCAAATGAAAAAGTACCACTAAAACGTGTGTGATATATCTAACAAAAAGATAAGTTTTATAAAACAGAATTTCATATTTAAGCCAACTATACACCCAAGATGTTACACCAACTTTTTCACCAAAATCGGCTGACCGGAAGTGCTACTTTATACTATGTGTGGTAAGCCTAGTACGACTACGAAAACAAAATTTCATATTTAAGACTATACCCCCTAGAGGTTACAGCAACTTTTTTAAAAATCAAAATTGGTGAACCAGAAGAGCCACTTTATACCATGCATTCTGTACCACTTAACGATTTTCTCAATAAAGGCTCAAATGATGTAAAATTTAATGGGCTTTAATATAATGTAGGTTTCATTCTGATTAAAATAGTCTGAAAGAGCTTAAATGGCAGTTTTATAAATTTTATTTCTCTTAAGTACCTTCATTTTGTAGATTCCTAAAACCTAACCGTATCATTTTATTATTATAGATAAAAAGCGGGTAAATATAAAGGATGAAAGAATTTGAACCAATAAAAAAGAAATAGCAAAAATATTTATCTAAATTTTTTTTTTCAGAACATTGGAATAGTAATATATATGTATAACCGTTGGAAAGCTAAAGTTTTTAGAAATATATAATCTCATACACAAAATTGTAAAAGTTATTGGACAGTGGTGAAAAGCCTATAAAAAATATACGATTGTTGTAGATAATAATATATTAGATTATTTAATAAAACACATGTTTCTATCGATACTTAATTTTACATCTAACTGCATTTAAAAATTCTTAAATTGATTTTAACAACCGAGGTAAGTAAAAGTCGCGTGTTTTGCAAATGTTTAATACAATATTTATTTATTTTAAATATTTATTCTTCGAGACACAAAATTTTTTATTTATAATACAATTTCTAATATGCATTAATATTGGTACTAACACGCGCTCCAATATCAGCCCTCGAACCTATAACCTGACTTAAGCATTATTGACCCTACGAATAAACGATCAGGATACGAAATGGTTTTAATCATTCTCCAGCCAGCTTGCCAAACAGCAGGCCATATATGTCCCGGAATTTTTAGAAATATTAAAATTTTAGTATGATCCACAGTTTTGAGAAAGCGTTTGCGCCATTGGCAATAAAGATTTATCAGTTCTGAAGGCCGACTGGTCTGAGTAGTAGCAACCCAAATTTCCCTGCTCAGCCGCTATTTCTTAACTACTGTCATATAATGCTCGGTGTCGTATGCTATTCTATATGCATATTCTCTAAATTGATGAATATTTAACACGTGTTTCAAATAAAAGTCAGTACTCCAAAATACTTCTGCATAACAGAAGAAAGTATTAATCAAGTGTTTTGTTACCGTTGCGAAACAACATTATTTCTGGGTTTTTTTTTTTGTTTTTTCATAATAAAATTTATATTTGAACCGGAGTTAGAACAGGAGGAATAAAATAAATTCTAAAAAAAATCCGCCAAATTACGTTTACCCTTCGTCGCAAACCGATGACTTACTATAACTACTAAAAATCTATAATTATAATTGATTTACTATAATTACTATAAAAATCTATACATTTAAAATAACACAGAAGGACTAAAAAAAAAATTAATAAAATAAATAAATAATTTGTTCAAACTTACGAGATTTTATGTTTAATCCAAGATGAAGGAAAAATACTCACCTAGAAAGAATAAAAACATAGTCAATATCAACGTAAAAGTCATAAATCAAGGAACATTAGATATGTTTGTAAAGATACATGTATTAATTTGTATTGCATTTTTGTATATAAGCACTTTTCATTTATATCTAATATCTACGTTTAGGGTTTTATGTCTTTTCGTCGCAAACCGATGACTTCCTGCCCCACTGTATCCTTTTATATTACCCTAACTATACCTGTTGAACAAATCCGATCATGAACAAATATTGACAAATGTCTTACATGGACTCCTCATACGAGACTTAAAAGACAAGAAACTGCCCGTAGATACAGATTTCTACAACACTTACTAGACAAACATTCAAAACTTCCAATTCATTACAAAAAGCTCATTTATGTTACCGTCATCTGGACATATGGAATCGAGCTTTAGGGCTCTACTATACCATCTAATTCCTCTCGCATTCAATCCTTAAAATCCACAATACTTCGTAAAATGCTAAATGCTCCTTATTTCGTTACGAAGAAAAACATCTATAATGACCTAAATTTTCATTTATCGCAGAACTGTCCAGAAACAAATATGCCTCTTTTAATTCCCAATGTAAAAAAAATAAATAAATAAATCGTTAACCTTTGGCTTTTGTTTAATAAATGAGTTTGAGATATATGTTACCATGAACTTTATTGTTTATTTTGTTTTAGTAAACACATAATAATGCCGTGTAATTACGTGCTAACATCCTGTATATATTGTATAAATGTGGTCTCATAGCATTGGTCATATCGAAACAAATTATAATACATCTCAATAAGTAAAGTATTGTTTAAAAAATAAAGAAATCGGCTAAGGTGTGGAAATAGAGCAGACTTTGTTTATAAAAAAAAAAAAAAAAAAAGAACATTTAAAAAGAGAAGGAAAAATAATTTCCTCACTTGTTATCGGATATAGAGCGTGAAAAAAAAAAAAAAAAAAAAAAAAAAAAATGAAGCCGAAAACTCTTAAAAGATGAAGCTGCAATGAAATGAAGACGAATTGTCCGTTGTGTTTACATTCCTCGCTCATATTTTTCCTCCTCTGTTTTTCTTTTTTCATTTTTCGCGACGGTGTCTGCCTGGCAGCGGCTCCCGGTAACAAATTAACATGAGCCTTTTCTTCCCACCTCTCTCTCTCACCGGCCCTCAAAAATACCCCGGCCTATCGTTTAATGTCTCGTTTGATTTATTTTCTCTTTTCATTTTCCTCTCGAGTCGTTTTTTTCCTCTTGTTTCCTATTAGTGATTGTCCACCCTCAACTGAAATACAGCTCTTTTTTTTTTTTTTTTTTTTTTTTTTTTCAACTCCGTGAAATTATAAATCGATCTGGGAGTAACTGTGTCGTTTTTCTCATATACGTATTCCTCTTCTTGGTTTGTATTTACTAATTGCGAAACTGAGCCTCAGTTATTATTCATTAATTCATAGTAGAATAAAAAAATAAAAATTAAAAAATAGAAAAACTTTCGCCCAGCACCACTTTATAATAATTACCCATTGATAAAAAAAATATATATAAATGCAATAAACAAGTTTTACTTATCCTCTAACAGGCTACAATAGCTGATTGGTTTTTACTTTCACTTACTTAATAATAAATAAATTCTTTATTATTCTGGGACAATAATTTACTTATATATGAAATAGTAAGGGAAAGTCTTCAACGTTTTTATTTATTTAATGATATTTACAACTGTATAAAAAAAAGAAATTCAACAAGTAAATGTAAACAAAAAGTTACAATTGGCTTGATAAACTCTTGTGAAGAAGCTAACTATCAGTAGCACTTCAATGTTTATTTCATTAGCAAGTCTCGAGGCCACCGTCTTTTCAGGCGCCTCAGAGGATTATCGGGACTCGATAGAGATGATGAAAAATGACTGTGTGTGCTAAGTCTAGTAAGAAAACGAAAAGTCGTACGAAAACAAAATTTCATATTTAAGACAACTATACGCCCGAGATGTTACATCAACTTTTTTTTTTAATCAAAATCGGCGAACTAGAAGAGCCACTTTATACCATGCATTCTGTACCTTTAAACGATTTTCTCAAAAACGGCTCTAACGATTTTGATTAAACTCACTAAATCGATGTAAAATTTAACTGGCTTCAATATCATATATCATATTATCTGATTAAAATAGTCTATCAGGGCATAAATGGTAATATTTAAAACTTTCTTCTTCTGAAGTAACTTAACATTTATAGATTCGAAAAAAAAAAAACTTAGTAGCATTGATAAAAAAACGACTAAATGTACAAGTTGAGCGGATTTGATGAGGGTCCTATGAGATTTGATGAGGGTATAGGGAAACATAGGTGATGCCGGCATCGAATCTTCGGGTTTGTATTTATATATTATATTTTATTTTTAAATAATCCTATTATTTTCTAAGTTTCTTTTAACCTGCGAAAATAATGTTCTTTTATCTGCCTTAATCAGCTTTTAAGTAATTTAATAGTTTTTTTTTTGCTCAAATTTATTTCAAATGACCACGAGAGATTGCCAATTTTTTTCGAAATGATTAAAACTAAGAGTAGTCGAGAATAACAAATTTGGTAATGCAGCATTTAAGCACGCTAAGACTGTTTAATAAAGAAAAAATATTTATACAGGGTGCAGTCAAAAGAACACACAATTAAGATATTTCGGCCTAAATTATACGCCTTCTTCAGGGCGTTTTGAGTAGAGCGTCAGAACAAGCCCTGAAGAAGGCCTATTATTTAGGCCGAAACGTCGGCACTAGTTTATTAAGTTTATATCTTAATTGAGTGTTCTTTTTACTTCACCCTGAACTAACTTCTCTCACTTACTCACACAGTCAACCATTCTCACTTCATTCAAAAAGATTTATAGGAATAAATGACTATTTAATTTTAATTTATAAAGCAGATCCAATTATATATATATAATGTATGTTTTCAAGAAAATTTGCAAATTGCGCAACAGTTCCTTTTCTAGCAATTCGATTTAGATGACATAAACGGGGTAGAGTTTTTTTCTTTTAAGTTTCCTGCTGCTTAACTTAGCTGGACTGTATAAGCGCACACACCATTAATGTTTATTTCCCTTAAATACTTTTTTTTTTTTTTTTTTATTTATTATAGAGATATTTACAACTGTATTAACACAAAAAATACATCAAGTAAATGTGACTGTCCCTTAAATACTAAAATAATATATATATATATATATATATATATATATATATATATATATATATATATATATAATATATAATAAAATATATAAATAAATAAATAAACGTATGGTTTAGAGGTTAGCCTTCTATTCACAACGCCGTGGGCTAAAACCCGGCAGATGATCCTAGGATTTCTCAATGAGAATAAAAATCCTTGCTTCTGGCGTCCTAGGGATCAACTTTAATAGTCGTCCCACCTTTTGCTTTATGAGTTACTCGTGAAAGATCCATATCCTAATTAAACCTGTACAGGCCAAATTCAGGACTCCCAGTATAGCTTAGTCCGATTAGCCATAGAAGCATAAGCATAGTGACATTAAGTGAATATAGAATTTTTAAAGAAGATACTAATCTAGTAAATATTTATTTGACAAGAAGTTGTCCAGTTTTTTAATATTAAATCCTTCCTATAAGTAAAAAACAGATTTTTTTGTTATCATACTGCTATGTGATTATCGCATTTCTTTATAAAAATGATTCCCCTTTTAGATTGGAGGGTTTCCCTATGATGAAGAAGTTCAGTGGCTGACGTAGCAAACCCTTGATCCTGTCTTATATCTAATTTAACATCTCCGAGATAAACTTGATAAAGCAGTAAGTACAGGAAATAACCTTTCTTATATCCTTAAAGCAAGTTTCTTGGAGACGTGGGAGGAAATTAATCAAGATCTAGCCAACTTTATTAGAAGGGTTGAGGCATCCAATCAAGCGACGGTGAAATTTCCTGTGGAAACTCAATTTTCTTTAAGTATAAAAATGTAAAATTATGCATTTATTTATTTAAAAAAAATGTTATTTAAGATATTTTCGTTTTAGCTAAAATTCTTTAACTCTTTAAATTATTCAATATTTTTAAAAATTAATTTTAGCTAAAACTAATTCGGCTTCTCGAACACTTACTAGACAGACGCTCTAACCTGACAATCATAAGGCCTATTTGGACTTACGGAGTTGAGCTTTGGGCTCTACTAAACCATCCCATTCTTCCCGTATCCAATCCTTACAATTGAAAATCCTTCGTAAAATCCTCAACGCTCCCTCTTTGACACGAAAAATCATTCCTTCCATGACAAACTCCATTCCCACTCTAATCCACTAGTTTCAATCCTTGGTTCCCCTTCAATTCCTGCTAATCCACCCCCCCCAAAAAAAAATCCACTACTAAAACATATTCAGTAAGGAATGGTTGGAACAGATAGTTAATGTGTCGTAATAAGCGGGTTTGTCAGAGCAGATTAGAAATACAGTGAAAGCTGTGATATTTCTACATTTCACATGTTTTTTTAAATATATTTTTTCTAGTCAGAACTAATAGGCTTAACGATAAGGACAGGGTTTTATCAAAACGGTACCTTTGCTGAGGCAGTACAAAAAAAAAAAGAAAGGAGAGAGGACGAGAGAGAGAGACTGGGAGAGAGGAGAGAGAGGAGAGAAGAGGAGAGAGAGAGGGGAGAGAGAGAGAGGAGAGAGAGAGAGAGAGAGAGAGAGAGAGGAGAGAGAGGAGAGAGAGAGAGAGAGAGAGAGGAGAGAGAGGAGAGAGAGAAGAGAGAGAGAGAGAGGAGAGAGAGAGAGAGGAGAGAGAGAGAGAGAGAGAGAGAGAGAGAGAGAGAAGAAGAGAGAGAAGAGAGAGAGAGGGGGAGAGAGAGAGAGAGAGAGAGTGAGAGAGAGAGAGAGTGGCAGTTCTATATTTCTATTTTTTTTTTTTTTTGACAATCCAACGTTTGTTTTCTGTCAATTAGTGAAATAAGATCCGGGTTCTCAAGGCATCATATCCCGGTGTCAATTTTCCTTTGCAGTTGATTTTATTTGACATCAGTCGGATTCGATCTATTGAACTCTTCTAGTCCAATTCAATTTCTTAAACTTGTATTCCCACAATCTAATGCCATTGTGAATGGTAGATGCTCACTTTATGAAAATAGAATTAAAATTATTTTTATAATAGTTAAAATAAACAAGACAGTAAGTAAAGTATCACATCTAACATTTTGAAACAGCGCAATTAAAAAATTACCTAAAAAGAATAATAAAGAATTGTTAGGTTCCTTTAACTAAAATGATCCATTTTCATTCAACTCATTTTATTTTGTTATTTATTTATTTTGTGTGTGCGTGTGTGTATGTGTGGATGGGTGCATATGTATATGTTTATATACTGGTAATAATTTATTAAAGAATTTTAAAAGAAAAATTTGGCTGTGAAAACAAATGTGGGCTTGATTGATTAGAGGAGGAGGAAATAAAACAATGTATGTGTATATATTGGTTTCGATATCAAGTGTTAAGATTGAGGGAATACATTTCTTTAATCCAGAGGATGATAACAACCAGGACAGGGTTGGTCAGCCTATAATAGTTTTATTTTTTTTTAAATTGTGACAAAATATATATTTATATGAGTGCACGATGGAATATAAAAAGGTATGTAAATTGCTTTACAAGAATATAAAAAATAATGTTGTTTATCTTTTAGTTTTAAAATAAATGATTTTTATAGATCCCTTGAAAATGGCAAAAAAACGAAACGTAGGGAAAAAAATAAAATGAGTTGAATGAAAATGGATCATTTTAATTAAAGGAACCTAAAAATACATTTATTCATTTAAACAACTTTTAATTATAATAAAAATTAATAATAAAGAAGTTCGAGTTCTTAGGATGGGATTTACCAATAATTTGATGAAATATCCGTTTCGTTTGAGTCAAATGTGTGTATTTTATATAAGTAATTATAAATTTATTTATATGTATTTAAAAGAATTCAAAGCACATATTGTACATTCTGTATATTTTATTCTAAAGGGACATGTCCCAGGATAATAAAGAATTTATTTATTATTATTAAAAAAATCAGTAATTTTTTTTTTATTCAGCCATTACAATAGACATGGATTTGTCTGGATGAGCAATACTAGTTCATTAACATCTGGCAGAACCGAATACGGGTTGAACGTGACCAGACTGGACCTATTCGCGTGCAACCGCCGTTATTAGAGTGTTGGAGGAGAAAATACATTAGCGCTTCAGTCAGCTAAACAAGGCCCTTAATCATTGCTTTAATCACTTCCCTAGTTTTAATTGCTGAATGAATATTTAAATGCTATTAAATCTTCAGTATCTGTAATTAAACTATTCTATTCACTCTTCCTCTAGCTTCCTTAGTTTAAAGAGTTACTTTATCGCAAATCCTTTCAGATTAGGTTGTCTTTAATTGTATTTAAAAGGAACCTTTAATAGGACCATTATTAAAAAAAATAGATCTAACAGTATATCATACTCTTTTTTATAAAATATGAATTGAGTTACATTACAATTTGTTTCGTTATAAACAATAGTAATAGTGATATGACCACGCGTACAATATTTACAGAAAACAATGATAAAGTCAAATTACATACAAATATAAAATAAATAAATACATATATTTACATAAATAAAAAAAACAACCTATAATTGAAATAAAGACAAAGTTAACAAATAAATGAATATCATACACACAGTCTATAACTTTACACTGTCCGTGTGAGTGGTAAGTCTAGCATCCAAACGAAAAGTCGTATGGAATTGAAATTTTATATTTTAGAAACATCCTCACACAAGAATGAAACTACAAGAAACTGCTCAAAGATACCGATTACAACAACACTTACAAGACAGACGTTCAAAACTTCCAGTATATACAAAAGACTCATTAACATCATTATTATCAGACCTATTTGGACATACGGAATCAAGCTTTGGGTTTCTACTAAACCATTTAATTCCTCACGCATCCAATCCTTACAATCCAAAATTCTTCGCAAAATCCTGAATGCCCCTTATTTTGTCTAAAATAAACTCCTCCATAATGACCTAAACATTCCATTTTTTTCAGACATAGCCCGTGAATAGATACACTTTTTTTCATTCTAAACTCCCTGTCACACAAATCCGCTAGTCTGTAATCTATCTTCCTTAGATATTCCTTATAACACTCCGAATCGATTGAAAATGAGGTGGCCTCGGAACCTACTGCCTTAAAATAGTTAGTGAAGTGGGTGGGTTCTTTCTTAAGATTTTTCAACTTTCCTTCATTCTGCATATTTACTCATTGTGTTAAGTAATACAGTAGTAAATCACAATAAATAAATAAATAAAACATTTTAGAAGCGTATTTGCCTGAGTTGTTACGCCAAATTTATCATAAATATTTACGAACCAGAGAGCAATTTAACTCGCTAGATCAATGTTAAATTTAACGGACTTTAATATTATGTACGCTTAAATTCCTATACTTATAATTTTTTTCCGCTGAAGTATCTTTAATATTGTAAATTCGAAAAAAATGTCATATTGTTAGCATTGATAAAAAAACTGGTAAATATAACATTTATTATTAAATTACCATTTATCATAAAATTTGATAAAAGAGTAAACATATTTTTGTTAGTAATGTATTTTCAACGATATATATTAATATAGATAATAAAATATTAATATAGATGTCTGAATATACCGTTGGAAAGGTAAATATTTTAGAAAAAAATCATATATACAAAGCTTTGGAAGCTGGACGAATAGGGCATAAACTTAATTGTTTATTGTTCATAAAAATTTCAAACTGTTATATTATTTAATATAAAACATATGTTTCCAACGGTACTGAATATAATTATTTAACCGTTTATAACGCTAACTTTATTTAACAGTTCTTAAATTGACTTAATACCCTTCTTCGTAAACCTATGACTTCCTGCCCTACTGTCTCCTTTAATAATACTCATCTTGTCCCGGTTGAACAGATCCGATATCTAGGACTGCACCTTGACAAACGGCTTACTTGGAACCCTCATACAAGACTGAAACGACAAGCAGCTGCACGACGTTTTCGACTACTTCAACACTTACTAGATAAATCTAATCTTCCACTTAACTACAAAAGACTCATCTACATGACTATCATAAGACCGATATAGACTTACGGAGTTGAGCTCTGTGGCTCTACTAAACCATCGAATTCTTCTCGTATCCAATCCCTACACTCCGAAATCCTTCGTAAAATCCTCAATGCTCCTTACTTTATCACCAGCAAACTCATCCATAAAGACCTTAATGTCCCATATGTTGCTGATTTGGCCCTACGAGGTATCAATCCTTCCTTGACAAACTCCATTCCCACCCTAAACCTTTCGTTTCAATCCTTTCTTCCTCTTCAATTCCTGACAATCCTCCGAGGTGTCTGAAAAGGAGATGGCCCCAGGACCTTCAAGTTTAGAATATTTTTAGGGTACTTCCATTGGGAAGCTTCTCTACATGTGTTTCATGCCTTTTTATATTTCATTCAAATTTACTTGTTATGCAATTGTAAATTCCAATAAATATATATATATATAAAAAAAAAAAAAATTGACTTAAAAAGATTGAGGTAAGAATAAGTCATGTGTTGCCCGCACCAGATTTTTTCCTTATTTCTTTTCTAAACTCAATTAGGTCAAGTTACTCTTAATATTCAGAACTAAAGGAGAAATTTGATCCAATTTCTTTATGTGTTTAATTTTGAATTGCCCGATTGCGGATAGAGAACCTAAAGATCGAAATTTATATGAAGTATTGTATATTTCTTTAGCTGCTTTTGAAGTTATACTTAGGAATTAACATAAACTAAAAGAGTTAAAATGGGTCTCAGATCTATTGCTATACTGGTAAGTTACAAGGTTCATAGTATACATTCCATTTCCACAAAGTATAAGGTACTAAATTGCTTAATTTCCTCATAAATAAATGGAATCGGGATTTCAGAGAGGAATGTCATTTGATGTAGTTACGTCAGGGAATAAGATTAACTTTTCAATTCGATCTTGACTCCAATTTATTTTGGACACATCTACGTCCAATGGAATGTTTGTTTTACGATACGAAATATCGTAAATATCAATGTTATTCATTGGAATTCTTGCTTTCAAAGGACATCAAAAGCAGCCGCGATTCTGTTAGTTATTAGAATATATGAGAAAATGTTGGAAGGTTTATGTATTTAGGACTGTTTCATGTGAGATCCATTGATTACGTTAAGTTATATTTTGCATCTCTTTCAAATACGGGTTATATTTACTCAATGCTTCGATAAAAGTTGCGTCAAGTTATACCAAATAGCACTTTTTGTTATTAATTATTAATGGTAATATAAACTTGTTTTAAGAATATTTAATAGTTGGTGGGGCCTTTACTAGTCTGCTAAAGGCCTACGTCTGAATTGATATATATTGGAGTCTAGGAATACACAGCAATATATATCATTACCCTCAGCTTTTCAACAAACTATGGATAATTATCAATAAAAATGTTATAATAGAAGAGACTTAAATACTCTTTAAATGAACCGAGGTATAATAATTTTATAGAATATTTTATTCCAACAAACTAATTTGGGATAGAATTGATAGATTCTGATGAATATTTATTTTATATAATACATTTTAATAATTTGGGTAATATTTTTGAACAACTGTTTAAAATTACTAACAAATGTTTAATATCTTACATTATAATCAGTTGTTTTAAATGAATATTTAGTTATGTGTTTATATTGATTTAGGGTCCTGAGGATGGGTGAATTTCCCCAAATTTTAATAAAAGTTTTTTTTTTTTTAAGGAAATATAAGATTATCCCAATTATTTTCTACCTCAGAAATTTCTCCCGGACAGTAGAAATATAAATAAAATACATTTAATATTATTGCATTTTTTGCATGCACCATTTCCAGCTATTTCAAAACATACCATATAAACGCTTCAACTTCCATTTACAATACATTAGATACACTTTAGACTTATGGAACCGGACACAATTATTAACAGACTGACCACCGAATCAAATAAATTCAGAGATTTTATAATAAATGGAAAATCACGATAAAAGATAGATAAAACTGAAACAATATTTTATACAAAGAGAAGACTCATTCTATTCCCTAACTTTCTGGTACTAATAAGCATATAGTAATAGTAATAATAGGCTTAGCGAACCCGAAGGTTCGATGCCGATACCACCAAATTCCGCCTACACAGTCTCGTCCAATGTTCACCGTTCAAGCCCAAGCCCCCGAGATCAGCCTTAACGCAATCCTCCCATCGACGCTTCGGCCTGCCTTTCGGACGCCTACCAGTCGGTTCAGCGAATACCAACTTTCTCGGAATCCGCTCTTCATCGAGCCCAACAACTTTACTCGCCCATTTGAGTCTCCGAGATGCTATCAAATCAATTATATTCACAGGATACAAGTCCCGAAATTCCGCGTTGTGCAACCTTCTAAACTCCCCAGTGGCCTCATCTCTCTTCGGACCAAATATTTTACGCAGTACCTTATTTTCGAAAACCTTAAGCCGTTGTTCATACTTCAAAGTAAGCGGCCACGTTTCACATCCGTAAAGGACCGTCGGAAGAATAATAGTTTTATAAATTCTAACTTTTAAGTTTTTAGATAGAAGCCGCGAACTAAGTAACTTAGCAACTGAATAATAACACGCATTTCCCAACTTTAACCGGGACTTTATTTCTTCCTAGATTTCATTTTTTATTGTTATCATTGAACCTAAATACTTGAATTTCTCAACGTGTTCAAAAGTATGCCCTGATACATCAATATCACCAAGATCACCACCGTTTCTGCTACTAATCATATATTTCGTCTTATCGGTATTTAATTCGAGTGCTATTTCTTTACCGGTTTTTATTAACACACTTGTATTTAGCTGTATGGTTTCCGCGTCTTCACCTAGCAGTACCAGATCATCGGCATACCCCAAAACCGGAATCTTGTAACCCATATTTAAACCTTTCTCGGTACATATCACCTTTTCTATGACATATTCTAAAGCTATATTAAATAACACAGGTGAAAGGGAGTACTAATAAGCATATAGCTTGGTCAAATGACATAAAATATCTGGGGCTAGTAATGGATTAAAATTGACTTTTACTCATCACACAAATTATGCGTGTGACAAAGCAAATAGAGCTTTGTGATATATATATATATATATATATATATATATATATATATATATATATATATATATATATATATATATATATATTCATATTTCTTCATATATCTTACTATACAGGGTGTTTCTCTTTGTACTATTTATCCATATTTTAACAGATACTTTAAATTAAATGTAACAAATAAAATATGGTTGTATAAAGCTTGTTTACGACCAGTACATACTTAAGACTTATGAAATGTTTCATTAGATTCATCTTCGGGGTCTCTAGGCGCTCCAGCGTTTCTGACAGCTTTGCTGTGTTGAAGTGGCTCAATCCTGTTTCCCGGCGAAAGTATTTCTTGTGAGTTTTTTTATTCCGTACTTTCAATACCAAAAATCCATCCTACATTCTCTACCTACTCATCCGTTGTTCATCGGTACATTCGTTTAATACAAGATCCCAGTCCACTAACCTATATATTCCTTTTCATCAAACATCATCCTTTAAAAAATCATTTAGTTTGCGTGCCACATCGTTCTGGAATTCCATACCTACCTCTATACGCAAAGCACCTTCTTTAACCTCATTTAAAAGCAAACTGTTCCTTCATCTCCTCAACCATCCATCCACAGATTGATTGTAAACAAAACGCTAGAATAGTGGTCATGTCACATTTTAAAATGAGGACCACAACAAAAATGTAAACAATGTTTTAGATATATATTAATCTTTCTCTTTCTTTCTTCTGTTTTTTTCGGTGACCTTATTATAATTTAAGAAGCACAATAGTAATATACCTTCAGATACACATTAATGATTATATAATTATAAACATATATGCATACTAAGTAATCGTAGTTATTTATTTAACTTTATTTATTCTTATTTTGAAATAATATTATATCTTAAGTTTGTATTTCTTTTATGTTTTTCTATTTTTTTTTTCAAATAGTTACTCGCACAATCTTGATTAAAAAACTCTCTATTAAAAATTAACTTTTTCTTTAACTTCAAAAATAACTGAGTTATTGAGAGGACGTAATATTTTTAAATACATGTATATTATTTAAATAATACTTACTAGTTTTATTTAAATCCATAGACGTTTACCATCACATAATGCATTAATATTATTATATTGCGTTGAAGTTCATGCAACGCCATAGCGTGTAAGTGTGTGCCTTGGTGTAATTGATAACCTAACAGCATGGTATAACAATATTTATGGGGAAAATAATTGCTTAGGAAGTAATTTTCCTCAAACGATACTCAAGAAAAGACAAGTACCTTGCTAACGAAGGCAATTTATTGTATCACCAATAACGTAATATAAATAAATAACTAATATACTATACTATTTATTTAAATCTATTTTTTACATTTTAAATACTATACGATCTAAATATTATATTTTAGCTGCAAACAAATGAAAGGATTCATAAAAAAAATGTATTAAAAACACATAAAATGAATATTAAACCAAATTCTTTATTTATAATTATTTTAAATGTTAAAAAAAAGTAAATTAGAAAACTGTTTTAGTAGACGGAACAATTACAATTGATAACATTTTTCAACAATTATAATAGCAGCTATGTAATTATTAAAACTTCCTAACCACAAAATTTTACTTCTGATAGTTCCTTTATTATCTACCCTCTGGAATTCTCTACCTACCCATATCCGCCATGCTGCTACTCTATTCTAATTCGAATTATAACTTTTCCAACACATTTTGTCATCCCAAACTGACACTGAACTATTATGATATTTCAATTCTAGGTATTAAATTTTGAATGAAGAAAATAATTGTCTGCTGTTTAAATGTAAATATTGCTTGTTAATTCATTTATTTATTTATTTTTTATTACCTTTATTTATTTTAGTTTCATTCTATGTAATTTGACTTTTCTTTTGTGTGTATATATTGTATGAATGTAATCTTATAGCAGTATTATTAGGGCTGATTTTTTAAAATTTTCTAAGGCATTGTCTTACTTATGTTATTTGTAATATAATGACGTTTTTATTATTTAAAAAAAAAGAAGTGTAAATTGACAAAATTTTAAATATTAAGGCGTGACCATAATCATTTCGGAACGATGGCAAAAAGGATTGAAAATAAAATTGAAAATGGTAGAAGGATTATGAGTATCTTAAATTTTGTTCTCTGGAGCATACAGGTGCCACTTCTCATGAAAAAAAAAATATACCACCCCTTTCTCTTTATATTAGGCAGAAACATGGATAGTGCCAAAATCGTCTGCATTTTATTTTATTTATTGTTTGGTAGATCATACATTACATCATTATGTTCTACAAGTTAATATTCTACAAACAATAAAATAATATATAGGTGCTACCTTCACCAGTTCAACATAATATCTTGGATGTAGAATCCAAGGCTCGATTAATAGGACAAATACATGTTATCTTACTTAGCAGTATCTTAAAAGAGAGTGTTGTCTCTGGAGATGGACTTCTGGAGAAGAACCTGCGGCATATTCAGGCTGCAAAGAATCTCAAATGCGGAAATAGGAAAAAAAGTAGGAGCTGAGCTAAACATCATAAATAAAATATCAAACAATGATATTCATGTGGTACAGCCATATCATGAGGATAGACGGGTGGCGGTGGCCACATAGACTTCTAAAGAACTGCCCGGAGAATAGAGGAAGACATGGAAGACCCCACAAAATGTGGATGGAGAGTGTGAGGATTCAGATGCTTGACAGAGCAGGACTGCAGAGATAGGGAGCATTGACGTTTAAATATAATAAGTTTTCTACACAAGGTTAGAACAGGTAATGGATAGTGACGAAATGGAATAAATATACAAAAAATCATCCCTAAATATTCTACCTCAAAGATTTGATTTTTTGTTGTATATATATATTGTTTTCTTATTTTATTAATTTAAATAATAACTAATTATTATATTGCCTTATATTTCAATGTACATAGCTGTTATTCTTATGGGACCCTGTTCTAGAATAAAGTTATTATCTATTATATTCTAAATTTTATAAATACAGTCGATAGAGAATAGGCGGATAAAGGTAGTCTGATTGAGTACAAGTTATTTGATACTTTAACAGGACAAGTAATATTTCGGACAAAGAGATTAAGGCCACTCTATCGCTGACAGGTCTGGCTGAGCCCTTTCAAGTAGGTTTTCAGAGTCAACTGTATAGGAGCTGTCAGGGGAAGGCTTGTGTACACAGGGTTAGGGGGTCTTTGTCGGTAAAATGGAACTTTTATAGCCATCAACTTCTTATCGGTGCTTTATCACAGCCAAATCCTTTATGAAATTTCCAATATGGAAGCTTTTAAAATCAATTGCAGACTCATTATAAGACAAAAAATAAATATATTAATTATTTTCAAGAATGTGTTTTGCTTCCATTTCATGCAATGATCAAATCTCATATTAATAAAACTCTGGTGGGCGCAACACACTACTTTCACTTACTTTCGTTGTTAATATCAATTTAAGAACACTTAAATAGATTAAGAGAAAGAAAAAAGTGAATAAATTGAATTTCGATAGAAACACGAATTTCATTGAATAATCTATCATATTATTATCAGTTAGTTCTATCCGCTTTTCGTCACTATCCATTACCTTTTACAACCTTGTGTAGAAAACAATATTTTTTCTACAATCTTTAGCTTTAGCAGGGGGTATATTATGCATCTATATAACTGATCTTATTATTAAAAAAAAAATTAAATTTATTTTTTGGTCTTTTCTGTTTCAGTTGGTTATCAAATACGTTTAACTTGTATATTTAGCAGCTTTCTATCAATGCTAATAAGATGATATGCGTAATTATTCTGAATTTATAAAATTAAAGGTGCTTCAGAAGAGGAAAATAGAAAAAATCGGCACTTAACCTCTGTCAAAGTATTTTAATGAGAATGAAACCTACATGATATTAAAGCCTATTAAATTTTCAATCTTTATAGCGCGCTAAATCAAAATCGTTTCTGAGAAATTCGTAAAAAAATGCAAAAAGCAAAGTATAAAGTAGTACTTCGGTCAAACGAAATTAGCGAAAAAGTTGGGGTAACATGTCGAGCGTATAGTTGAAAAAGTAGAAAAACTTTCGTTTTCTGATTGAATCATTCAGATATTTTCACAGTCACTGAAAATATAATTAATCAATTCCAGTTTACGAGAATGAAATACAGTTTCGGTATGATGTGGTGGATCTACAAAAATTCTTCAGTATTAGTAATCTTCAGTAGCCCACAGATATTGGAGGATATGAATAATTAACAAATATTTTCTAAACTTTTTTTTACAAATACTTGCCTATACATGATATATCTAGTTAGGAAAAGTATTGGGGTCGTAACAATTTTCAAATTTGAGTTTTACCATTAAACTATTCGCCATAAGTAGGGCGATATTGTCTCTGTTTCCATGTGTGTCGGTCTAGCACGAAAACGAAAAGTCATACGAAACTAAAATTTTATACTTTCATAATAAACTATTAATAGTTAATATTTCCTATTATATTGACTATACCACCAAGATGTTAATTCTTCATCAATATCAGCAAACCAGAAGAGGATTTTTTCAAAGGCGGCTCATAACGATTTGCTTTAACGTACTGTATCAATGTAAAATTTAATGCGCTTTATCATCATGTAGTCTTCATTCTGTTTGAAATAGTGTTACAGGGCTTAAATGCCGATATTTTATCAGTACCTTTTGAATATTTAAAAAAATGTAACATATCAACTTATTAGCATTGGCATAAAATGGCTAAATACACAAGCTAAACGAATTTCAAAACTAAATAAAAGAGAATAGAACAAACATTTCTTTAGGTATTAAAAAAAAAAAAAAAGAATTGTTATATTGATAATATACCGTTGGAAAGCTAAAGATTTAAGAATAAATATAATCTTATATCATAAGTTGTGGAAGGTAATAAGTGACGATAGGATATGTCTTTCACATAAGTGATAGTTGTACATAACAATTTTATACTGTTATATTATTTAATCTGAAACATAGGTTTCCAACGGAATTTAATGTGATTTTTCAAGCTTCTTTAAACTAAATTTTATTTAATTTTCTTCCACTATAGTACGTTTTATTTTCTAGATTCCAAAAAAGTAACCATATAATTTTATAAGACTGATAAATATACAGGTTGAACGAATTATATTACCAACTAAAGCACAAAGTAACCTAAATATTTTTTTAGGCATTTTTTTTAATATAGAGTTAAATTAATAATATACATTTGGGTTTTTGGTTGTATAGATGTATAATATACCGTTGGAAAGCTAAAGTTTTTAGAAAGTATGTTATTTCATATAAAAAGTTGAGAAATGTAATGGAGAGCAATGAAATTGGATAAAAATAAATGATTGTAGTGGATAATAATATATATTATTACATATTTTTATCTGAAACACATGTTGTAATTTTTTTTTCAACTTTAAATTAAAAAATTCATAAATGGATTATAACAACGAGGTATGTATGTGATTATAATATAGCAAGTCGTGTGTTGCTCGCACCTGATAGCTAAAACAAACACAAAGCTGTTTTAAGATGACTAAATAGTTGATCCAGTTAAGATAATAATTTATAACATTAATAAAGAAAGACAAATATTAATGAAAGTTGCTAATGAAATAGCAGACAGTTACTTGTGGTTTACACTGATTCCAGTTTATACCACAGGTCCTTAATCTAAATGGGGGTTTAAGGGAAAGAGACTAAGTTTATTCGGGTTAATCAGGCTTATCTCAAATCTGCAATAGTGGCTTTATCTGCTTAATGGGAGGAGGAATTTAATGCCTCTGATAATTTTAAAGTATGAAATGCGCACTGAGCTTTAGCAACGGTGATGCCAGGTAAGCAACCATTCTGACACGCAAACATTTCTATGAGGTGAAGGGGTTAATGGTGTAAAGCAACTAGCTAGTTAAGAGAAGAAAGTGAAGTAACCAAGTACCAGAGATGAATCCATTATTTTTAAATTGAAAATCACTTCAACCATCAAAGGTTCTGAGATTCAGTAGGAATCCGTGCTCTATTTAGGCCAAAACTGTGGCAATGTGGCATGGTCTGGATCAATGGTATGCAGACGATGTTTAGGGGGTCAGCGAGATGTAATTAGGCAATAATTGTATATTACCATAACGTAACATATTCGTGAAGCCTTAGCTTTTAATAAAAATCACACTATCTACACGGGCAAATTTAACATTGTAAGTGACTTAATTGCTTGTGTTTATTGCTACTTTTTTACTACCACTACCTTAAAATTGGTCATTTTCTAACATATCGAAAATAATGATCTTAAAAAACAGATGATGTATCGCAGAAGATAATGAACAATATCTCATTTCATAATGAATATTTGAATTAATGCCTTCTTGTATAAGTTTTAAAGTTTAGCTTATTTTCATATATTTAAAGTCATTTTATGCTACTGTGCCTATCGGTGCCTATGTCACAGAAGGTTTGTTCCGGGAGCGTAATCGCACTCATTAAAGAAAAGGCTATAGAGCATTGGCAAAAAGTATGGTTTTTTAGGAGGGAGAATAAACTTAGAATAGTAGAGCCTTCAGTGAAATCCAACCGAGCAGACCTACGGCTGTGTAGGAAGGAGGAAGTGGTGCTGGCTCGACTGAGGATTGGCCACACAAGGCTGACCAACGGCTACCTGATGACGAGGGGATCACCACCTCAATGTACTGTGGACTGCTTTTCCTTCGAAGCCGAGCGAAAAGGGATTAGTATGGAGACTGAAATTGGGACAATATTAAAAAATACCCAGGATTCAGCCACAAAACTGATCAATTATCTAAAAGATACATAAATATTTTACAAAATTAAAAACAATCCCGTTTTTGATTTTTAATATATATATATATATATATATATATATATATATATATATATTATTTTTTTTCTTATATGTAATTATCTTATAAAATTGTTTGTATTTAACTTAAAATATTATATTTGTATTATTAGTTTCGGGCTAAAATAACCTTTATGGTTGAAAAGCCTTTATGTTACAAAATAAATAAATAAATCATTAATTAAATTTCTTGTTTTTAATATTTTTTATATGAAATAAATATTATTTATATTTAATACTGAATGTTCTGGAATGTGTCAGATTGTATTATTTAAAAAAATCTTTAAAAATAATAGTAATCTAAAAGTATACAATCATTTGAATTTCACTACCCTTCATTTTAGTCGGTCCGATTAAATTCTGCGGTGTGCTTCTTATACAAAAAGTTACAAATATCATGTATATCAAAGAAAAATTGAATCACCCAAATATTGAACAGAAAAAAATAGACAAAAAGAAAATTTATTCTTGCATTTGATCAAGAAAAAGTAGACATGAAGACATGTTTAAAAGAATTCTATGGGGGGTTGGTAGTTGTACAGAGATCCGGGGCTTGGCTGCGACGAAAGAAGAGCCGCAAGACATTTACGATCAAGGAAGACGTGAGGATATGGAGAGTCTTATTAAAAAATTCTATAACGGTTATTCCCATGACATGAACGGCAAATGCTGCCCAAGAAGGAATCGGGAAGATGCCATAAAGAAAAATAAGGGCAAGGTAGGTTTTTCGGAACCCTGAGTAAAGCGAGCTGTCTGTTGAGGTCGCTATTTATGGAGAGTAGAAAATTTTATAGCTTTCTAAAACTGACGTCAGATTATTATAATTTATAGGATTGCTATAAAGGTCTGTTCTAGTGTTCGGATTAGTGTTATTAAAAAAAAAGAATTTAATGCCACTTTATTGTTTTAATTTTTTTAAAACATTTTATTGATATTTACAACTGTACTTATTATAAAAACAATAAGTAAATGGGCTAATTACAATTAGACATGGGCTTGAAAATTTCTTTTGAAGAAGTACCCAGTGATGGCACTTCAATGTCAATTTAATTTAGTAGGTTTCGTGGTCAATCGCCTCGGAGGGATGTCAGAAATAGATGGGAATGATAAGTTACGTACAATAGGGTTCGAGTTGGTCGGGCGTTTGGAATTAGTACAGGCATATCTCTTTTGGGACAGTTCTGCGACAAATAGGATATTTAGGTTATTATGGTTGATTTTACTCGAAACAAAATAAGGAGCATTTAGGATTTTGGATTGTAAGGCTTGAATTTTAGAGGAATTAGTAGAGCCCAAAAGCTCGATTCCGTATGTCCAGATGGGTCTGATAATGGTAACATAAATGAGGTTTTTGTAATAAATTTGATGTTTTGAACGTTTGTCGAGTAAGTGTTGTGTAGTAATCTGTATCTACGGGCAGTTTCTTGTCGTTTAAGTCTCGTATGAGGATTCTATGTAAGACTGTAGTTAAGATAGAATCCTGGGTATCGCATTTATTCAACAGGTATGATTGTTTTAATTTAAAATTATGAAATAAATAACATAACATTTTACTAAAACTTAGCTCTTTTACTTACACCATGATTACGTTTAAATTGTGCTTTTGATCATAGAAAAATACCTCATATTCAGGACCACAATCCAGTTATTTTCAGGCCTAATGACAGCAGGTTCAATCGTTTGGAACTCATGTTTATCAAATTCAATAACCTATCTTAATAAATCATTCTATGGATTTTTGGCGAAATATTAGTTCTTGAAAAGCTGTAAGATGATAATGCCTGAAAAAACATGGGTAGTTTTATGCATTTCTGGACACAAGTACGTAGGACTTTTTTCCCTTGTTTTGAGGTCCTTAATTCATTCCTAAAGTCTGTCCACATTACCCGTAAACACCTTTTATATGAAATATATTCTAAGGGAAAGCATTGCAAGAGTTTTAGGATCCACTGAGTCCAAATGGCGAAGTTCCGCAAAATGTCTGAGTGTGTGTAAGTCGAGCTCAAAAATGAAAAATCTTACGAAACTGAAATTTTATATTTAAGACAAGTTTATGACTATGGTGTTATAGCAACGTATTCGCTAAAATGGACGAGTATGAAGTGCCACTTTCCACCATTCATATTTAGTGATATTCTCAAAAACAACTGTAACAATTATTATTTTACTCACTATAGTGATGCAAAATTAATTAGGCTTTAATTTCAAGAAGGCTCTATTCTGAGTAAAACAGTCTATTCTATATTCAATGAAAGAAATTCTTGCTTAATCTTATATGTAAAAATAAAATAATTATAGATCTTAAATAATAATTATATAATTTATTTTAGTTTTGTGACGATAATACAGGTATTATGGCTATAAGTATATTCCTTAACACTTGTTAGACGGCGTTAAAAAGGCAGATTTATGCAGATTATGAAACTTCCGAATAGTGGGAACCTAACTTGAAAGAGTAATGGGAAAGAATCGCAAAAAAAAGAGAGTTGGCTCACTGTATTGGAAAACAGTAGCGGTTGTCCTAATGAGAGAGGCTGACAAATTGAGGAAACAAAAAGGAGTGGAGAACTGACAACAGAATGTAAATTATGAAGGATAATGGAGGGAGGGAGAGAAAAAAAGGAAAGTTTCAAGAGACGGCTTGACAAATAAGAGTAACTCGAGATGAATTTAAAAGGAGTAGAACATTGAATCTCTGAAATGAGTTATTGCCTCAAACAATTCACTTTGTTTTAAAGTAATTTAAAAATATATATATTTATTGATTTTTACAACTGTATACTGTACTGGAAATAAAATATAAAGCACTAACTTTTAACAGCTGTATCATCCCAGTACTTACATATGGATGCCAGATTTGCTCACAGACAAATAATCTAGAAAGCAAAATAAATGTCTGTCAACAAAGAATGGAGCGGATTATGCTAGGAATCTTCCTGCGGAACAAAATTAACGCAAATAAAATAAAAAAATTAACAAATGTCTGACGCTATTGCTTATGCTAGAAAAATGAAGATGACATGGGCAGGACATCTGACGCGTAAAACAGAAGACAGTTGGGCAATGTGAGCTATAGAATGGATCCCTATTAATAAAAAAAGACGCAGAGGCCGACAATGCAAGCGCTGGGCCGACGAATTGAGGAAAAAAGATGGTTCTTTATGGATGAGATAGCTAGTTTCCGCCCAAAAGACTCTAATCTCCCATTCTTGGTAAGGTTTATAAGTACATATATTTCATGGAAATATTCATTTATTGTTTTGTTTTTTATACATAATGGAGAGTAATTAACTTTGTATTTACATATAAATACAACATTTACAATAAATAAAACATTAACAATAAGAAGAACCTATCCTCTAACGCAAAAATCAGGCACTTCAATATGGTGATAAAACAGTAATTTTTTGCGGGATGGAACATCATGTCTCCCTAGCCTAGAAAAATTACTGAAAATAGAGAGAAGGATGATGAGCCAAAAAAAAAAACACAGGAAGACTATAGGTTGAGATCGAACCAGGAAATCTACAAGGGGATAAAAGACATGGAAACCGAGATCGGAATCAGAAGACTAAGATTCTTTGGGCACATGGTAAGAACGGACCAAGGGAGACTGAACAAGAGGATCGTTGACCGAATCCGTGAAAACAAGAGCGTGGGAGGATACATAAGGCAAATGAGAGAGGAGAAGGACAAATTGAAAATAACGGACAATCACTGCCTGGACAGAGAGCAATATGCAAAGAAATTGAAAGAGATCAGGGTTCTTACGGGAAATAAAGAAAAACGGTAAGGTACTGCGTGGTCGGAGGAAAGGAAGCAAAAGCACGCAGAAATTATGAGAAGGTGTAATTATTATTATTACAACTGTATAATAAAATACATCCAGTAAATGTGATACAAGATTATACTGCCATGATACACTACCCATTGGCAGGTCTCCAAAAACTATGCTAAATCAATAGGTCTCGAGGCCATCTTCTTTTCAGACGTCTCGGAGGATTATCAGGGGTTATAGAGGTAGCAAGGTTTGAAACTAGTAGATTACAGTGGGAATGGAGTTTGTCATGAAAGGAATGGTACCTCTTACGGGCCAAATCAGCAACATATGGGACATTTAGGTCTTTATGGGTGAGTTTGTTGGTGACAAAGTAAGGAGCATTGAGGATTTTTTGAAGGATTTTGGATTGTAAGGACTGAATATGGGAAGAATTTGATGGTTTATTAGAGCCCCAAAGCTCAACTCCGTACGCCCAGATAGGCCTTAAACAAATTTAGAAACGAAAATAAATTGTTAAAGAATTATTTACATTACATTTTAAAAGAAACATGCGTTTTATTAAATGATCTTCTTTTCAAACGTCTCGGAGGATTATCAGGAGTTATAGAGGTAGCAAGGTTTGAAACTAGTGGATTACAGTGGACTGGAGTTCGTCATGAAAGGAATAGTACCTGGTTCGGACCAAGTAAACAACACAGGGAACATTAAGGTCTTTATGGATGAGTTAATTCGTGAAGAAATAAGGAGCATTGAGGATTTTTCGAAGGATTCTGGATTATAAGGTTTGAAAAGGGGAAGAATTTGATTGTTTAGTAGATCCCCACAGCTCTACTTCGTAAGTACATTTCGGCCTTATGATAGTCATGTAGATGAGTCTTTTATAGTCAAGCGGAAGGTTTGACCGTTTGTCGAGTAAGTGTTGAAGTAGTCGAAAACGTCGGACAGTTTCTTGTCGTTTCAGTCTTGTGTTAGGATTCCAAGTAGGACGTGTTTTTCAGATTGAGTCCTAGATATCGGATCTGTTTAACTGGGACAAGCGGTGTGTTATTGAAGGACACAGTAGGACAGGACGTCATAGGCTCACGGCAAAGGTTAACGTTTTTTTAAAAAAAAAATCTGGTGCGCTCAACACATGTCTTACCTACATTGTTAAAATAAATTTAAGATTTTATGACTATTAAACGAAGTTTGAGTATAAAAATAAATAAAAATATTACCTTAGTTTTGATGGAAACATGTGTTTCATTAAACACTGAGATGTAAAATAAGATCGTAGGATTCTTTACTAGTGATTTGAATAAAAATTTCAATTATTGTAAGTATTTTAAATTTATTAGGTATGACAATTAAAGGACTCGAGTGCTTTGCGTCTTCTGAATCAAAATTTCCGGTTTCGAACCGAGAAAACTGCTCACGGATAGTGCTTTCTTTTAAGTCATCATTGCCATACACACTGAAAATTTTGTTAACCGTCTGTGCACCGCATTTTCCTTTTCGGAAATGAAAAATCGTTGAATAACGTAAATGAATTGGTTTACTAACGATATTTTAAATTTTCTTCCTGTTAAGTACCTTTAATTTTGTAGATATTATAAAAATAACCATATCTTCTTATCACTATTAATCAAAAATAGGTAAATATATAAGTTGAAGTAATTCGATATCCAACTAAAGGAGAAAATTATAGAACACAATACAAAATACAAAAAGAATTTTTTGTTTTTAAACATTTTCTTCTTCTCTCCGGGGTTCTGCAATGATGTTACATCCCGGTCCTCAGCACTCCGTCTCTCTAATAATCTCGATCATTACAGTCGTCCTCAGTCAGACCTCTGGCTGCCATATCCTCCATTACCTCTTCTAACCATCTTTTCCGAGGTCTTCCACGTTTTCTCCTCTTGGGTGGGCAGTATTCAATCAATCGAAGAGGCCAACGTGCTTCATCCATTCTCATAACGTGCCCATACAACATCAGCCTTCTTCTACTAATTTCTTCGAGAATGGTGAGCTCGGCCCCCACTCTTTCCCTTATTTGGTTATTGGGGATTTTTTCTAACCGAGACACGGCACAACTTCTTCTCCAAAAATCCATCTCCAGGGATAATAATTTTTTTTGTTGGGATTTCTTCACCGTCCAAGATTCACATCCATATAGCGTAGTGGCAACCAAAAAGGAGTGGAATATCTTCTTTTTCGTTTGGAGTGAAACCTTCTTATTCCATAACACTCCATTTAGTATCCCGATAATCCTTTTTTCGTTAACAATCTTATTAGATGTGTCCCTATCTATTGATGCGTTCTTATCTATAGTAACGCCTAGATATTTGAAGGCATCACTTTGTGGAATCGTCCAGCCTTCCAAACAGAGAGCAGAGACAGATGAGAGAATAGGCATATATTCAGTTTTTTCCTTATTTATTTCCAGACCCCATTGTGCATATACTTCTACGAGCTTCCTCAACATATATTCCATATCAAATTCATCCGATGATATGACAACCTGGTCGTCCGCGAATCGTAAGGTGAATAGAACGTCTTAACCGACCTCTATTCCCATACCCCGGCAACTTTTTTTTCCATGATTTTAAGACCTGTTCTATATAGATGTTAAAAAGTGTTGGCGATAGGCAACATCCTTGTTTCAAGGCCTTTGAGATTTTTAAACATAAGAACAGTAATATACATGTATTATATAGCTGGAAAGCTAAATATTTTAGAAAAAAATATTGTCTTATACACCTCCGGATAATGAGCGTTTTACCTCAGAGGAATCCATGACTGTTGGGGGTATTTTGTTAACTAAAATATATGACTAGGACGTTTGAACCTACGTACACATATTCGCTGATCCGAATGGTAGGCGTCCGGAAGGTAGGCCGAAGCGTCGATGGGAGGATTGCGTTAGGGCTGATATGGAGGGCTTGGGCTTGAACGGTGAACAATGGACGAGCCTGTGGCGGATATTGGTGGTATCGGCATCGAACCTTCGGGTTCGGTAAGCCTATTATTATTATTATTATTATTTTCTTATACATAAGCTTCTACAAATTAATAAAGAGTAATAAAAAAACAATAAAACTGATTATTTTAGATAATAATATAATCGATTTTTAATAAAACACATGTTTCTATAGAAATTCAATTTAATTAGTTATTTAATAGTTTCACTAATTTTTCTCTCTAACTGTATTTGAAAATTCTTAAATCGATTTTTAAAACGGAGGTAAGTGGTAGCATTACATAAATGAGATGCATACATTACCCATAAAGATCTTTAAATTATTATTTCAGTTAAATTTCATGTGGCCTTGCCTCAGTCTCCTCCATTTCAGCTTTATCTTCTCCTCTTCAAGGAGGTCTTCCACGATCCGGTTTAGTCTTATGTTGAAAAGTGCCATTGAACTTACATCCATAGTCATTACTGACATACTACGGTGAACAGAAAATGGAGTGAAATGGTATTTCCTTCTATAAATGTTGACAATGATCAACATTAGATAGGATGTAAAGGGATAACCTTAACAACTCCGAGTCAGTTGAAAAATATATAATGGTGGCCCTATAGTGCGTATATAACCTTCTTGTTTTGTTGTAATTGTTTCACAAGAATAATTTTCATTTTCTGTAGTATATGAAATGAAATGAAAATGAAAATGAAATGAAAAAACTTCTTTATGATCCTGGGACTAAAGTCCCTTAAGAATAAAATAAAATACATAATTGATGACCGGAACAGTGTGGTCATGGCTTAGAGTGACAAATTACAAAACTAGGAAATAATACAAGTCGTAATATATATAAATCTTTACAAGTCAGACTTACAAAATGAAATAAAAAATAAAAATAAAACAACCAATAGAAACAAAAACAGAAATAGCTAATTAATCAGTGATAATTTAAGTAATATAAACACACAAAAAAATACAATAATAATAAATGGAATTTATAGCATCTGCAGTTGGAAGTTATTGTCTGTTTGACTGGGTAAGGAGAAGGTGGTTAAAAAGGAGCGATTTGAAGGAGAAAGTCGTTCTTACATGACGGATCTCAGGAGGGATAGAATTCCAAAAAGAGGTTGCTTTGGCTAGAAAGAACTTGTCAAACGCAGCAGTACGGTGAGGAGGAGGGTAGAGGTCAGAAAGCCGGGATCTGGTAGAACGGGACTGAATTGATGATTTAAATTGAAGGGATTGGAAGATATAGCTGGGACGATGAGTTCTGATAACCTGGTAGAGGAAGGAAGCTAGGAAATACTGGCATCTGTAACGAGGATAAAGCCACTTTAACTCGGCGTAATACTAGGTTATATGCGTGTCTCTGGTGATCCCGAATACAAACCGTATTTCACAGTTCATAATACGCTTGAGTTTTGCTTCGAGCTCACCTGAAAGTCCGCTGTACACCTCGCAACCGTAGTCAAAGAGGGGAAAACAAGGGAAGAAACAAGGTAATATGATGACTTATTATCAGCTTATATTGAGCAGTCTTTTGGCCAAGCATTTATCCTACTTTAGTTTACATATTTGTAACACATATATTATATATATAAATTTATGAGTTGTTATAAATTATAAGCTATCGTTAAATTCACTGTTATGCACTACAAATATTTCGGAATGTCGGAACAGGATTTAAAACTATTTATAAATTAATTTAGAGCCCATTTAAAAGCTAACATGTAACGGAAGGCTTTATAACTGTAGTAAATCTAAAATAATTTCAAAGTCACAAGGAAAATTTATGCCTCGGATCCGTTTCTTCCATAACGAGAAGACTTACTCGTTTCCTCTAGTAAAATAAATATAGTATGAAATATAACATTTATATTTGCAATATTATTTTACAGGCTAGACTAATGGATACCGGAATGCATATTTCATAAGGGCTGTTATCTACACATTCTGGCCCTTTAAGTGCAGTAGCTGTTTGTTTATACATGCCGCCGTAATATCTACTTCTTATTCCTCTTGAATATCTGCGATAACTCCGGAATGGAAATGTTTCATGAACGTTAGATATAGGAAATAGAATTTAATTTATTTCCACTCTTAAATTATCGCTCAACGATGTTTAGCCTGTGTTATGCTTATCTCGAGCCATGAAACTTGGAAATCCGGGTTCGATTTTCACAGTATCCGCAAGTTTAAATTAGTTTAATCCTTTCCTTGAAATCGACAGCTTCAGAAATAATAAATATATCATTTTTACTATCAATTTAAATATATTTATTTAATTTTTATATATACTATAATTCAAGTGAACCTTTGAATAGCTACTTGATTAAACTAGGATTGTGGCTCTTACAGAATATTCCAATGAGGAAAACTTTACATCAAGTTAAATCTTATTTAATTTACATCGAAATCGTGTCTAAATATATTATAAAATGTAATTAAGCGGATTTTAGATGAAAGATATTATTTCCGTGCGGAACCCATGAATTATTTTGGATTGAGTACTTACAGAATATAGTTCTGTTTCTAAGCAGGATCGTCGTTTCTGGTCTAGGGTCGTGCAAGGAGGTATTTACCAGCCACCAGGTTTTTACCAATTTTTGGGTACCTGCTTCATAGAAACCTGGGTGTGGCCTCAAGGTCGCTCTTCGCCTGCAATAACATGATAATAAATTTCTCTGCGACAGCTGGGGTTTGAACCCGATGAACTGTGGATAATTGCTTAATCCACTAGATTACACCGCTCTCCCTGAGTATATACCTATAGTAAAGATGTAATTTTATTTTTTAAACGGGGACTCTACTAAATCATTGAATTCTTATCGTATCCAATCCTTATAATCCAAAATTCTTCGTAAAATCCTTAACGCTCCTTACCGTAATATACATGTATAATATACCGTTGGAATGCTAAAATTAAAATTAAAATATTATCTTATACATACTATTGTAAAAGTTAACGAATATTAATGAAAAGCTGATAAAACCAACTGATTGCCGTAGATAATAATATAATAGATTATTTAATAAAACACATGTTTCTTTTAAAATGTATTGTAAATAATTATTTAACCATTTATTTTCGTTTCTAAATTTGTTTAAGGCCTATCTGGACGTACGGAGTTGAGCTTTGGGGCTCTACTAAACCATCAAATTCTTCCCGTATTCAATCCTTATAATCCAAAATCATTAACGCTCCTTACTTTGTCACGAATAAGCACATCCATAAACACCTTAATGTTCCATATGTTACTGATGTTCCATTATCCCGGACCAGGTATAAATCATTCCATGAAAAACTCCATTCTCACTCTAACCCACTAGTTTCTATCCTATAATTGTCTTCGATTCCTAATAATCCTCCGAGGAGTCTGAAAATAAGATGGCTCCGAGACCTTCTTGTTTAGAATGCAGCCAATAGGTAGCGTCTCTACATGTATTTCATGTCAGTTTACAATGTCCATCACATTTCCTTAATTTATATATGATAGTTTATAAAAAAAAATAGATATGTTAAAAAAAAAAAAATTAAACGACTTTCTGTTTTAAACAAGAGCTTAAAACATAAACACAGTCTTTATGGTTATTTGGACTGAGGATTTATGTCCGATGAAAACTTAAATTCGAAAAGTGATTCAGGAAATTCAATGTCGTTCAAAAAAATTTTCTTACATCCCAAATATCTATCTATCGTTGAACTAGACTTACCATATAATATTTTTCAAGTATCTTAATTTCGGATAATGGAATTTTTTTTTTATTAATTGAATATCTAAAATTTACAACTGTAATGATTCAATACAATGAGTAAATAAGATAAATATATGCATAAAACACATGATAGTCATGTGAAGAAACAACCTATTAGTAGCATTCTGATGATAGAAGGTCTCTTGTCCACCTTCTTTTAAGTCGCCTCGTTGGTTTTTCAGGAATAGATATGGAGGAGAGGTTACGCATAAGCTTATTTTTGGTGGGCAGGGAGTTTGAAATGAAAAGAGGTATTTATACTTCGGGCCAAATCTTAATCTAATAGAATATTTTGGTATTTATAGATGATTTAATCAGTAACAAAGTAAGGAGCATTCAGGATTTTTCGAAATATTTTGGATGACAATGATTGGATGCAAGAGTAATTTGATGGTTTCGTGGACCTCCATAACTCAATGTCATAGGTCGAAATAGAGCTGTGAATGGTTATGTAGATTAGTTTTTTTTGTTGTTGCGAATAGGGAGTTCTGAGCGTTTTTTAGTAAACGATATCAACAAGCAGTTACTTATTGTTTCAATCTGTTATCGGTATTCCATGCTACACGTTAGTCAAGATGGAGTCCTTGGTACCGGATCTGTTTTAGTATACTATTCTTAAACGGCTAAATTTTTTTTTTTTTTTTAAACATTTTATTGATATTTACAACTGTACATATAATATATACAACAAGTAAAAGGGCTAATTTACACTTATGGGCGTGATAATGTCTAGTGAAGAAACTACCCAGTGGTAGCACTTCAATGTCAATTTAATTACAGTAGGTCTCGAGGCCATCGTCTTTTCAATCGCCTCGGAGGGTTGTCAGGAATAGATGGGAATGATCAGTTGCGTACAAGAGGATTCGTGTGAGTTGGGAGTTTGGAATGAAAAGAAGCATATCTGTTTCGGGCTAGTTCTGCGACAAATGGGATATTTAGGTCTTTATGGATGATTTTATTCGTAACGAAATAAGGAGCATTTAGGATTTTGCGAAGGATTTTGGATTGTAACGATTGAATGCGAGAGGAATTAGATGGTTTAGTTGAGCCCCAAAGCTCGATTCCATATGTCCAGATGGGTCTGATGATGGTAACATAAATGAGCTTTTTGTAATAAATTGGAAGTTTTGAACGTTTGTCTAGTAAGTGCTGTAGTAGTCGGTATCTACGGGCGGTTTCTTGTCGTTTAAGTCGAGTATGGGGATTCCATGTAAGACGTTTGTCAAGATGGAGTCCTAGGTAACGGATTTGTTCAACAGGTATGAGTGGGGTATTATTAAAGGATACAGTGGGGCAGGAAGTCATCGGTTTGCGACGAAGGGTAAAGGTAATTTGGTGGGATTTGTTAGGATTTATTTTAATCCTCCAGTTCTGACACCATTCCTCAATGGCTGTGATGTGAGACTGAAGGGTTCGGGATGCAGCGGATGGATCATTATGGACGGATAACACACAAGTGTCATCCGCATAAGTTGTGAGGACAGTGGATGGATGGAGTGGAATATCAGCTGTATATACCGTATAAAGGATGGGACCTAAGATACTACCCTGAGGTACACCTGCAGACTGAGAAAATACGGAAGAGTAGGAAAGGTTATGATTTACTTTGAAGGTTCTATTAATGAGGTAGGAACGGATTATCAAGTAGTATGTTGCGGGAAGGAATTGACGGAGTTTATAAAGGAGTCCTGGGTGCCAGACTCGGTCGAACGCTTGTTCCACGTCGAGAAATGCACCCGTGCAATACATTCCGCGCTCCAATGTGGAGGATATAACATCTACCACACGGTGGCATTGCTTAATTGTAGAGTGGGATGTCCGAAATCCAAACTGATGGTCAGGAATTATGTGGTTCATTTCTAGGATCGGGTAAAGGCGTTTCAAAATGAGTTTTTCTAGGATCTTACCCATGATGAGCAAAAGGGAGATCGGACGGTATGAGGAAGGGTGTTCAGGAGGCTTTTGAGGTTTTGGGATCATTTTGATTATTGACAGTTTCCAAGGTTCAGGGAAATAGGTGGTTCGGAGCGTAGCATTGAATATATAAGTAAGGTAGAGGATTGCTTTTCGAGGTAACTGTTTTAGGATATAGGATGTGATGAGATAATGACCAGGTGCTTTTTTAGTACGTAAGTGATGGATAACGTTAATTATTTCAGAAGGATGAAAGGCTTTAGGAGGAGGGGACATTTGGAGTGGAATAGCTAGTTCTGCTTCAATATGGTCAATATGGGTTGGATTAAGGATTTCAGGATGTGGATTAAAAATTTTGTAAAGGTGTTCACCAAATATGTGAGTTTTTTCTTCATCTGATCGAGACCAGGTAGAAGATTCGGTAAGGAGTGGGTGATTAAAGGTTTTAAATTTGAGCAGAGTTTTGGTAGTTGTCCATAGAGATTTGTCAGTTGGTCTTAGGTTTTCTGTGAAGTTCTGAAAAGTTTGCATTTTGAATTTTCTAATTTCAGTTTTGAGTTTGTTAGTTAGGTGAGTATAGTATGTTTTGTCGGACGGGTATCTGGACCTATGCCACTTAGCTCTTGCACGAACGGCTAAATTAAATTAAAAAATAGATGGTTCTGAAGGATTCGGGATGCAGCAACAAGATCGTTATTCACATACAAGTATTATCGGCGTATGTAGTACGGAAAGTACTTGGAGGGATTGGAATGTCAGTTCTATAAACCGTGTAGAGGATTGGACCTAGTAAACTACCTAGAGGTATACCTACTGACTGAGTTAATATGGATGAGTAGGAAAGATTACGGTTGAGTTGAAAGGTTCTATCAGTTGGATCGGAACGGATTAATAAGAAATACGTCGAGGAGAGAATTGATGAAGTTGGTGCGAGAACATACATTGTTTCTTTATGTTGAAAACATGAATCCGATTTTTTTTTTTAGATCAAAATACTTTGCCTTAGTTTACATTTCAACTATGCTAATGCAAATTATGAAAAATTACAAATTTTGCAAAATAAATTAATAAGGCTAGTTGGCAGTTATCCTAGAGGAACGCCAATTGACCTATTAATATAGTTGTTTAAATGAGCCTATTATCTCAACTTTTATTTATAAATTAACAATAGATTTTATACATTTTAAATTAAAGACAAATTAAATTAGGATATCCCAAAGGTAATTTAACCCAAGGTTAATTATTTACCATGAATTGGGTAAACTGTATATCCCACGGTTTTCAACTACTATTACCAAAGCAAGGACTTTTCTTGTGAAGCATTCAAGAAATACGACCAGAGGGGAATGTT
This sequence comes from Piezodorus guildinii, assembly GCA_023052935.1. Classification (NCBI taxonomy): domain Eukaryota; kingdom Metazoa; phylum Arthropoda; class Insecta; order Hemiptera; family Pentatomidae; genus Piezodorus; species Piezodorus guildinii. The sequence goes on from CM041295.1 coordinate 77,376,233, forward strand.
TAACAGGAGTGGCCGTGACGGAAATGATGAAGTCAAATATTTTCTCGAAGCTCGTAAGCTTCCAAAGGGCATTAATCAGAGAATTCCAATTCCCTCTTGGTGATAATTTAAAAAATTCATTCATTTCCTTAATTTAATAATTCCCGTTTCTGGCTCAGTACCTTAATGTTATTAGAAAAAACAATTTCAATTCTAAAGAACCGAATGAAATGATTTGTCGTAATAACGTCATTTGTAAAATTTATTTCTTCAACTGAATAATGTCTTGAAACATGGTGCGTAGTATAATGTAAAAATAAATCAGATGGAAATTTCATTGTTGCCTTTTTTTAATTATGACACACTTTTAACAAAAAAAGTTTTCTGTAAAAACAAGTTGAAGTAAGACTTTACTACCTAGCCAAGAAAAATTGTAATCTACTGAAAGAACGCATGGCTGCTAAGCGAGGATAACAGTTTTCCTATTATGCAATAGTTTTCACTACATAATGTTTTTGGTTGTTTAGGTATGTAACATTTTATTAGAATAGAATAGAATAGAATGAGTTTATTTGTCTTTGGGGGTTCCCCATACAAATAGAGCCTGGTTAGGCTATACATAACAAACAGCAATTAATAACAATTATAAGTAATAAACATGAAACGCAACAAATCACAATAGGATAATAGATAATCATTAAACAGCATAGTAGAATAAACAAAATAAACTGAAAGTAACAAATTATACAGGTTTATATATATTTTTTTTCTTTATGTTATATAGAAGTATTAAAGTATTTTAGATTTTAAATAGTCTTTGAAATACAAATTTTTAATACATATAGTTATATATATACATAAATACATTTTAAATTAACATCGGAGTGAATGAATATTAAATATTAGGATTTTAAATGAACACTGATATATAAATATAGTTAAAAGAGTTTTGTGAAACCAGATTATGGATTATAATAGTTCCTTGCAATAGTGCAGACATTATCTATTACATAGGAACCACTATGATACATTAACTAGGGACAATATTATTAATTTTATAAATAGTTGATTATTTTCTAATGTAGCTCGTAATTGTTAATAAATATTACTCATTTATTACAAATGATCTTAGTTTTAAGGTACTAACTAAATAATAATAGAGTAGTTTGATTTTAATTGAGTCATCAATAGTTAATATTGTAGGAAATAGGCTTTCTGGTATGTTATTAGCGTGAGGGATGTAGTGGTTTCGAAGTGCAGAATATATTGGACAGACTGCTATTAAGTGGTATATGGTTTCATATGTGTTCATATTACATATTGTGCAGATTTCTTTGGGTTTAATATTGTAGGTATTGAATGCATTAGAGAATTTAATATGGTATTTTCCAGAGAGGCGAGCTTGTATTATTATTTTTAACATCTTAAACGGATTATTATTAATGGTTTGATAACTGTGGCTGAGTGAAGTTTGTTGGTAAAGACTATTGTAGAAAGGGTAACATTTTATTATAGCCATTCATTCAAGTATTCTGCACTAATGTATTAACTTTTGTATCCACTGTATCTTTCAATGATTTTGCAGATCTTAACATGTAATTTAATAAACATACTTTAATTTTCCAAAACACCTTCATGATCTGGGTTTTTCAAGTCTATAATTTCTGTTAATTGTTAAAAAAAAATACATTTTTATTCATACTTGTTTTGACTGTAGGAATTCTAATGGATCTACTTGCATTAATAAAATAGTTTATTCAACGCCTCACCTACTATTAAACGCCGTAATATTTGTTTACTATTAAACTCACCGGCTTGGACAAAATAACAAATAATAATGAACAAAAATATCAAGTTTACCTATTAAAACACTGTAAATTATAACACAATGGTTTATAATTTCCAAGTAATTATGTTAAAATATAACTATAAATTTGTAAACCTATGGAGGCAATTAACATATATGTATAACTTGAACTAAGGTGATTAGGCCGAGATCGCACTTAGCTGACAGTGTTATAATACCTAATTTTGGCACTTAATTAGATACACTTCTTGTAGTAGATAGAGTTTTTGTTAATCCATAAAAGTATAAAGTTTATTCAAAACTTGAATTTAAGAAGGAATGAAAGTAAAAGATAGGTGAAGCGTGGAATTGATTTTTTTTTTCAGTTACATTGCAGAATTTGAAATTAAAATTATTTAAGATTATCTATATAATGTGCGGGAACAGAAAAACAATTAAACAAAACCGATTATCTGACCCTTCAGAGGGAAGTTACGAAGTCAAACTATGCTCCTGAAAACTGGTTGCAAATTTTAGCAGCCACTTAATTCCACCGCCTTTCCCCTCCTCGACTCAATATCTCATTAAAAGTTATAAGTAGAGTTGGTATTTGGGTTGTTAAGCAGCGATTAAATACCAAGTTAGCTTCAAGGTTAACTTGAGCCACAATAAATCACACCCTAATGCTTCACTTTTCCAGATTTATGATAAAGTTTGTTTGCTTTATTAATAATGGTTTATTACACTGATGTTAATTATAAAAAGAACCAGAAATTATAATTATTTGATATCTATTAAATAATTGAATAATACTGAGAAATCTAAACCATCTCTAATTTCTGTAATATAATATTGGGATGACTGCATTTATTTATTGTAATATTTTTTTTCTTAATGAAGAAGTTTAGGTTTTCCTTCAAATACTCCTTAATATAAATATACCAACAATTATTAATCCTCTTCCTAAAGGAAATGTCTTCTACTGTAGTATTGTATTTCGCTTCTATTGGGTTGTTTCACATGAAATGTCCGTTTTTATAGTTTCTGAAATACATAAAGGATTTTGCAGGTCTGTTGTTTTCTTCCGAATGTTTACATATTTAAAGTAAACAGTTACTAATCCTCTACCTTTGTATTATAAACATTAGCTTCCCAATCAATTACCCACTTTTTAGTATACCTCCAAATATGAACATGGAAACACGCGATTTTCGAGTAATATTTTTTTACGAGTTTAAACTCGGTCATTCAGCAGCCGAGGACGCTAGAAATATTTGCAAGGCGTTTGGGGAAGGGAGTGTTAATGAACGGACCATTCGCTGTCGGTTTGCTAAGTTTTCAGCTGGGGATACCGACTTGGAAAACTTGCCCTGAGGAAGACCTCCGTCCGTAATATACAACGATGTGCTCAAACATACAGTAGAAGGAAACCCCTACCAAACAGTTAAAGGACTCTCAGCACAACTAAATGCAAGTGCATCTACCAGACATTTAAAGTGTATTGGGAAAGTAAAAAAGCTCGATACATGGGTACCTCATTCTTACTCACTCATCCCATGTTTCAAAATATTCCGTGCAAAAATTGAATGAACTGGGCTACGAAGTTCTTCCGCACCCACCATATTCTCCCGACTTGTCTCCAACAGATTACCACCTGTTCAGGAATTTAGACAACTTCGTCAAAGGAAAACTTTTTGAAAATGATGATCAAGTGAAAAGTGGGTTTTCAGATTTTGTTTAACTTCAAAGCTCACAGTTTTTCAGTTCGGGAATAAAAAAGTTGGTGTCACGTTGGGAAAAATGTGTAGAAAAAGAAGGTAAATACTTGAATAAAATTATCTTGTTTTCATATCATTTTTTTTCGACTGGCATTAAATAGAAAAAAAAATAAAATGAAAACAATAGTTTGGGTAGTGGTCAAAGTAGATAAGAAAACAGTGAAAAACTATTTAATATCCAATATTTTTGACTCACGTAGCGGGTTTTTATCAGGGCTAAAAAACGAGATACAGTGTAGGTGTTTGATAATAACAGAAAAGAACATGTATAATTAAAAAAATGAGTGAAACTCAATTTAGAAGTTTTACTTCCACTTACCTATATGTGAAATATATAGAAAGGGAAAGTATTGCGATCGTGAAAATTTTCGAATTCCAGTTTTCAACGGGAATAAACGTTTTAGGGTCCCCTAAGTGTACGTGGTAAGTCTAGCACAAAAACGAAAAGTCTTACGAAGCTGGAATTTCATATTTAAGATAATTATACGCCCGGGACATTACACCAACTTTTTCGCTAAAATCAGCTGACCGGAGGTGCTACTTTATACAAAGCATTTTGCACCTTTTTACGATTTTCTCAAAAACGGTTCTAACTATATTGATGAAATTCGCTAAACGAAGTAACATTTGATGGGCTTCAGTGCCGATATTTTAAATTTTCCTTCTTTTAAAGTACCTTTAATTTTGTATATTTGAAAATATAATCTATAATTTACTGTAAGCAATAATAAAAAAAACTGATAAAAATAAGCAAGCTGAACGAATTTCATAATTATCTAACGGAGAAAAGAGAAAAAAAAAAATGTTTACGTTCTTTTCTGAGCATAAGAATGGTAATATATATGTTATACCGCTGGAAAGCTAAATATTAAAAAAATATATTATCTTAAAAAGTTAAATAAAGTAATAGACAGATGAAGAGCTGATGAAACTAGTGTCATGGGTGTTTTTTTAATAATAATAATAATAATAAATAAATTCTTTATTATCCTGGGACATGTCCCTTTAGAATAAAATGTACAGAATGTACAAAAAGTGCTTTGGAGTCTTAGAACATATTAAGTACATAAAAACAAGTATATAATTACTTAAATAAAATAGAAATATTTAAATGATAAGAAAAAAACAACAAAAATTAAAAAGGTTATTTACAATTTTATTGAGCCTAAATAAGTAAGTGATTAAATATGCGGGATTTGAAGGTAGAAAGAGAATTGGAGTGACGGATGGAAGGAGGAATGGAATTCCATAGGATTGTGGATCGAATGAGAAAGGATCTGTCGAAATGTGCAGTTAGGTGGGCCGTACTGTATAAATCTGAAGGCCTGAAGCGTGTACAACGGGGATAGACAGAGGATTGGAATTGTTGGAGGTCGAAAATGTATGATGAACGGCGGGATTGGATAACTTGATGAAGGAATGATGCAAGGAAATACTTGCGACGATTGGAAGGATAAAGCCACTCCAACTCGCCTTAAAATTGGGATACGGAGGTGTACCTAGGGACCCCGAAGATGAATCGGACAAAGCAATTAATTAAGCGTTTAATTTTTATCTCGAGATCCCTAGAAACACCATCGTGTACCGTACAGCAATAGTGGAAGTAGGAAAATATCAGAGAAGCAACGAGGAGTTTTCGGGAATAAGTGTCGGAGGGAATACAGGCGCTTTAAGGTTGAAAAGGTACGACAGGAGATTTCGGAAATATGATTTTTGAAGGTCGAAGGTTACTCCCAGATTCCTGACAGTCGGGTGGAACTTTGTAGGATTACTACTTAGGTACAGGGTTGGGATATGTGGAACAGTTTTCAGGAGATGATGGGATCCTATTACAATTTCTTTTGTTTTTTCAGCATTAAGTTCTAAATTATTGACTACAGCCCAGTGACTTATTTGAATTAAGTCCTCTTGTAGTCTTTTTATAGCTGGTAATTGGTCGGAAAGTGGAAAGGAAAGGTATATTGTGGTAGTACTCTTATGGAACGGCTCGACCGATTATTATTTATATTTGGTAGATCTAAGTATCGGTCCTTAAGTATATTTTATACCGCTCGGTGATTCGGGTGTCCCTTACGAACATTTTTATTAACAAAAATGTTTTTATTTATTTGACATAAAAAATTACCTATAGTCACAAACTTTCATTCCCCTTCTCCCACTCTTGCATTTTGTATGGCGATTTTTGTATTTCAAAGAAGGTTTTAGAGAATGATAAAATATATTATTAAATGAATCACACGTTTTTATCGAAACTCAATCAAATTCCTTAACCTTCGTTTGTTTATTTATTAATTTATTATAACAATGATAGTTTGTTATAAGGGGAAGTATTGCGATCGTGAAAATTTTCGAATTCTAGTTTTCAACGGAAATACACGTTTTAGGGTCCCCTGAGTCCAAATAACCAAGTCCCGCAAAAAGGTCTGTGTGTGTTTGTGTGTGTGTCTGTGTGTGTGTGTGTGTGTGTGTGTGTGTGTGTGGTAACTCCCGGGCGGAAACGGTAAGTCCTATGAAACTGAAATTTCATATTTAAGACAACTATACGTCCGAGACGTGACAAAACTTTTTTCATCAGAATGAGCTTACCAAAAGAGGCACTTTATACTATGCATTTTGCACCTTTTTTCGATTTTCTCGAAAACGGTTCCGACGATTTTGATTAAACTCGCTATATGGATGTAAAATTTAATGGGCATTAATATCATGTAGGTTTTATTAGGATAAAAATGGTCTGACAGGGCTTAAATGCCGATATTTTAAATTTTCTTCCCCTAAAGAACCTTTAATTTTGTATATTCAATAATAATAACTAGATTATCTTGTTAATGCTGATGAAAAACAGGTAAATATATAAATTGAATAAATTCGATACCCAACTAAAGGAGAAACCAGAAAACATATTTTTTTAATGCAATTTTTCCTTTTTGGACATAAGAGCAGTAATATACATGTATGATATACGGTTGGAAAGCTAAAGATTTTAGAAAAAATATCATCTCATACACAAGCTTTTAAAAGTTATTGGAGAGTGATGAAAAGAAGATAAAACTTACTGATTATTTAAGATAATAATATAATTGATTTTTTAATTAAACACATGTTTCTATATAAATTCAATTTGATTAATTCCTTAATAATTTCACGTATTTTTATCTCTAACTGTATTTGAAAATTCTTTCATTGATTTTAAAAATGGAGGTAAGTGAAAGTCGTGTGTTGCCCTCACCAGATTTTTAGTTTTCGTTCGGTTTTAAAATTTTAATCTTGTTTTTTAAAGTTGATGTAATTAAATTTTTCCAACTTATTAAATACTTTTGAAAAAAAGGAGGTAAGTAAAAGTTTTGCGATGCGCCCACAAGATATTTTTCTTTAACATTTATAACGGTTTAGAAAACTTTATAACTTCCTATACCCTCGTCTAGCGCATAATTAAAATTATCAGTAGTTGCTAATTTGGAAATATATTTCCTCGACATGGTCGCTATCTCCTAATCCATGATTTTATTACCGACTGCAAGGGAACCGAGGAGTTGATATCAGTGCATTGCATAAATGAGCATTCTGTATTTGGGACAGGCACCCTCCCAACCTTCCATTTAGAATTATCTCTAATATATATAGCCATGTTGTGTCACACTTGCCCCTCTCCAACACTTCCAGCCTCCCATTCAGATTAAAAAGTGGTAATTTAAAACAGCATGCCAATTACGAATAAATGCACCTCATTGATTAGCTAATGAATTTAATTTTCCATCATGACTTTAATCTGATTCAATCGAATAATGTTATTTGCAAGTAATTAAAGAGATAAATTTATAGACAAATAAATGTATGTATGTATATATATAGGAAGTAATAAAGTTTTCTAAAACGTTATAAATGTAGAAGTAGATATTAGGACTGATTTATTTCTTCCAAATTCTTATTTTTTTATTCTATCAGCAATTCAACGTTTTAACAAAGATCTAAGCAATAATACCCTGCTAAGATATGATTTTCCACTTACTGACAATTTTTGTTGGTTGAAAACGTTGGGAAAAACAGATGAGTTTCAAACAGTAAGAACCAGATCCCGAAACGTTGAATTGATGATATATATGATATTTGAATAAAAAATTAAGAATTTGGAAAAAATAAATCAGACCTAATATCTACCTCTATTATTATGGTGGAAATTTCGTTGATAGGAATATAATGAAATTATTTTATAAATGTAAAAGAAATACATCTTGTGGGCGCGTCCCAAAACTATAACTAGCCTCCTTTTCTCAAAAGTATTTAATAAGTTGAAAAAATCAAATTACACCCATTTAAAAAAATATGATTAAAATTTTATTAACTGAACAAAAAACTAAAAATAGAAAAATCTTTGAAGCCACATATATTACCAAAATAAAGATAACGCTTTAATTATAAAACAGACAAGTGGAAATAATAACTATACTAATATAATGAATAAATTGAATGTAATTTAAAATTTGACTTCATAATAAAAATTAAAATCTGGTCAGCGCAACACACGACTTTCACTAAACCTCCGTTGTTAAAGTAAATTAAAGAACTTTTAAATAAGGCTAGAGATAAACAAAGTTTAAGGAATCATATTTAGTTTCTATAAAAAAATGTGATTAATTTAATAATTTGTTTTATAATTTTATGAAACAATCACTTAGTTTTATCCGCTCTTCATCACTGCCCATTACTTTATACAACTTCGTAAAATAATATTTCTTTTGAAAATCTTTATCTTTCTATCGGTATATTATGCATCTATATTACTGTTCATATGTATAAAAAAAAAAAAAAAAAAAAAAAAAAATGATAAAAAACAACATGAACCTTTCCGCTCTGTTCATCTTTAGTTTGTTATAAAATTTGTTCAACTTCGATATTTACTCGTTTTTTATCAATTCTAACAAAATGATATGGTAAATTTTTTGCAATCTACAAAATCATAGGTACTTCAGGGGAAGGAAATAAAAACTATCGGCATTTAAGTTCCTTCAGACTATTTAAATAACAATAAAACCAATATCATATATAATCTTATTAAATTTTACATCGGTACCACAAGTGCATTTAAAATCTTTAAAGCAGTTTTTGAGAAAATCGGAAAAAAAAATGCAAAATGCATGGTATAAAGTGACTCTTCGGGTTTTACGATTTGGTTGATACATTTTCTGTAACATCTCAATCACGCTCCCAGATATAGAATTGCAGTTTTATACAACATACTTTTTGGGATAGATTAACCACATACACACACAAACACACATACATTTTTGCGGGACGGAAGGTCATGTAGACTCAAGGGACCCTAAAACTTGTATCATCGGGGAAAAGTCTTATTGAAAAATGTTCAAGATTGCATTAATTTAGAGAGTCAAAAGTTTATAATGCGAAATAGAGTCACATTTGATTAATAAATCAATTTGTTTTGATATCTGCGAAACTACTAGAATTAGAGAGATTTTCTAAACAAATGTTTTCAGCCGAGCAGCTTACTTAAAACGGATACAAAACTAAGAGTATTTTCGAAAAAAAAAAAAAAAATAATAATAATGTTATCAATCCTTTTTCACCAATAAAATAATAGAGAATGACTGGTAAAAATGGTATAATATAGGTATAAACCTCGATGAAAAATAAATAAAATTAGGCTATATAAAAAAAACAGGTTTATTATTTACTATAAAATATATAATACTTAATAAATCGATAAACACTTGTGATATAAACCTTTTATATTCTATGTTTTCAAAAAGAAACCTCTAAATTAATTATTATTTTTTTTAGATTTTATAGTTTAATAGTTATAAAAAAAAATATTATACTAAATCGAATATATTACAACATTTGAACTTTAGGTATTATTGTGAAACAAATTCTATAATCTCGAGCGGTCTAGTTTTTTTTTGGAGTTAAATAAAAAAATATATAAAGGTCTAATCGATTCGTCCTGAAAAAAATCCTGAAATTCCTTGCTCCGAACATTTTCATTCAAATATTTCGACCTAAATTAGGACCATTTATATTTTAAGATAAAAAATGTGTTTTATGATAAAAAAACATTTTTTTTGTCCTTCGAATCCTAGATAGCAGTTATTTTTATAGAAATAAAAATGCTTGTTGTCATTGCTGAACAAATGTGTTTTTATTATTTTTTTTTAATTTTAAAACAATAATGTTAAAGGCATTTAAAATTACGTTATATTTTTTTATTCCACAAATATAGGTAAGTCTTCTTTTTTTTTTTTTTTTTTTTTTTTTTTTATTTTATTTATTTATTGAAATTTACAACTGTAATTTATATTACAACAAGTAAATATGCAAAAAGAAAAATCACATGAGACAGACTTGTAGAGGAACAACCCAACGGTAGCACTCCAGTAACTATTTTAAACTAGAAGGTCTCGAGGCCATCTTCTTTTCAGACGCCTCGGAGGATTATCAGGGATCGAACAGGAAGCCAGGGTTGAAACTAATTGGTTGGGGTGGGAAAGGAGTTTGTCATGGAAGAATTGATATCTAGTTCGGGCCAAATCAGCAACATATGGAACATTTAGGTCTTTATGGATGATTTTATTTGTGACAAAGTAAGGAGCGTTGAGGATTATACGAAGGATTTTGGATTGTAAAGATTGGATACGGGAAGAATTCGATGGTTTAGTAGAGCCCCAAAGCTCAACTCCGTAAATCCATATAGGCCTTATGATGGTCATGTAGATGAGCCTTCTGTAGTTAAGTGGAAGGTTTGATCGTCTGTCTAGTAAGTGTTGTAGTAATCGTAAGCGGTGAGCAGTTTCTTGTCTTTTCAGTCTTGTGTGCGGATTCCATGTGAGACGTTTGTCAAGGAGGAGTCCTAGGTACCGGAAGTCTACTCTTTAAATAATTTTTTTGTTCATCTTTTTCTTATAATATTAAGATAATATAGCTGTGAAAAAATAACAATATCTGTCAAACTCTATTAAATACTAAAATGAACTATTAATTTCTTAATATATAAAAAAAATGAGATAAAACAATATTAATAAAATACGGTATTTAGATCCTGTTTATGGGAACTCCAAGTCGAGTTTAGCAGCAATGTCGCTAATAAATTCATTTTTGTACAGTTTTTTTTTTTTTTAATATTTCTTTACAGGTAAACAAGTTTGTTTATATGGTTATATATGGAAATTGTTTAGTACATTGGATTTTCTTAATGCACACAAATAGTGGAGCGATGATGGATAGGGAGATTCACCGAGTGCTTCATGCAAAGAACAGCTCTTGCATGGGGTTACCTGTAGCATGGTGGTTGGCATAACAGCCTCCTATGCCAAAGGTCCTGGGTTCAAACCCGCAGGTGGTCCTAGCATTTTTTAATAGGAGTAAAAAATCCTTAGATATGCCGTCCTTCGGAGGGGACGTTAAAAGGGTGGTTCCGAGCCTGTGCGTTGTCAGGTACTCGTTAAAGATCCTTATCCTAATTTAATCTGGATAGGCAAAATTTATGACTCTCACTGTAACATCGTCCGATAAGCCACAGCAGCATGAAAGGACGTTAAATAAATAAACAAACAGCCCTTGCATAGGGGTGCATCAGTAAACGGTAATCTTAATACGTCTTATTTTTATTAAATCACTTGTCCTTAGGAGCTTTTTCTTCCCCCCATAAAATGAATTTCCAGTTTAATCCGGGGAGTAAAAGCTATTCATATTTTTTTCTCTTATACAGTAATTCGTTAATATACATAATACTAATTTATTTATAGTAATTAATTATGTACTTTTACTAATTACATAGGATAGATAATTTCTCGTAAAACCTTATTTGGGATAATAATTAAAACACTGAATAGTAGCTCATTTAATGTAATATCTCTAAAAACTACTGCAGCATAGTGGCGCATCGATGAAACGGGGAGTCTCACCAAAAGCAGCAAAGAGCGCTTCAAGCAGAGAGTAGTCCCTGCATACTCGAGCAGCTAGAAAAGCAGCGGTAATCAGGTTACTTCTCATTTTTACTCCATCAATAGTCCTTACGAGCTTGTCCATATACAATAAACTTTCAGTTTATTATACTTTTTATTAGTCACGAATGCTATATATATTTTCTCTTAAACTGTAATCCGTTAATATACATAATACTAATTTATTTATAATTAACAGCAAAAACATGGATAGTGCCAAAATCGTCCATCGTTGGCTCTGGAGAAGGACTTCTGGAGATGAGCCTGCGCCATATCCAGGCTGATAAGAATCCCAAAAGTGGAAATAAGAAAAAAAGTAGGGGCTGAGCTATACATCTTAAATAAAATATCAAAGAAGAGACTCGTATGGTATGGCCATAGCATGAGGATGGACGAGAAGCGGTGGCCACATGGACTGCTGAAGTACTGCCCAGAGTAGAGGCGAAGACGAGGAAGACCCCGCAAAATGGGGATAGAGAATGTGAGGGAAGACATGGCGGCCAGAGGCTTGACGGAGGAGGACTGCAGGGTTAGGGAACACAAGCGTTTAGGAATACTAAGTTTCGGGATGTGACGCAAGTTGCAGAACCCGAAAAAAAAATTATAATTATTGATAATGTACTCTCACTAATCCAATATATATATATATATATATATATATATATATATATATATATATATATATATTTTCTCGTATATAATATATAATAATAAAAACACTGATTAATAGTTCATATTTCATGTATTATCTCTAAAAATGCTACATTAATCTCCAAATCGCATCATGAAGCGAGACAAAATCTAACATTACATTATGAACTGTTGGCCTGAAGCTAAAGCGTTCATCACTGGTCCACTATGCACTCTAATTGGAATGTTTTGTTTTTTTTGTCGTGAGAACTACTCGCTGCAACAGATGTGCAGCGACGCTGAACTATGCTCTAACCCTAAGACGTTTGTCAAAATGCAGTTTTAAGTCCACATTTAAGATTCGGTATCCGTACTTATGCACATTACCACATTATTTTATTTTATTTTTTAGTACATATTTGTAAGTTACTTACAGTTTGACGAGGGAAGTTGGTAGATGGGCGGGCACGGCAGTGAAGCCGGCTGCGTTGCAGGTGACCTGGGTGGCGAGGGTGTCACATACGCAGCCCCTGGTGCACTGGGCAGACGCCGTCCCGAACAAGAGGAACAACCAGCCCAGCACTCGGACCATCCCGCGTCTACTCTAAGCCCCCATCCTCTCAGCTCTCTCTGTAAACATAATAGTAAACAATGTAGATAAATAAAAGTAAAAATATAATACATTTTAATAATATTGAGTTCTAACGTAACGTGGCCCGTATAAATTATAGACGACTAACCAACAGGATCTTAAGAGTGGCATGTAGATGAAAGGCCTCTAAGAGTAAGTGGATCACATCGGTGAAGTTACATCTGGAACAGCTTGGGATCCCACTGGATAAAACCCAAGACCGACTGCAGTTCTCGCAAGCCGTTCGAAAGGGAAATTTCCCAATGTCCGTTACCAATAAGAACACCACAAGGACCGAATGGACAGAGGAGAGAAGGCTGGCCCATTGTAAAAAAAAAAATTAAATAGTTCATATTAACATATATCTCAAACTCATTTATTCAATCGATATCAAAGGTTAAAGATTTATTATTTATTTACTACATTAAGACTGACTGTACATAATTTAACGTGTTGAATACTAAATAACATTTTTTAATCACCTGATAAACCAATGAACGATAAGCCATGACAGTAGTTGCTCATCTGTTTGTCTAGTTCTGTGTGCGTTTAGTGAGAGGGAATACTGTGACACAGTTCAATTTATGACTATCATGAAAGACACCATCAATTTATTCCCTTTTGGACTTCTTTGGTTAGGAAATTTTTCACGTTATCTTCGAACAGCAGCTATACCACGTCATAAGATTAAAGCATGTCTTTCTGTTCTGCAAAACAATAAAGTTATAGTCTCTCCCATGATAATCATAAATTGAAGTGTGTTACAGTATTCACTCACGCTAAAACACACAGAACTATACAAACAGATGAGCAACTACTGTTATTGCTTATCGTTCATTTGTATATCTCGTGATTAACATCTCTTATTGAGTATTCAACACGTTAAATTATGTACAGTCAGTCTTAATGTAGTAAATAAATAATAAATCATTATAGGTGGAATAGTCAGGAATCAGTCATTTTTAAAAAGTTTTTAATTTTGCCAACGTTTCGGCTCAAGCTTGTGAGCCATCATCAGGGCTACAAACATCAGAACAAAAGAGATACATATTAATATGATAATGAAAATTTTCTTCTGAATGTAGTGACAATGATAACATTTGAAATAAAACAGAAAATATACCAACATACTTAAATATTATAGATACAAATAATGATAATATGACAATGACAATAAGGTTGAACATTTTTAACAGAAAATTATAAACACTAGAATCTGAGGTATTTAAAAGATCATGAGGTATATAATAAAAAACAAAATAAAATAAATAAATAACAAAAAAAAGAACCAGAGGTGTTGTAAACAAAAAGATAAATATACAGTAAATAAATAAAATATACATTACACAAGCAATTTGTACAATAAAGTGATAGAGTTATAATTTAAGGAGACGGAAGATGTTAGCATACGAGGGAGAAATTATCTCTTTGTCAGTTTTATGATTTACGGGAACTCGATCTTTTTCCATATGGATATATATAGCTTCGGAGAGGAGTCGCTTTTTGTAGTTAGGTACGGTGGCTAGGATTTCAGGATTATCAAAATCAAAATGATGGTCAAGGGATATAGCGTGTTCGGATAATTTTGAGGAAAATGGGTTACGGGTAGATATTGTGTATTTGTGCTGATAAATTCTTTTTTTGAGATAGTTTTTGGTCTCGCCTATGTAACATGAATTACAATTTGGGGAAGGAAGATAAATCATTAACCTTTGATATCTGTTTAATAAATGAGTTTGAGATATACGTAAATATGAACTTTTTTGTTTATTTTATGTTAGTGAACACATATCTAACATAGTACCATGCAATTACGAAACACCCTGTATATATCTTTTTACCGTTCTTCAGGGTGTTTCAGTGTTATGTGACTTGACTTCAGAATTGAATTAGGACCTCAAAACAAGAAAAAAAAAATTCCTCTGGAGATGTATCCGGAAATACGCAGTAAAGGAGCTAGAGTCAAAAATGTTTTTCAGACATTGTTGGCTTCCAGCTTCTCAGGAATCTGGATAAAATCTGTAGCTCATTAAATTGGACAAACATTGGTTTCTTGAAAGAAATTGAACCACGTATCCTTGGGCCCGGAGAATTGAAGTCCTAAATATATTTTTTTTATCTATAATATGACAGGAAAATTTAAAAGCAACCTTTGGAAATGGATTCATGAGTTGAAAATCTTAAGATGTTAACAAATAATAATACGTGCTGAGGGAGTGTTAATAAAGAAGGATATGTATAGGGTTTAATTGAATTAAGGATCTGAAAATAAATAAAAAATATTCTGAGATTAGCGCAGTGTGCTTTCAGAAATTTGTCATACAATACTATTAGTGCATAAAAGGTTGAATTCATTAATAATGAATTTCGAAACCTATTAATTAATTAATCATAGGCTTTAACCAATGAAGTTATGTATGAGAGAGTATGAATCTAAAAAGAGGAAACGAATTGGTAAATTATAAAAATTAGCTATGGTTGCAGATATCGTTCAAATGATTAAATTGAGACGTATTTCAATTCCAATTTGAATATTTATTGTATAGAAATGAAAACCGTTCTGGCCATCTATTATAATTCCTCGAAGTTTTACTTCATATAAAACATTTCTCATTCGTTCCCGCAGTCATTTCAGATCAGCAATTGAAATTAATATCTTATCCCGACCATAAAATATATGGCCAATAAGTTTTTTTTTTTTTTTAGCGTTCACAAGTGAGCTTCCATTCTTGAAATTATTGATGGGGCAAGAGGCAGCTACTGAGGTGAAAGGGATCTGATTTATATCAAAGGTTATTATTTGTACTTTTTTATAGAAATGATATTTATAATTTATGTTAGTCATTAATGTGGCGTCCTTTAATCATTGGGAAAAAAATTGATAAATGGATTTCTCTCGTTGAGTTCGGTTTTTAGATGTATGTAAAACCCGAAATAGGTCTATAGTGACCTCAATCTCACATAACAAATAATAGATGCAATGATAATACAAATAAGCATAAGCAATTTTTATATAGATCTTTACTACCGCAATCCATGAATAGTTAATTCGATAAATAGTAAGGATTCGTACCGTTTCTAGGTCAATTACTGAGTTAAGAGGTTAATTAGCTGGTCGTGATCACACTCGGATGTCAGGTTTTTTTTTTTTTTTTAATTTCCGAGCAGCTAATTTATAGAGGCTGGGTGAACCCGAGTGTTGGTTCGCGTATAGATGAATGATAATTATCCTACCACAACCGGGATCGAACCTGGGATCAGATCAATATTACGGTGCCTTATCGACCCGACTATCTCACTTATAATCATCAATCGTATATAGAGATTTTATCAATAAGCAAGGGGTATCATGTTTTCAAAGATTCTGATAACAATATTATAGTATATTAATAAGCATTAAAATACGTTAATACGAAGAAAACCTGATTGGAATAGTGTGACAGGGCTTAAATCTGATTTCGTAATAATTTCTTCTCATAAAGTACCCTTAATTGCGTTGGTTAGAAATGAATAATCATTCCGACTTGATTCTATTGATGAAAAATGAGTGAATATGCAGAATAAAAGAATTTGACTACCAACTGAAAGAGAAAACAGAATTATTTTTTCATCTATTTTTTTTACCGCTAATAAGAATAGATATACAGATGTTATTATACCGTTAAAAATTAAATGAGTTCTGCGCGTGCGCATGAGTATAGCGGTCATCTTTCAAGTCGGCTCTTGGATTTCTTGCTTTTTCAGTTGGATATCACTTCAGAACAGTCTTGAAAACATCACCAGGCTTCAGGATAACAACAACAGTAAATATTGGAGCAAACAACGGTAAGTTGGGCTACAATTTGCACCGTAAAGTGAATGCTGAGTCACCTCTTCATATCAGCTGATTGCCAATAGCTAGGCAAGGCTGGTCTTGCTTAACTTTTCTTAAGTTATTATTTTTTTCCCCCAACATCTGGTTATTATTTAATTATTTTCCTTACATGAAATGCGATATTATCATCAAGTAATGTCCTCCAAAGCTTCAACTAAAAGATCTAGATCTAGTGGTTCAATCCCGTCTCCTACGAAACAAAGACCTCGCCGTGATACTAATAAAAGATTACAAGCAACCCCTTCGGGTACTAATTCAGAATCTGAACCACAACCTGGCACATCGTCACAAGGGATGACTGACGAATCACCGTTTTTCACCCCAATCCTTTTCAGATTTTACATAACGAAAAAGAAAACATGGAATCTGCTCCTATACCTAGTGAACCGCGACCCCCTCCAATATTTGTCAAAAATATTAAAAATTTCCAGTTGTTGTGTACACAATTGAACAAAATTACCGATTCTACCAGCTACTACTGTATGAGTAGAATTAATGACACCAAAATATCTCCTACTACTGCCGAGACATATAGAAAAATAGTGAAATATCTAACTGATACCAAAGCGGATTTCCATACCTACCAGCTACGCCAAGAGAGAGCTTTAAGGGTTGTAATCAGAAACTTACACCCCTCGACACCAGTTGAAGCTATTAAAGAAGAATTAACGGAGATAGGCTATAAAGTGCGGCAAGTCACTAATGTCCTAAAGGACAAAATTCCACTACCTCTCTTTTTCGTGGACTTGGAGCCATCGGAAGGAGTTGAACAAATCTATGACCTCAATAGATTGTACTATACCAGCGTAAGAGTTGAAAAACCTTACATAAAGAAGGAGATAGTTCAGTGCCATAACTGTCAAGCATATGGTCATACTAAAAGTTATTGTCATCACATACCTCGATGCGTGAAATGCGGTGAACAGCACAAGTCTGTGGAGTGTACAAAACCAAAATCAACACCAGCTGTATGTGCTCATTGCCTCAAGGACCACCCAGCCAACTATAAAGGATGCCAAATTTATAAGGAACTGATGACCAGGTTTCAAAAACCTCAAGTACCGGATGAAACAGCAAGACAAGTAAGAAACAGAAGAGAACCCTCAAAACTTATTGATGCCAATGTATCATTTGCCCACCTACTTGGAGGTGGGAGTCAAAGTACTGAAGCCGTGGCCCTGCCGGAACTACAGAATGTACCTCAATCCATTCCACATATACCTCTTCCTCAATATGTAACCAATCCTAAAAATCCTAATCAACCACAAATCTCTCATAACCCTCCTCCTTCAAATGCCACAGACCTTACCAGTTTGATGACATCCTTTATCTCCGAAATTAAATCCCTTGTTATGCCCCTAATATCACTCCTTACGAATCTCGTATCAAATCTCATTCCTGCCTTAAAAAAACCATAAATGACCTCACCTAATTCCTTATCCATTCTCCTTTGGAATGCGAATGGTGTTAGAACTCACACTGACGAACTTACAGCCTTACTGCAAGACAAAAACATTGATGTTGCACTCATTACTGAAACTAGACTAACCACTAAACAGTACTTTAAAATACCAGGATACACGACATACCGGACAGACCATCCAGACGGCAAAGCCCATGCCGGTACTGCTGTCATAGTCCGCCGATCCCTCACCCATCACTTACACCCAATTTCCGCCCACGATTACCTACAAGCAACTTCCATTGTTATCAAAACCTTTTCCTTTCCGCTTATCATCGCATCAGCATACTGCCCTCCTAAACATCCCATTTCCTCTGCCCAATTTGAATCCTTTCTCAACTACTTGGGTAATCACTTCATTTTGGGTGCAGACTTAAACGCTAAGAACCAACAGTGGGGTTCTAGAACCACCAATGCTCGTGGACGGACATTGCAGTCTGCACTCAACTCCCGACGCTTTCATCTCCTACCTCCCGATTCTCCTACCTATTGGCCAACAGATCCTAACCGTAATCCTGACATCCTCGACTTCTTCATCCACAGCGGATTAGGCTCTCTTAATTTTTCTATAGCTCGCCTTGATGAACTATCCTCTGATCATAGTCCATTGATTCTAAATGTATCCATAACACCTATTCCTAAACCTATCCCACCGTCATTCATTAGAGGCCCTGTCAACTGGAACCTCTTCCGCGAAATCCTCACTAATGATATTGACCTCAGAGTGATTCTCAAAACCCCAAATGACCTTGACGACGCCGTATATTCCTTTACCACCGCTATTCAACAAGCCGCCTGGACTGCCTCCTCTCCCAAACCATCCCAAATAATTCCTTATAAAAGCCATTTACCACAACACCTGACAGACCTCATCAACAGCAAACGCCGAGCCAGAACATTATGGCAACGCACCCGCCACCCAGAGGATCGCCGCTCCTATAACTTTTTTTGTAGAAAATTAAAGCGGGAGTTGGCGATCTTCCGATCCCAATCCTACAATACCTACCTCTCCTCTCTCTCGACTCGTGACAATTCCCTGTGGAATGTCACGAAGAGAATCCTAAAATCCCCCCTGATATCCCATCCTCTCCGGCGTAGTGATAATTCCTGGGCTGCTTCTGACAAAGATAGGGCCCAGGAATTTGCACTATACCTTTCCAAGGTATTCACTCCACATTCTGATCTCAATCCAACCCATACCGCAATAGTTGAAGAGTTCCTTACGTCACCGATACCAATTTCCTTACCACCTAAAGCAATCAATCCCTCTGAGGTCAAATATCTGCTTCAAAAGCTTCCTCTCCGTAAATCCCCTGGATACGATCTCCTTACTCCTCAAATCCTAAGACAACTTCCACCTAAAGCCATTACATTCCTTACATATATCTATAACTGTATCCTACGCACTACCTATTTCCCTCTGTTGTGGAAACACTCTACTATCATCCTTTTCCTAAAACCAGGCAAACCATCCAACTGTACGTCATCCTACAGACCTATTAGCCTTCTTCCGATCCTCTCCAAAATCTTCGAAAAACTCCTATTAAAACGAATCCTAGCCAAATTTCACAATTTTGGATTTTGGAGTTTGGATTCCGTCCTCAACATTCCACGGTTCAGCAAGGACTCCGAGTTGTAGACCACATTTCCTCCGCCCTTGAGTGCAAGGAGTATTGTTCGGGTGCCTTTCTGGACATAGCTCAAGCTTTTGACCGGGTGTGGCACCCGGGACTGCTCTTTAAGCTCAAAACCCATTTACCTCAATCCTTATACCTAATCCTCCGATCCTATTTATCCAACCGCTCCTTCCGAGTTCGCTGTGGTTCCGAATTTTCCGAACAATATACTGTTGAGGCCGGTGTTCCTCAAGGCAGCGTCTTAGGACCCGTCCTCTACATCCTCTTCACCGCCGATATCCCTACCGATCCCAATACCTTTCTGGCAACATTTGCTGATGACACAGCCATTTTATCATCCAATTCCGATCCTGAAGCAGCATCGCTAAATCTCCAAAAGCACCTTTTCCTTGTCGAAGACTGGTGTAATGCTTGGCGTATTAAGGTGAACGAAAGAAAATGCACACACGTCACCTTCACCCTTCGACGCAAATCCTGCCTAACAGTTAAACTCAATTCCATACCGCTTCCTTCCTCAGACACAGTCCGGTATCTGGGCTTTTTACTAGACAAATACTAACGTGGAACCCACATACAAGACTTAAAAGAAAAGAACTCAACCGCAGATTCGGCCAGTTATACAGACTATTAAACAGAAAATCTCATCTTACAGTTGACAACAAATTACTAATATACAAGACAGTACTGAAACCTATATGGACCTACGGACTTGAACTGTGGGGAACAGCTAAACATTCTAACATCAAACGCATCCAATCCTTCCAATCCAAAGTCCTCCGAACATAAGTTAATGCTCCTTATTACGTTACCAACTGTACCCTACACCATGACCTTAATATTCCGTTTGTTTTAGACCTGGTACCATCCAAATTTTCCAAATTTCATCAGGACCTTAGTCATCATCCTTACCCTCTAGCGCAATCCCTATCCAGCACCACCCATCCCTACAATCCTCCTCGAAGATTGAAACGGCAGTGGCCACGAGACCTATTGTAAACATTTAAACTGGAGTTCTGACAATGGTCAGATCCTCCACTCATGTACGGTATGTTTGTGGCTACAGCGCCCTAACTCAGCCTCCACTAGCTCAGACCAGTGATGCGGCTGAGATAGAGGCGCTGGGATCTCTTGGGTTCCGCTTTTTCCTCCGCAAGTGGAGGGAAAAGCGCTTGCTGGGGTCCCTTTAGCAATTGTATACATTGTATATAGTTATGATTGTGTGTAAGATGTTTATTTATTTGCCAACTTTTTATTTATCTCAATAATAGGTTTTTGTTTCGATTTGTTTTGTTGTTTATTTATTATTATTATTTTATTGTATATATATGAATTTATTTATGTTCTATTTTATGTAATTTGACCATTATTATTATTTTCTGTATATATAGTATGAATGTGGTCTCTTATCAATATTATTATTGTTCATTTTGTAACAAATTGTAATATATCTCAATAAAAATAATAAAAAAAAAAAAAAAAAAAAAAAAATTAAATATTTCAAAAAAACAGTTATCTAACATATAAAGATGTAGGTATGTGTGAATGAAGATAAGGGCATTAAAGCTTACCCTTATATGGAATATATAGTAAGGGAAAGTGTTGCGATCGTGAAATTTTTTAATTCGAGTTTTCATTCAAAATACACGTTTTAGGCTCTCCTGAGTCCAAATGACCGAGTACCGCAAAATAGCCTGTGTGTGTAAGTGGTAAGTCAAGCACGAATACGAAAAGTGGTTACAAAATTGAAATATCATATTTAAGACAAGTGCATGGCTGGGATGTTACTGTAACATTTTCACAAAAATCGGCTGACCGGAAGTGCTACTTTATACTTTTTTATTTTTTTTATTTATTTTGCATATTATTACGACTTTCTCGAAAACGCTTCTAAACTTTTTTATCAAACTCGGTACAACGTTGTAGAATTTAATGGGCTTAAGTTTCATGTAGGTTTTATTCTGTTTGAAATAGTGCATCAGGGTTTTAAATGCCAAATCTTCACAATTTCATCATTTAAAGTACCTTTAATTTTATTAATTAGAATTAATTAACCATTTTATCATGTTTGCATTGAGGGAAAATAGATGAATATCAAACGTGAAAGAATTTTATAATCAAATGAATGAGAAAAGAGGAGACAGTTTTTTCCAGATTATTTTTACATTTCCCCAAAAAAAAAAAAAAAAAAAAAAAAAAAAATAGGAAAAAAAAGTTTAAGAACATAGAAAGTTGTAGAAGGTAATGCAGAATGACAAAACGGCGTAAAAATGTCCGATTGTTGTTGATAATAAGTTACATTGTTATATTATTTAATCAAAAATAAGAGTTTCATTTATTTTAGACGTAATTCCATCAAAATTTTCCAAATTTCACCAGAACCTCATTCATCATCCTAATCCTCTAGCACGATCCCTATCCAGCTCCACTCATCCACACAACCCACCTAGGAGGTTGAAACGGCAGTGGCCCCGAGATATATTGTAAATATGTATGCTGGAGTTCTGACACTGGTAAGATTCTCCTCTCAAGTGAGGTGTGATTGTAGCTATGACGCCCTCACTTAGCTTCCGCTGG
The DNA here is from genome assembly GCA_023052935.1 of Piezodorus guildinii. Taxonomy (NCBI): domain Eukaryota; kingdom Metazoa; phylum Arthropoda; class Insecta; order Hemiptera; family Pentatomidae; genus Piezodorus; species Piezodorus guildinii. The sequence goes on from CM041295.1 coordinate 77,398,539, forward strand.
CTCTCACCAGTGATGCGGCTGAGAGGGAGGAGGCGCTGGGATCCTTTGGACTCTGCTTGTCCTTCCACAAGTGGGGGGACAAGCCCCGCCCTGGTTGTAAATATTGTACATACGTATGAATGTGAAATGTTTTGTTTCTTTGTTTACTTATTTGTTAGCTTCATTTATTTGTATTTATTTTATCTACAATTTTCGTTATTGTATACGTTTATTTAGTTTGGTTTCATTTTATGTAATTTGACATTTCTTTTGTTTATACTGTAAATATTGTATGAATGGGATCCTTTAGCAATATTATTATTGCCCATTCTGACAAACTGTAATACATACGAATAAAAAAAAAAAAACTTTTACATTTCGCAAAAAAAAAAACAAATAGAAAAAAAAGTTTAAGAACATAGAAAGTTGTAGAAGGTAATGCAGAATGACAAAACGGCGTAAAAATGTCCGATTGTTGTTGATAATAATTTACATTGTTTGTTTGTTTGTTTATTCGTTTAACGTCACTTTTATGCAATTATGGCTAATCGGACGATGCTACAGTGGGAGCCCTAAATTTTGCCTACCCAGGTTTTATTAGGATAGGGATCTTTAACGAGTACCTGACATCGCACAGGCTCGGGACCACCTTTTAACGTCCCCTCCGAAGGACGGCGTAACTAAGGATTTTTTACTCCCATTAAAAAATCCTAGGACCACCTGCGGGTTTGAACCCGTGACCTATAGCATGGGAGGCTGTTACGCTAGCCACCCAGCTACAAGTGATCCCATTTACATTGTTATATTATTTAATCAAAAATAAGAGTTTCCTGCGAAACTATTAAATTTTTTATATTTTCTTTTACCTTTTATCCAGTTTTATTTAAATCTTGATTTCATGAAGGGGTGTGATTAAAAGTTGTGTGTTGAACGCACCAGATTTTTTAAAGTATGTTTTAATAGGAGCAAAAATATAATGGCAACAAAATATCTAGAATAATTAGACTTGAAATCATACCCATTGACTAATTTTCAGTTGACCATGCCCTATTTGCAACGAATGTCGAAAACGAAATGAGGAAATCAGTTCACAACTCAATTTCATTATCACCTCCATCGGAATCGATTAATGTATCAGATCTTTCAGAGAACTTCATATGCTTTTGAATGATAATTGCATATGTTTTTTTCTTTTTCTTTTCAGGATATCTGACATTTTCTAGAAATAGTTCAAGTTCCGCACACTGAGGCGAGTTGTATCTAGATCGTTACCGGGCCAATCAACATTCCTCGAACGTTGTCTGGAGGTTTGTTTTACACCGGGCGATTAGAAAACTCCAGGTGGGGAATATGTTCCAAGCGGATCTGGCCAAGTGGGTGAATGTCATTAGCCAAGCCGACTGTGTAAATGTAGCGGAAAGTACTGATAGCCAAAATGATGATATCAGTTATATAATGTTTAGTAATATAATTATTAATAACAATTAACATCTTGAATAATATGTTCTTTAGTTTGAACAGAACTGGAGACTGCATATAAAATCTTATTAACACTTACAAAACTAATAATTAATAAACTATAGCGCTATTATTATATTTTTTATGATAAACTTAATGAGTTACATTGCCCTTTTCACACCACAAGTGTGCGTATTTGAGCTATTTTATTTTTTATTTATTTATTCAGAAATATTACAATTTGTCTCAATGGAAAATAATAATAGGGCTGTAAGATCTCAATTTTCGTATATAATTAGTGAACCCGTCCATGCTTTGGACGGGTGAAATTAGAAAGAGGTGTCATTTATATTTAAAAAATCTATGTCTGGCGGATTTATGGGCTTGCGACAACTTTAGAATAAAATAGAATAGACAATTTTTATTATTCTGGGACAGGGTCCCTTAAGAACAATTGATATGTACAATTAAGATATACGATGTGTCTGGCCAAAAGACCAAAGGATTATAATTAATTTTTATTTACAATGGTATCAGAAAAAAAAAAGTGGATTAAAGTATATAAAAGAGTCAATAAAATAAAAGAGTAATATACATAACATCTTATAGATTAAAGCGTTGAATAAAATAAAACATTGAAATTGGTTCATAATAACATATTCATTAACTGAGTTTAATATAAACAATAAATAATAAATTTTCTGTATGAATTGAAATTTGATTTGAAATATCAGGCTTGTAGTTCAACGTCTGTTTGGGATGACAGTAGGTACTGGAACAACTGAGACTTGAATGATGGTAGGGATGAAGCATGGCGGATATGAGTAGGTAAGAAATTCCAGAGAGTAGTAGAGCGGACAAGAAAGGAGTGATCAAAAGTTTTTGTTCTATGGATAGGAATATAAAGGTCAGAATGGCGTGATCTTGTTTCGAGGGAGTGGATTGACGATTTAAATTGCAGAAGACTGTGGATATAGGGAGGTAGCTGGGAGTGGATGGTTTGGTAAAGGTATGATCCTAGGAAATATTGTCTGCGGATAGAGGGAAGGAGCCACTTTAACTCGCTGTATAAATAAATCATAACTTTACATTAACTTGTACGATTTTTACCTATTAACTTTTGTAAATTCTTGCGCTTTCCATCGGTATATTATACGCCTATGTTACTACTAATATTTCAGGAATATTTTTTTGACGAATTAGTAACAGAAAGTTTATTTTTCTTATTTATAGAAAAGCTAAATTGCGATGTATTTTATTCATAAACATTCAGAAATGAACGCCCTTAATGATAGTGAAAACCGTCTCACAATCCGTCTTGTGGTTTAGAAGGAGTTATCATTTTATATATACAGAGATTTTCCTAAACTTTATTGCTATTAAATAATAATTGAATGTTACTAATGTATGTGATAAAAAAAAAATTATAAATAAAAAACATTCAAATATTCAATCTATAAGTAAGCTATTAATTCTTCTAAAAAAAACCTGTACCACTACAACCCATGAAGGGTCTTGGGCTCATTACATATAGAAATTGGTACTGTTTCTAGGCCAAAGGCGTGATTAGGCCTTAATCGCGCTCAGCCGCCAGGTTTTTCCCCAATTAATTTGGGTACTCACTTTATAGAGGCTGGGTCTGCCCCAGGAGGGTCTCCATACCCTAGGGTCGTCCCCCGACTGAATTAACAGAATAAATAATATTCTGCCACAGCCGGGATTCGAACCAAGGACCCGGAGCACAGCAGACTAGTACTCTATCCACTAGACCACGCCGCTCCCTTTTCATTCATTCTTCTAGCAATGGTAATTTCATGTTGTATCCGATAAAAATAAACAATCTCTGATTTCAAAAATCGTTTGTGAGTAACAGAAGACTTTCACTTGAGCCAGTCGGTAGTTAAAATGAATTTAAGAACTATTAAATAAAATTAGAGGGGGAAAAAGTTTAAAGAATAATATTCAGTTTTGTTGGAAACATTAAGCATTAAGCAATTTATAATTTAGTTTTATCTGTTGTTTTCACTATAAAAAAATATAACAATTTAAAATTAGTGTTAAAGTAAAATCATCATTGATACGATGAATAAAACATTACATTTTTTTTCTTCAAATATTTAGATTTCCAACGATACATTATAAATCTATAATAAATACTATTCTCATGTTCAGAAAATATACCTGTAAAATATGTTTGCTCTTTTCTCTTTTAGTTGAACCAAATTCGTTAAATTTGTATATTTAGCAGTTATAAAAAACTTATCAATGCCAACAAAATAATATAGTAAATTTTTTACAATCTATAAAATAAAAGGTACTTCAGCAGAAGAAAATTAAAAATATCGGCATTTAAGCCCTGTCAGACTATTTCAATCACAATAAAACCGACATCATATTAAGTTTTACATTGTTACAGCGAATTTAATAAAAATCGTTTTACCTATTTTTAAACATATCGTAAAAAGGTGCAAAATGCACGGTATAAAGTTGCTCTTGAGTTTGCCATTTTTATTGAAAATGTTCTGGAACGTCAAAGGCATACACACTCCTAAACTATGAAATTTTATTTTTATGAAAATTATCGTTATCGAACAAGACTTACCACACACAGGCACATACTGTTTCAGTAATTTCAATTTAGGGGACCCTAAAACGTGTATTACCGTTGAAAGCTCGAATTTGATAATTTTCACGATCGCAATACTTTCTCTTACTATAAATTTCACATATAGATAAGTGAAAGTAAAGAAAAATATTCAAGATAAAATTACATTACATCCAGAATTTAATCTCTGCCAAACTATTTTAATAAAATATAGCTGATAATAAAGACCATCTAAATATATATTGATAAAATAATTAATGGCCAAAATCGTAAGAGCCCAGAAAATGTGTAATATTGAATCAAATATATTAAGTTTAATTTCCGGTAATTAGAATTTGGTATAAAAGTTAAACTTCGTTGTTGTAACACTGTAATGTACCTGTCTCAATGTATATTCTTTCTCATTCTTTCGGTTTGGGCATTTTTAATTTAGGATTTCTATTAAAACTTGGGAAAGAACAGCTGATGCGCTCGATGATAACAGTCATACGTTACTTCGTCTCTCAGATTTTTGCTCTTTTCAGTAGGAATTCGCTTGAGTTCAGTCTGGAAAACATCACTAGACTTCAAGAAAACCACAGCAGTGAATATTGGAGAAATATCGGTAAGCAAAGTCATAATTTACTTTGTAGAATCGCGAAAAGTGAAAGGAGGGTCACTGATCAGCTGATTGCCGCTAGCTCGGCAAGCTCGGGCTTGCTTTTCTTTAGCTTATCTTTCTTTTATTATCTTTCCTTCTCATTCTCATCTCATTATTTATTTATTATTTTTCCTTTTTTTTTTCAAGTTGTGTCCTCAAAAGCTACAAGTAAAAGATCTAGATCTGCAGGTTCAAACTCGTCTGCTACAAAACAGAGACCTCGCCGTGAAAATAATAAAAAAATGATTCCACCAGCGACCGCTTCAGCTACCTCTTTAGGATCTGAACCACAGCCTAGCACATCATCACAAGGATTAACTGATGAATCGCCGTTTTTTACACCGAATCCATTTCAGATTCTCCAAAATGAAAAAAAACCATGGAATCTTCTCCTATACCCAGGGAGCCACTACCTCCACCAATATTTGTTAAAAATATTAAAAATTTTCAACTGATGTGTGCGCATTTAAACAAAGTAACTGATCCTAATAGTTATTCTTGTATAAGTAGAACCAGTGATACTAAAATATCCCCGACTACCGCCGAAAGCTACAGAAAAATAGTAAAATATCTGACTGAGACCAAAGCTGATTTTCATAACTATCAGTTGCGCCAGGAGAGAGCTTTAAGGGTTGTAATTAGAAACCTACACCCTTCGACACCAGTTACAGCTATCAAAGAAGAACTGACGGAGATAGGCTATAAAGTGCGGCAAGTGACCAATGTCCTAAAAGATAAAATTCCACTGCCTCTATTCTTCGTGGACTTGGAACCATCAGCAGGAGTTGAAAAAATTTACGACCTCAATAGGTTGTACTATACTAGTGTAAGAATTGAGAAACCTTACACTAAGAAAGAAATAGTTCAGTGCCATAATTGTCAGGCGTATGGTCATACGAGAACTTACTGTCACACACACACCACGCTGTGTGAAATGCGGTGAGCAACATAAATCAGAAGAATGTACACGATTAAGATCAACACCCGCTGTATGTGCTCTGTGCCTAGAGGACCACCCGGCTAACTACAAGGGATGTCAAATCTACAAGAACCTCAAAAGCAGATACCAAAAACCTCAGAATCTGGATGAAACAGCTGAACCGATCAGAAGCAGACGACAACCTTCAAAAACAATTGATTCCAATGTAACATTTGCCCATCTATTTGGAGGTGGGAACCAGAACAAAGAGGCCCTGCCGGAACAACGCATACTTCAAAATCCTGAACCCCTTCCACAACCACCTATTCCTCAAAATTTACCCAACCCTCAAAAACCTCATCCGCATCAAATTTCTCATATTCCTCCTCCATCAAATGTCACAGATCTTACAAGTTTGATGACATCCTTCATCACTGAAATCAAATCTCTTGTTATGCCGCTAATATCACTACTTACTAATCTCGTATCAAATTTAATCCCTTCCTTAAAAAATCCTTAAATGACTACACCTAACTCCTTGTCCATTTCCTTTGGAATGCGAATGGTGTTAGAAATCACACTGACGAACTTACAGCTTTATTGCAAGACAAAAACGTTGATGTAGCACTTATTACTGAAACTAGACTAACCACTAAACAGTTCTTTAAAATACCGCAATACGTAACATACCGTACAGACCACCCAGACGGAAAAGCCCATCATTGTGCACCAGTCCCTCTCCCACCATACACTCCCAGTTCCCTCCTATGATTTCCTACAATGCACCGCCATAGTAATCAAGACTTTTTCTTTTCCGATCACCCTCGCATCAGCGTACTGCCCTCCTAAACATTCCATCTCCAACATTCTATTCGAATCCTTCCTCAATGCCTTAGGAAACCACTTCATTCTGGGTGCAGACATGAATGCTAAGAACCAACAATGGGGTTGCAGATCCACGAATTGTCGTGGGCGGAATTTACAGTCTGCACTCAGCTCTAGACGTTTCAACCTCCTGCCTCCTGACTCCCCTACCTACTGGCCAACTGATCCTAACCGTAATCCTGACATCCTTGACTTCTTCATTCACAGCGGATTAGGCTCCCTAAACATGTCGGTGACTCGCCTTGATGAACTGTCCTCTGACCATAGTCCATTGCTCCTTAAAGTATCCCTAATTCCTATTCCTAAACCCACCCCACCGTCATTTATCAGAGGACCAGTAAACTGGGACCTTTTTCGCCAAATCCTGACCAGTGATATTGACCTCAGAGTGAAACTCAAAACTCCAGATGACCTTGACGATGCCGTAAACTCCTTCACCATCGCTATTCAACAAGCTGTTTGGACTGCCTCCTCTCCCAAGCACTCCCAGATAAGTCATAACCAAAATCATTTACCACATCACCTCATAGACCTCATCCGCACCAAACGCCGGTCCAGATCCTTATGGCAACGCACCCGTCACCCCACAGATCGCCGCTCCTATAACTTTTATTGTAGACAATTAAAGAGGGAGTTGGCGACCTTCCGTTCCCAATCCTTTACTTCCTTCCTTTCTTCTCTTTCGGCTTGTGACAATTCCGTGTGGAATGTCACCAAGAAAATTCTATAATCCCACCATATTTCCCATCCCCTCCGTCGTAGTAATGGTTCCTGGGCTGCGTCTGATGAAGACAAAGCCGAGGAACTTGCCAAATACGTTTCCCAAGTCTTCACACCTCATCCAGAATCCAATCCAAACCACACTTCAGTAGTGGAACAGTTCCTTCAGTCTCCAATCCCGCTTTCATTACCTCCTAAAGCAGTTAATCCCTCTGAGGTCAAATATCTTCTCCGAAAACTTGCACTCCGTAAATCTCCTGGATACGATCTCCTCACTCCTCAGATTCTCAGACAGCTTCCATCTAAAGCTGTTATATTTCTTACATATATTTACAACTCCATTCTACGCACTACTCATTTTCCTCTCTTATGGAAACATTCCACAATAATTCTCTCTCTAAAACCAGGTAAACCTCCTAACACTACGACATCATATAGACCTATCAGCCTACTCCCAATCCTTTCAAAAATCTTTGAAAAAATCCTCCTCAAACGAATATTACCGTTATTAGAATCCCACACTATTCCTTCCCATCAATTTGGATTCCGTTCCCAACATTCAACCGTTCAGCAAGGGCTCCGAGTCGTTGACCATATTTCCTCTGCCCTTGAGAACAAGGAGTACTGCTCGGGTGCATTTCTGGACATAACGCAAGCATTTGACCGGGTGTGGCACCCGGGATTGCTCTTTAAGCTCAAAAACCATTTACCCCTATCCTTATACCTAGTCCTCCGATCCTATCTATCAAACCGCTCCTTCCGAGTTCGTTGTGGTGCAGAATATTCCAATCATTATCCAGTTGAATCCGGTGTTCCTCAGGGTAGTGTCCTTGGTCCTATCCTCTACAATATATACACGGCTGATATTCCTCTCTGCCCTAATACCTTCCTAGCAACGTACGCTGATGACACAGCTATCCTATCCTCTCACTTAGATCCCGAAATTGCATCTACAGGCCTCCAAACACACCTTTCTCAAATTGAAGACTGGTGTAACAACTGGAGAATCAAAGTAAATCAATCCAAATGCAGACATGTCACCTTTACCCTTCGAAGACAATCCTGCCCTCTAGTTCTCTTTAACTCCGTTCCGCTTCCTTTCTCCGACACAGTCCGGTATCTTGGCTTCCTTCTGGACAAAAGACTAACTTGGAACCCGCATACTAGACTTAAACGACAAGAACTTAATCGACGATTTGAACAATTATACAGACTACTGAACAGAAATTCTAAATTATCTATCGAGAACAAACTGCTAATATACAAGACAGTACTGAAACCTATCTGGACCTACGGACTTAAACTGTGGGGGACAGCTAAATTTTCTAACATCAAACGCATTCAATCCTTCCTATCAAAAGTCCTCCGAACAATAGTTAATGCTCCTTATTATGTATCCAACCATACCTTACACCGCGACCTAAATATTCCATTTATTTTAGACCTTATACCATTAAAATTCTCTAAATTCCATCAGAACCTTATCCATCACCCTAATCCCCTAGCTCAATCCTTATCCAACTCCACACATCCTTACCATCCTCCTAGAAGGTTGAAACGGCAGTGGCCTCGAGACCTCTTGTAAACTGTATATTGGAGTTCTAGCATTGGCTAGATTCTCCACTCACGTGCTGTATGCTTGTGAATTGTATATAGGTATGAGTGACTTTTGTATATATTTTTATTGACTTTGTTTTGTATTTATTTATATTGTATTATTATTATATAAATTTATTGTTTTGTAAATATCGTGTGAATGCAGTATGAATGTTGTACTTTATCCCTATTAAAAATGTCCTAAATTGGACAGATTGTAATATTGTTCAATAAAGAATTGCTATTTATTCTGATTAAAACTTGGATTCGAAAACTTTTAAGATCGCAATGCATTGACTAATATTCTGCATATTAAAAATTATATATAAAAAAAACAGGCATAAGGATTGTACAGAGTATAATGGTAATCGTCTGAAAAGGTGTATTTGACCTTTTAATGAATGGTTTTCTAATCTTAGATTATGAAGGTGATTGTAGGAAGATTATTCAATAGGTAATATGTTTTAGGTTAAGTCTCAAGGAAAGGTTTACTAGGATAGATATGGTGATCCCTTTCATAATTTTCCAAACAATAAGCCATAAAAATTATCTGACAATATAAGCTATAGAATGCAAATGGTTTTGAATAGTTAAAGCCTCAGTGCGCCCTCATAAATATACAGGAATGAAAGACAATTGTAAATGAACTGATGAAAATGACAATGTAAGTGAACGATTTCATTATGTTAACTGACCCCAATGAGGGTCATGTCTGTTCCAGACAGGGTAAGTATAAGTTTTCCTTTAACTTACATGTATATAAAATATATAGTAAGGGAAAGAATTGCGATCGTGAAAACTATAGAATTCCAGTTTTTACCGGAAAGACACGTATACACCTGACCCAAAAAGTCCCGCAGAAAGGTCTGTGTGTTTGTGGTCCAGAGAATGGAGAATGGTTTAAACAAAGATCTTATTCTTTGTTATTGAAAAAAGAGATTATTCTTTGGGTCGATCACACTCATTTGGGCATTGATAGAGTTTACCGTAGAGCCAAGGTATGTTAAATAATTTAATTTTAATAAAATTTAATTTAATAATTAATAATCTTCTTTGGGGAAGGTTGCTTAAAAAATTAAAAACTTCTAAGCTTAGAGAAAAATGAACATAAATAATCTTAAAAAAAAAGAAAAAAGGATCATACAGGATGTTATAGAGTTCCTAAAAAAATAAATAAATAGGAAAAACCTTAAATTATTCAACTAAACAGTCTTTTTTTTAATAATGCAAGCATTACACCGTCACCTTCTTCCATTTGAAACCCGTAGGCTCTTGGTTTGCTCATGAATATTCCCCCACTTTGACTACTGTTGTGCGGTGTGTGCGGGTGTCTCTGGAGATCTTGAAGCTAAACTAAAAAGATTATTCAACTGCCTTATACGTTTCATCTTTGGGATATCCAGGGACACCTCTGTAACCCGATTCTACGATGAGTTAAAGTGGCTTTATCCTTCCTACCGTTCTAAGTACCTCCTGGCATCCTTCCTTTACCAAGTTCTCCGATCTCAACGTCCATCTTACATCTCAGATATATTTTCATTTAAATCCTCCGTCCACACCTGCAACACTCGTTCGCGACCTTCGGACCTGTATGTAACGCCTCATCGAACCGCAGCTTTCGACAGATCTTTCCTAATCCGATCCTCGTCCTTATGGAATTCTATTCCTTCTCATATCCGTCACTCCAATACTCTTCCGGCCTTCAAATCCCGTTTGTTCAAACACTTTTTGTCGATCCAATTCTCAAATAACCCCAATTAATCAGCAAAGTTCAATAAAAATCAGCAAATAGAGCAGTGAAAACAGTTATTTACAATATCATATTATGCATTGTATTCAAACATTTATGTATTTTATGTTACAATTTTCACAAGCATTGTAAATTTATTTTAATTAGCCCTGTATATATGAATATGTAAATATTTTATTTTTTGTCTAGTTTGTTTTATTTATTTATTTTTTTAAAATTATTATTATTAGAAGCTACCAGTTAATTTATTACTATTATTCATTTTCTTTGTTATTTCTGTTGTTTTTTGTTTATTTTATTTTTTTTTATTACTCTAAGATACTGAAGTTCCAATTTGATTTGTCTATAACATTATTCTGAAGGGACTTGTCCCAGAATAAATAAAGAATTTATTATTATTATTATTATTATAAGGAAAATCCATCGCTATCCTAAAACAATTTCTAAGATTTCGTGATTCTATCCCACCTAAAACCCGTATGCTACTCGTCTCTTCGCTCATTTTCCCCCAGTTTGACTACGGTTGCCTCGTATATGGCGGGCTGTCTGAGAAATTCGATGTGAGACTCAAAAGACTTATGAATTGTTTTATCAGATTCAAATGTGGAATCCCAAGACGCTCCCATGTTTTAGAAGGTATACCGAGTTGAATTGGTTCTATCCCTCTATCCGTAGGCAGTACCTCCTAGTACCTCTTTATATTCTTGATATGCTTACCACTTGTTCCTCTGTCCATTCAGTAAACACTAGATCCCAACCCATAAACTTGTATATACCTTCACACAGATCCGTCTCCTTCAAAAAATACTTTGTTATTCGTGCTATTTTGGAATTTCTTGCCTGTATCCATTCGTAAATCCTTATCATTGTCCAATTTCAAACACCAACTATTTCTCCACCTCCTAAAGTATCAATCTTCCTAACATATGTAATATTTCAAATCTATAGATGATAACTATTCATTGTCACAAAATCCATCTATTATTGTTAAACTGTAGTCTTAAACGACCAGAAAAATATCATTTATATTGTACTTTTCTTGTTATTCTTAGGGGACTACTCGTCCCAGAATAAAATTACTTTTCATTTCATTACATGTTGAGTCCAAAAACACCTAGAGACAAAAAAAGTGCAGGAGTTGATTTGTCTTTTTTGAACGGTTGATATCTTAGGTTTGAATTTATGTCATACTTACTCATTAGGTGGAACGAATTCCTCTTTTAAAAGTTTTGTAACAGAATTTTTTTCTTGAGCTTTAAGTGCAATTTTAAAACGCTCCAAGCATTACTTCTATATATGCTAGTAAGGAAAGATTGGTATCATTTAGAAGAGAAAATGTTCCATTAGATCTGGAAAAAACCTTTTTAGGTTTGGACCTAAGGAGGAAGTACATTAAGCGAGTAAATCTTCTCAATTTTAAGAGTGGTTTGACGACACAGCTTACAGCGAAATCTGCTGTGACGTATGATTTAATCTCGCGCGAATAGGCAAGTCATTCTGCAAATAAAACCAAAAAACGAATGTAGATTTGAATTAAATATACTACTTGAAAGATAACCAAACGTCCTTTATTAAATAAATATAGTTCCAGCAGAAACTATGATGCCTTATTAGCAATTGTTCTGAATATGGTTTAAAGTAACAAATGCTTAACTGGCAGGGGAAGCCAAAATTATAAAAAAAATTCAATGTCACTAATGCACACAAAAAAAAAGAACATTACAAGAAATCGGCTTAGAAGTGTGAAATTCTGACAAGAACAACTAAATGTATTCAAAAAAAGGCTTTTTCAGATATATGAAATGAAATTCCCTCTCAGAATTAAGTATTATTTAAATCTCCCCTTAAAATTAAGTATGTGTTAAACTGTTTATTAAAGTTATAGAGTTATTAGGCAGTGGAATAAATGAACCTTCTACTAGACAGCTTGTTTATTACTGCTATAAACACAAACAACATGGCGCAGGGGACGCTACCAACTGGACTGTTTGTTGTTGGGCTGCTGTACACCTAGGTGGAAGTTCAGTGCCACAACTATCTTTACATATACAATCGATATTTAACACACCCCCTCAATTGAATGTTTTCAAATATATACATACACAAGTAAATATTCAATTGTATCTCACATACAAAACAAGTAAAAATATTATTCTACTACAAAATTCTACACCACAAAACAAGTAAAAATATTATTCTATTACAAAATTCTATACAACAAAACAAGTAAAATATTATACTATTACAAAATTCCATACAACAATTTTAGCACAATATATATAAATGACATTAATATATTAATTAATTAAAGCCTTCCGAAACATTTGAAACTTATCAAAGGCAAGTGGTTTTGTGAACAAATCTGCCACATTGCGGTCAGAATTGATGTATTCCACAGATATTATTTCTTTGGAAATAAGATCTTTAACAAAATGGAATTTTATATCAATGTGTTTTGCTCGTTTAGAGTTTTCACAATTCTTTATAAAAGCTATAGCACTAGTGTTATCCACCAACAGTTTTCCACTTAATGTTTCACCACTGAACTCACTAATTATTCCACTTAAACTCACAATTTCCTGTGATGCCATTCCTGCTGCAATGTACTCCGCTTCCATCGTTGACAGAGCCACACATGCTTGCTTTCTTGAATGCCAAGCTATAGGATTGCTTCCGCAGAATGCTGCAAAGCCACTTACACTCTTTCGTGTTTCTATGTCACCTGCCCAGTCAGCATCTGAATAACAATAAGTCCTAGGTTCTCACTTGGTTTGAAAGTAAGACCCATATCTCGAGTTTCTTTGAGATATCTGAGTATTCGTTTTGCAGCTTTCCAAGACTGCAGAGTAGCTTTATCTAAACATCTAGATAAATAGCTAATTGGGAATGATAAATCCGGGCGAGTTGTTGTGCTCAGATACATAAGTCCACATACCAAGCTCCTGTATGGTATATTTTCATCTAAAGGTGGACTATCAGCGTTAAGCTTAAATCCAACCTCCATGGGGGTTGATACCTTCCTGCACTCTAGCATATTATAATCTTCAAGGAGTTTATCAATAAAGCGGGTTTGTGTAACCCTTATATTCTTTTCTTGCCTTTCAATCTTCATCCCTAAAAATTGAGAAGCCTTCATTTCTTTAATGCTGAACTCTCCTTTTAAATTGTTCACTAATTCTTCAATAGCCTTTTCATCCCCTGTAATTAGGCCACCATCCACAAAAAGAACAAAGAATACCCTACTCTTGTAGTAAAGGCATAAATCATATTGGGATCTCTTAAATCCCAATTTTAACATAAAAGAATTAAATCTTTCATTCCAATACTTCGGTGCTTTCTTGAGTCCATAAAGTGGCCTATTTAGTCTCAGAGTTTTTGAAGAACAACTTACACCTTTAGGTGGTTTTATAAACACAGGATAGTCCAGTGAGCCATTGAGAAAGGCTGTTGGCACATCAACTTGTCTAATACTCCAATCGTTTTGGCATGCAAATGACAAGAGAGTTCTTACAGTATCCATTCGGCAAACTGGTGAGTAATTAAATACACAATCATCTTGAGTTTGTTCTTCAAACCCTCTTGCTACCAATCTGGCCTTTTTGATTCCATCTTCCTTCACTGTGAAAACCCATTTAGTTGTGATTGGGACACTTCCATTCGGTGCTTCCTCTTCAGACCAAGTGTTCATCTTCTCATGAGCTTTTAATTCTTTAATAATGGCTTCCTGCCATTCCTCCTTTTTATTAGCATCCTCATAAGATGATGGAACTCCATCTGATCGGCTTACCATACAGTATGCATTATATAACTCATAATCATTTAGGAAATGAGGTTTTGACCTCATAGGAAAGGTTTCTCTGAGGTCTAGAAGTTTCTTCTGAATGCTCTGGATAGGATTCTTCATTCTGAAGTCTGGAAGGGTTTTCTGACTGCTCTGGATTACAATCATTCTGAGGTCTAGAAGTTTCTTCTGGCTGCTCTGAAATATTAGTGTTATTCTCTTCACCATTTTTCCTTCCCTCTTCATAGCTTCCACCACTATTATGATAGACAATAGGTACATTTTTAACTTCTTTATAGGGCATTTGGCTCTCCTCGAATATCACATCTCTAGATCTAATAACTTTCTGCTCGTCTGGCAACCAAATCCTATACCCACCACCACAATAACCAACCATCACCCCCTCCTTGCTTCTGGGATCCAATTTAGAACCTTTAGGAAGAATGGTAGGCCATGCTCGGCAACCAAATATTCGAAGTTTAGACAGATCATTTCTGCCATTCCATATTAATGAGGGAGTTTCACCTTTACTTAAGGCTGAAGTAGGTGACCTATTCAGTTCATAAGCAGAACATCGAGCTGCTTCCCCCCACAAGAACTTGGGGATACCGGAATCTGATACCTTAGTACGCATCATGTCTAATAGTGTCCTATTCATTCTTTCACTCTTTCCGTTCATTTGAGGGCTATATGGCAATGAATATTCTAATTTTATACCTTTATCTGAACAATATTTTTGAAAAAATTTAGACGTAAATTCTCCTCCATTATCTAAACGTAGCCTTTTCACTGGGACACCCTGCTGCCTTTCTAGTTCCGCTATATAATCCATCAGGTTTGTTTCAGCTTCGCTCTTCATATGGAGAAGTTTGACATGCACAAAATGAGTGAAGTCATCCAAAATCACCTGCATATACCTATGTCCTTCAACTGATTCAGGATTGAAAGGACCACATATATCAGAGTGAATTAATTCACCAACCTTTGATGTGCGTTTCCTATTATTTGAAAAGGGCTGTCTAGTAGCCTTACCTTCAATGCATGCAGAACACTTCTTGTCACTATAGCGTAATCCTAAACTTTTGAGTCCATGCCGATTCAAATGTCCTAGACGTTTATGCCATAAATCTACATCCGTAGCACTTGAAATGTTGCACTTGACTTGATTATCACTGGGTTCATCAAACGTAAATATGTACAATCCATTCACTCGTGGACAACTCAGCTTAAAATTTCTTCCACAGATTTTCATCTCCTTAGAATCTGTAATCACTTTTAAGCCTTTTGAGGTAACTGCACTCACTGATAATAAATTATGTTTTAACCCCGGGACTATTAAACCTTTAATGTTTACAATCCTACCTTGAGAGGTTACTCTTAGGGTACCTTCTTTTCTAGTAAACATTTTATCACCATTAGCTATATGTATGGCAACATCATGATCAAGATTCGAAACATTTGACAAAAGGGGTTCCAATTCTGCCTTAAAAAGATGGTTACTCGCACCTGAATCGACTAAAAACACATTGTTAGATGATATTTAATATTACCACAATTTAGGGCCACCATTACAACTTCTTCATCTACATCTGCTGAATTACCCTGGATTGTTCCTCTTCTTTTCCCACGAAAGCTTCTATTAAAGGATTTACTTCCACGGTTCGGCTTATTTTTGGGACATTGTGCCTTGAAATGTCTTTTATCCCCACATATAAAGCAACCACTCTGTGCTTTAAATGATACTTCTGATGATGATGCACCAGCTGATGACTTTGACTTTAACTTTGTATCTGTATCTAGAAGTCTGGCTCGCACGAAATCCATTTGGACTTCTAAATTAGTTTCTAGAGCTGTCACAACTGTGTTGAATTCATCTGGTAAAGACATCAAAAGGTGACATACCTTGTCTGACTCTCCTAGAACTGTGCCTTGTTCTTGAAGGTTTCGGATAATGGTATCAAATGCCAAAAAATGTTCCTCCATATTTCCATGAAGAGAATATTTCAGGCCCATCAACTTTCTGTACCAAGTCAGTTTTGAAAAAGAGGTAGATCTGACAAAAACCTTCTTTAAAGCATTTATCATTTCCTTGGAAGTTTGGCAATCCATGATTATTTCCAGATGTTTATCTGAAATGCCTTGGATAATGATGGACTTTGCCTTCGAGTCTTTAATGAGAAATTCCCTTTTCTCAGCACTAGAGGTAGGAGGATCTGCTTCCAACACATCTTTTACCTGTTCTCTTTCCAAAATAGATGACATTCTGAAAAACCAGCTGTTAAAACTTGTTCCGACGAGTACTGGAACTCCTGAAGTAGTAACTGACGCCATAGTACCGGTAAACAAAATTCACTAATAAAATAATATCACTTCGCGACTACGCGTTGACACTATACACAAATACTATGCTCTGCACAACAATACTCTGGGCCCATAACCTATTAAAGTTATAGAGTTATTAGGCAGTGGAATAAATGAACCTTCTACTAGACAGCTTGTTTATTACTGCTATAAACACAAACAACATGGCGCAGGGGACGCTACCAACTGGACTGTTTGTTGTTGGGCTGCTGTACACCTAGGTGGAAGTTCAGTGCCACAACTATCTTTACATATACAATCGATATTTAACACTGTTAATCATAACTTTATTCGATCTAACTATTTTTGATGTTTTTTTTTTTTTTTTTTTTTTTTTTTTTTTTTTTTTTTTTTTTTTATGCTATTAAAACTTCATAAAAAATATTGATTTGTTTTTACTTTGAACAAAGGTAAATAATAAATATACCATAAGCCTATTTATCAGTGATAAATACAATTAATAAAGAAAACTAAAAACTAACAGGTATTTAGAAAAAATAAATAAATTTATAAGTATCATATAATATTTTTATTTTTAAATTAAATTTAAATAAATAGAACTTCTCCTCTTTCAAAAAAAAATTTTTTTTGTATAAGAATATGAGGAAAATGATGATTTTATGTCAAATAATTCTGAATTAAAATATTAATATGAATATGTTTCAAGATATGTAATAACCTGATAAATTATAAAAACTATTTAAAATTAGTTCAGTTAAAAGTAACAAAATAAGTAATAATTTCATGATGATAAATATTATTTTAGTAATATACTTGAGGATAAGGCAAGACCTTGAAACGTTGCTGTTAAGTGTGATGATATAATATTATTATTATTGATAACAAAAAAAAAAAAAAAAAAAAAAAAAAAGTTCTATATATCTATATTAAATTTAAATTCAACTCTTCCAAATAGAAAATTAAGCTAATAATTTTTATTTTTTTAAATCCTTTAAAAAAGACTACCATTTTTACGAGATCAATATCGTAATTTAAAAGCGGTCATCAGCCCACCTTTATTCATCACTTTCTAAATCAACCGGTTCGTCAATAAATTTTCTGATTTGATATGATAACATTAAATGTCATCAATCGGTTTTTTTTTAATATTCTCGGAATTCGTTGCATTTAATTTTTTTGTTTTATATCTTAAAATACGGTCTAAGGATCGAAATATCCGAGAAACGAAATCCAATAATGTCCATTAGTATTATTCACTAATATCTTAAAAATAATTATTATTATGGAAAATGTCTGAGAGCGTAACGATTATGATGTCGGGTACATAATAATGTATTTTTTTTTAATATATATTTTTTCCCTGTTATAATTTATTTAAGTCTTATAATGACTTCTAGGTAAAGGGTTAAAAGGAAAATAAATTAATCACAGGCACTTTAATTATTATTAATTAATAAGGACAATATTTATATATGATACGTCACCTACAATTTTTTTACTGGAAAACAAACGTAAAATAAAATTAAATCAAAACGAAAGAGCCCTTTTATTTTTCTTCTGATATTCAACTTGTGATATTTCGCAATTTTCATTACACATTATCAAATATTTTTTATTTTATTCTTTGTTATGTGTTTGGTCTCATCCTAAAAGCTTGTAAATTTATTAGTTTATTCATTTCGTAACAGAAACGTGGATACAATATTTTTTGGAATGAATCAAAAGGAATATAGCAGTTTATGGAAAAACATAAAGTGTGACAACAGTTGTTAACAGTCACCATAACTTTCCTCATGCAGCGTTACTGATAACTATCGTCTTTATTACGTTAATTACAAAACAATGTATATTACCTTATTCTCCCTCGGAGAAATATCTTTCCTTATTGGTTAATCACATTTTACATTCTATTGTTAGCACTGTCCTCACAACTTACGCGGATGACACTTGTGTGTTATCCGTCCATAACGATCCAACCGCTGCATCCCAAATCCTTCAGTCCCACATCACAGCCATTGAGGAATGGTGTCGGAACTGGAGGATTAAAATAAATCCTAAAAAATCCCACCAAATTACCTTTACCCTTCGTCGAAAACCGATGACCTCCTGCCCTACCGTATCCTTTAATAATACGCCACTCATACCTGTTGAACAAATCTGATACCTCGGACTCCATCTTGACAAACGTCTTACATGGAACCCTCACACGAGACTAAAACGACAGGAAACAGCCCGTAGATACCGATTACTACAACACTTACTAGACAAACGTTCAAAACTTCCAATTCACTACAAAAAGCTCATTTATATCACTGTCATCAGACCAATCTGGAAATATGGAATCGAGCTTTGGGGCTCTACTAAGCCATCTAATTCCTCCCGCATCCAATCCTTACAATCCAAAATCCTTCGCAAAATCCTAAATGCTCCTTATTTCGTCACAAATAAAATCATCCATAACGACCTTAATATCCCATTTGTGGCAGACCTTTCTCGAACCAGATATACCACTTTTAATTCCAAACTCCCAACTCATATAAACCCTCTTGTCCGCAAACTATCAACCTCGCATATTCCTGACAACCCTCCGAGGCGACTGAAAAGAAGATGGCCTCGGGATCTACTTACTTAAATAAACATCGAAGTACTACCGCTGGGTAGTTTCTTCACAAGCCTTATACGCCTTTTATTATAATTCATCACTTTTATTACTTATTGTATTTATGTAATATACAGTTGTAAAATTCAATAAAATATAATTAAAAAAAAACAAAAAACATTCTATTGTCTATTCTTCACAAAGAAAGCGGATTTTATCTTATTTATTTATGGCACTATAATAAGAAAGTACGTCATGACGAAGCTTGTTTTGAATTTTTTTCAACTATCTCTTGTGAATTTAGCAAATTTATTTATATTATTAACTGCGTGTTAATAATATTTAACAATAGAGACTGATACCTAAATAAAATATAAGTTTTTAGTATGTTTTAGAATGAAAAAAAAATGTGGATCTAGTACCTTTTGGAAAGGAACGTTTCAATTGTTAGTAGTTTACTTCTGTTTGAGAGACTTGATCCATTATTTTGCAACCTTCCTATACTATAGGCAGCTCATTTGTAGATCACTGCTCTACTAATTTACAGGTCCCTTGTTTGAGTCCCTGCTGTTTATTTTATTAACAGTGGGCCGGGAGATTTACCATACAGTGTAAAGCCACTTAACTGGAGAGAAACCAGGCGTTTGATTATGATCATGACTTGATCACCCTTTTACATTGCTGTTGGTGTAAAAGCTTTAGGGATCCTTACTGTGTTCTCAACCTATTACTCCTTCAAGGGTTGTTGTGATACAGGTATTATTTTTTAAGTTTCACTTACCTACACTTAGTGTCTCATTAACTTCTTGGCATAATGTTGGAGCAGGTACAAAACCACAACAGGAACCAAAAAGCTAATATGAGGATATCTCAAATAGCCTGATTCTCAACTGTTATGAAGGAAAATCAGATTTTGAGCTTAAAGCAGTTATCCTTGGTTTTCATCAGAAAAATACTCAAATATATATCACATTATGGGGCATCAGGCTTCGTTTAGTATGATTGGTAGAACAAGAATGCTAGATAGATCAGTAGTGTTGTTTAGCTAATATTAGTAAGTGATAGCAGTTAGTATACCTCCTTAGCCTTATCCTAGCTATCATACCGAATGGAACTTAATGATGATCCAAAATGTGGGTCAAAACGGTGTCAAGACAATAAACAGTTATAAGACAAACTAACTATACTAACTACCAGCTATACTACTACTACTAATTACGAATACTAACTAAACAAGACTAACTACCTGATAGGTAGCAGTCTTGTCTTAACTATCATACCTAACGGAGCCCTGAAGTTGACCCACAATGTGGTTCAAAACGTTGGCAAGACTATTTATTAATAGTTAAATATGTAGGATAAGATTAACTAACTGCCAACTACTAATACTAATTAACTGATAGCTATCATTACTAACTAGCAGTCTTGTTCTAGCTGTCATACCGAACGGAGCCCTGAAGTTTACCCACAATGTAGGTCGAAACGTTAGCAAGACAATTAATAGTTAAATATGTAGGATACGACTAACTAACTGCCAACTACTACTACTAATTAACTGATAGCTGTCATAACTAACTAGCAGTCATGTTGTAGCTGTCATACCGAACGGAGCCCTGAAGATGACCCACAATGTGGGTCGAAACGTTGGCAAGACAATAAATAGTTAAATATGTAGGATAAGACTAACTATGTATATTAACTAACTGCCAACTACTTCTACTAATTAAAATACTAAATAACTGATAGCTATCATAACTAACTAGCAGTCTTGTCCTAACTATCATATCGAACGGAGTCCTGAAGATGGCCCACAACGTGGGTAGAAACATTAGCAAGAAAATAAATAGTTAAAAATATTAAATTATTTTTCTTTCACTGACCGCCACCCAGATTAATTTCCTCCTACATTTTAAAATTGACTTTAGCAAGAGCGGTAAGCGAAATTCGGGTTTCTCGCTGGGTTTTTATTCCGTTACACCGACCGTGCACTGTACATATTCATCTTCCTTTTATCTGCCAACTCATTCATGTATGAAAAATTGGATTTTTTGATATGAGGTTCGCCGCACAAGAATTTCTCCCGAGCTTTACCCTTTCCAATAAAGATTAAGAGCAGTGGTGCGGAAAGCTTAGGTAAGAAGGTGGATAAGATTAGAATAGCCCTAAAAAGTCTTTTAACCGGACGATAACGCCCGTGCAACGAAAAGGAGGATCAAGATTAGAGGATAGGATCGCTAAGGCTATACAGCTTGCCAAGGCTCCCTAATAACACCACTTTATTGTGCAATAACTCTTTCATGTTGAAAGATGTTCCTTAAGATATACAACTTTTAACATGTTATTTATGTTCGATTGTTCCAAAGTTAAGTAATAAGGCACTTAATTCCAGGCTTGATTTATGCGATTTTAATTTGGGAATGATTCAACACGCCGTATTTCGAGGAAGGTTCTTTTTTTGATCGAAATTTCCGATAGCCGGACCGGTTTGATTATTAGCGAATGTAGATCATCTCTATGCTTGTTTTCTCTGTTATTTGAGAAGATATATATTATTCATCTAATCCTTTAAGAAAGATTTTCTTTTTTCGATTGCAGTTTCAGTTTTTTCAGTAGTTGGGTAGATTTTCGGTGTACTTTTTTTTTCTACACTAGTAGCTTCAAAATCTACCATCTCATTTCATCTAAAAAAAACCCAATCCCTTTAAAAAACGTGTTTAAGATTTTAATTATTTCTAAAAGGCACCAAACCCTCATTCAACTATGTTTAATGCTTGGAGATTAAAATCAATTCCAACAAATCCAACCAAGTAACCTTTATCCTTCGTCGTAAACCTTTTATACCGTGTCCTACAGCATCCTTTAATAATACTCCGCTTGCTCCAGTTGAACAGATCTGCTACCTAGGACCTCTACTTGACAAACGTATCACATGGAATCCGAACACAAGACTGAAACGACAAGAAACTGCCCGTCACTCTCGCTTACTCAAACACTTACTGAACAGACGCTCCAACCTTCCACTTATCTACAATAGGCTCATCAATATCATCATCATAAAGCCTATCTGGACTTACGGAGTTGCGCTTTGGGGCTCAACTAAACCATTGAATTCTTCAATAATTTAATTTTCACAATCCAAAATCCTTCGACAAATCCTCAATGCTCCTTACTTTTTCACGAATAAACTCATCCATAAAGACCAGGTCTAACATCCCATATATTGCTGATTTGGTCCGAACCAAGTATCAATCCTTCCATGACAAACGTTAGTCCCACTCTAACTCACTAGTTTCAATCCTTGCTTCCTCTTCTATTCCTGACAATCCTCTAAGGCGTCTTAAAAGAAGATGGCCTCGAGACCTTCTAGTTTAGATTACCAAATGGAGTGATGCCAATGGGCATTTTCTCTTCATGTTTTTTATCATTGCCAGCATATAGACTTATTGTATTACAGTTGTAAATTTCAATAAAAATATTTTAAAAAATATATATTTTAATGCAAAAGGAATAGCATAAGTTGGTTTCATAAAAATGTATGAGAGATTTTAATGCTCCTGTGAAATTTCTAAAACGGATATAGTACTTTCCAGAAATCATCTACTAAATTATTTAATTAACTAATAAACACAGAGTTTTTACTTTTTCAGGCAGAAATTATTTCCTGAGGGCATGGAAAAATTACTTGAAAACTATTATAATCTTCTTAGGAGGATTCGTATAAATAAATAAATATAAAATATTGAGTCGTAAAATAAGTTTGTAATATTATTTACTGGTGATTTTAATAAAAACTTCAGATTCTCCATGTTATGATATTCTTAAAATTTTATGATATCCCATACTTAAAATTATCTTTTTAAATTTTAAAAGAAATCCTTTAACAAAATTCCACTAGTTCCTGTGGAATTGATCCAATACCTTGGACTTAGCTAACTTGGAATCCTCATACACGACTAACACGCTAGAAAACAGCTCGCCCTTTTCGGCTACTTCAATAATTATTAGAAAAACGTTCAAACTTTTCATTTAACTACAAAAGGATCATTAACAGGGCTTAAATAGCCTGTATCATCTGGACTTGAGAATTTAGTTTTGAATTGACAGAATTGAATTCTGGGGCTCAACTAAACCAATGAATTCTTCAATAATTCAATTTTCACAATCCAAATCCTTCGTAAAATCATCGATAATCCCTACTTCGTGACGAATAAACTCATAACCTAACGTTCCATATGTTGCTGATTTATTCCGAACAAGACCTTTTTTCATAAAATGATCTAAAAGTAGAAATAATTGCAAACAATATTAGTTTATGGATTTATAACAAGTTTCAATTTATCTTAACAACAATATACGTATTTGGTATGTAATATGTTTTCTAAAATCTTAAGTACTGTGTGGAAGAATATAACCTGAACGATACTGTACGTTGGCAACACTGAATTACTCAGTGTAATTACTAAGTTGATGTGTTTATAACAACAACGCTTTCCAACCGTATATTATTCGCCTATATTACTATTCATACTCGAAGTACAATTTTTGTATGACATGATTACAGAAACTTCAATTTTCTCTTCCAAAGAAAAATTTAATTGCAATTTATTTTACTTATAAATCTTAAGGAAAGAATGACTTAAATTATAGAAAAAACGGTATCAAAATCCGTCACGTGGTTTAGGAGTTCGTGGAAATCAAAAATCACGTTCATCATTTTATGCATATAGAGAAGAGATAAATAATACTAAAATAGCCTGGAACGATTGTTCCAAACAAAAAAATTATAGAAAAAAATGGATAGAAAATAATAAATTAACTAAAAAAACAAGCATGAATTGAT
Source organism: Piezodorus guildinii (assembly GCA_023052935.1). NCBI lineage: Eukaryota > Metazoa > Arthropoda > Insecta > Hemiptera > Pentatomidae > Piezodorus > Piezodorus guildinii. The sequence goes on from CM041295.1 coordinate 77,422,633, forward strand.
TTAATACCCATTTCCAAAGGACAATCCCAAACTAGTCGCCTACAAGCCCAATCGATTTCGTTGTTCGACGATTAATCAGAAGCCGTGTAATTAATAATATATTCTCGGTAGGATATGCAAATCAAAATGTTGGTACATCTGATAGCGATTGTTTGAGTTTGCCTGCCTGCCCCCTTGGCAGGGGTACCAACCCAATGTAGGTTATTCCAAACTGGTACTGGATCGTGATACATGGTAAATTTCACAATTATTGAATCCGCTGTCGATTATAGAAGGGAGGGGTAGAAGTGGGACACAATAACAAGCTTCTTATCTAACATATCCGAGACTGATTAGGGCCTACCTCGGCCAAGGTAATGAATGGCTAACGCGTTACCCTGGTAAGGTCGTGTCAGTAATTCCTTCAATAACGGCTTCTAATGATGTCGCATCTCTGGTAGCGGGAGGAGGCATCAAGTTTCACTTTGAGGTGACATTATCAGGGATAATGATTTTGTAGAAAAAATATTACAAGGTTCAAAAGGGAAGATTAATCATAAAAGACAAACGACTAGTTGGACTTAAAAATCGGAATATTCATGTAAAAAAATGTGGCTTCAGTATTTCTCCCAGTCTCGGGAAAAACAAAGGCATATAAATAATTAAAATCTAATGGTTAAAAAAAAATTATAATATAACTTTGTAGCGTTTTTTTTTTATATTTCAATTAAAAACCATTCCGTGTTTATAAAATCATGTTTACTTGGTCAATGATGTTTGCATTGAAAAAAAAAAAAAAAGGATTCTAAAAATTCCCAAAAAGGATTAGCTAAGGTGCTTTTATACATTAGTTTCAAACGAGATTCCTTATCTTTAAGTGGTATTTTGCTTGATCAAAATAGAAGAGAAAAAAATTCATTTTTGTCAATTGAAGATTTTTTATTGAAAAAAAAAAGAAAATCTGTTGCACGGACGACTAACAAAATTTGCAGTGTGAATGGCGATAATACCTTAGGAAAAACACCCGTAAGTGGTGTGCTTAGTTCAGAACAGGAGATTTTGACTTAGAAGACGCAAAGCACTCGGGTCGTCCTTCAACTGTTAATGATAATAAAATTATATTCTAGTTATATTCTATCTAGTAATATTCTTTAGTTATCACTTTAGTTATATAGCAGAGTTATATCCTAAAAAATAATTTTCAAAAACCATTAGCGCAAAAACCTTACTTATTTTGTTTTTAAAACATTTCAATAATTCAATTTACAATAATCAAATTTGCATTTTTTTACTAAATATAATAATGTAATCTTTCACCACTACTATCGATGTCCAAATTAGGACAGATTGTAATTCTACTCAATAAAAATTGTTGTCGATTAAATATAATATAATACGGCCATGTAAAACGAATGGAGGACAATCGGTTACCAAAAATAATTATGAATGACAGAAGAACGAGAGGAAGACAACCAGCTAGATGGGAGGATAGAGTGGAGGAGAGTATGGATGGTAGGAGGCTGTCAGAGGACACGAGGTACCGGCAGGGATAGAAAGACCTACCGAAGCAAGAGTTTAGTTGAGGAAACCTTCATATTGAAGAAATTCCTGACGATTATATTATATATATAATGTAAATTAAATATATATAATATATATTAAATATATATTAAACATTTTAAATTAAATCAATAAAATAAAGTCCACTTAATTATCTAAAAATTATTTAAAGTTTACAGTTGCACTCATTTAAAAAAATCTTTTGCTGTATCACTAAGCTAAAGGCTCTTAACTTATGGTTCTGGTCTTAAGCATCATCATGATATTAAAAACGTATTGGTTTGCAGCAAGGCGAGACGTTCTCGTACTATGGTGGGTCTTGTAATATGTTTATTCTTTATTCTTGCTTTCTTGGGCCTCTTCTGAAAGAGTAACAATGGGTTAAGTAGCAACCTCATTTGTTTGTTTTCCATGAAAGAGGATTCGATGCACAGTTGTCGGTAAGTAGTACCAGGGGTTCATGGATATAGCTATTCCCGCTGTTAGTCTGGCATACACGTCAAATTATAAACGGAACAAAACAATAAATACGCAAGAACGATTATAATTGAATTATCAACTTCTTTAACTAAATTAGGTTTCAGTCTACGATAAGCAGGTATACGCAAATGATTTTTTCGTGGTTGTTACATTATGATACCTACTAAGGAGAGGTGTAAGTGTAGCTACCTTTTATATTTCCATCGATAGCTACAACCACATCGTAAATGAACATTGAATTTAGATCTACAAAGCTACAACCTAATTGACAAAATTTTGAAGGTCTTATACAGTTGTCTAATACTATTATACCAAGGCTGTGGAAAATAAAATATAGAATTTGCATTGGAAACTATTCCCTAAGTAGGCAATCGAGTGATAATAATTATAGGTAAAATACTGGGTTTATTAGAAGTATAGAAATAATTTACCTTTGTAAATCAATATTGCCAACTTCTAAAAATAATTTTGATTAAATCTTTGGTAGAATTATAGTTTGGTAGAATTATAATCCATAGAATTATAAGGCTTTGCAGAGGAAGAGGGAAAGATCTCCGCCAGGCCAGGAACCTAGCTGAGAATAGAGAGGATTGAAGCCGGTGGCTGAAGCTCCCCTACGCTGATACGGCACTACAGGGAGAAGCAAAAGAAGAAGAAGAATTATAATCCTCCGAGGCGTCTGAAAAGAAGATGGTCCCGGGACCTTCTAGTTTAGAATATTTTTAGAGTGCTGCCAATAGGTAGTGTCTCTACATTTATTTCATGTCAGTTTACTATGTCCATCACATTTACTTTGTGTATCAATAAATATGTTTAAAAAAATATAAACATAAAGCATTCGACAGAGTATGTGATACAATTAATAAAAAAATTTAATTACTGAAATAGTTAATACGAAGCATAATTATAAACTGATTTATTACTCTATTTCCAGGGATTCGGAGTTGCCAATGTAACTCCTTTGATATACGGACGTCATTAATATCGGGTAATTCTCAGGTACCGAATGAGGAGGTTATTGAGTTTCCTAAGTATCCCGGGAAATCGCTCATTAAGCCTAGCCTGATGGGAAATTGGACGAAATGGGGGAAAAGTGATTGCTTGTAATGACGAATTTCTCTCCGAAAAGCTGAGATGGGTCCGAGGCACTTAACCCAAATGATGGGATTGGAAAAGAGCTCCCCTTTCACGCCAACGTAAGCTCAAGTAGCGCCAAGTTTACGATAGTACTTATCCTTTATCTCGATAAATTATCGATAGGACTCCTACCGTGGACTCATTGAACTCGAGTTCCCTTCTGTAGAAAGTTTCTGAACCGGTCGTTTCACGTTTTAAGTTTACTCAGAGTTTGGTTCGGTTCTCATGAAACACCGAATAGCTATATATAACCAACCTATATTTTATTTTTCTACGAATCATGTTTGCAGTGATTAGAAACTAATTGACTGGATATCAATTCGTTATTTATTTATTTTTTATTTTACATATGTATTAGTCAGAAAGCTTAGACTAGGTCTTATATAATAATGATTATTTATTTTTTTTCTAGTCCCAAGTACCTTTAGATAATATTACAGTGAATAAAAGGTGCAATAAGAGATATGTATTGGGTTTTCCAGTTTCGTAGAAAAGTTTGGAAAAAAATTAAAATTGATGAACAGCTAAAAATTTATTTATATAATCTACAAAATAGTTACCACCGTTAGCGATTACCCTTTCCCAACGGCTTGGAAGGTCTGTTATCCCTTTTTTCCTAAAATCACTATCCTTAATCCGGAAGAACAATAAAAGATCTGTTTTGACGTCATCTTCTGAAGAGTAGGATTTCCCTTGTAGAAAATTTTCGAGGGTATGTAAAAGATGGAAATCCAAAGGAGCAATGTCAGAAAAGTACGGCGGGCGAGGTAAAACCTCCCATTTTAAGCTTAATAGCTTTTGCCGAGTCCTTATGGACACATGGGGCTTAGCGTTGTCTTGGTGGAATAGCACTCCTTTCCGATTTGCGAACTCTGGCCGTTTCTCTTCAATTTCTGCCTTCAATTGATCTTACTGGGCGCAGAAAAAGTCCTTCTTCATAGTTTGGATATGGGGAAGGAGCTCAAAATGTAAGGGTAGCATCACCTTTCTTGGATGCAACCCAGCATTTGATGTTGCGAGCGGCGTCGTTTCAGGCAATCCCCAAGATTTTTTCCGGCTGGTGTTGATGTAGAGAATCCACTTTTCGTCACTTAATATCTCTGAACAATAACAATATCTCTGAACTTTATAAAAATAAAATATATTTTATTAAAAAAATAACAAAGAGCACGAAAAACAAAAACAAAAATATATGCAGCTTGGAATTACCGATAAGAATAAAATTTATGTAAAAAATAAGAAAACAAAAACATATTCTAACATAAAAAAAGGAAAGAAAATAGTGTGAAAATAGTAAAATAATAAATAGAAGAATAAAAAGGCTCTTTTAATAAATCCACCACTTTATTTAAATTGCACGTAACGACTGATACATCATCATAATATTTTTTTTAAATACAAAAATTCCTAAAAAAATCTTCTATAATAACATATTTTTTGGCAAGAATTATTTTGTTTTATTAATGGAATTGATGCTCATTAAATTTTTTACCATTAGAGTAAATTTAATTAAAATCGCTAGCGCTGTTTTTCGTAAATAGTAAAAAGCGGCCCTTCTGGTACGTCTATTTATATGAAAAAGTTGCTGTAATATCGCCTGCATATATTTATCCTTTATATGAAATTGCAGTTTCCTCCGACTTATCGTTTTGGAGATAGACATATCAAATACACGCAGGGGCTTATTTGAAGGACTTGTTCATTTCGATTTAGGTAACTCTAAAACGTGTGTTTTCGTTGGTCTTAAATATGAAATTTTTCATGTAAGCAATACTTTATCTTACTATATAAACGTAAGTTAAAATGAACATAATAGTAATATTTGTTTATAAATTAATAACAAATATTTGTTAAATATGTAGTAATGTCATGGTAGAATCCTGTGATTTACACTGACAATAGGAGTTTGATTAAAGCCAATCATTGCTAGCGTGGGTGATGCCACAAGGCTATGTCTGCTTATCCGGAACAACACAGGAGATATTGATGCGACCAACAATGCTAATATATCACAGCCATACTCCGCCAGATAAAAGTGTTTCCGATATATTTATCTCGCAGGATTGTGTTTATTTTACTAAACGAGACCACTTTTCTATCTTATTTCTAACAATTAAGCTTAGGAAAAGGATAGAGTTAGATAAGGAAACAGTTGTGTTGTATACTGATGTAAAACAATTACAAGACTGATAAAAGATTTTGAAAAATCAAAATAAAGAAACTATCCTACTGAACTACAATGGAGCTTTGTCTTGAATAAATACAATATTTAAAAATCAAGGCAAAAATTGAGATGTAAGTCCACCAAAAATCGGTTAATATTGAAGCTATAGAAAGATCGAAAAGATTTTCGAGATAAAGAGACCGCGATAAATAAAGAGAAAAAAATATTATAGGGTTATAAACAAAACAACAGCTTATAAAAGATGTGAATCTCTGATAACCCGGTTATTATTGATAATAGAGAAGAATGTAAGGTATTCTGGAATCAGGAATTTTTATTTAAATTATTTGAAAAGAAATCGAAAAAAATAAAGAAAAGAAAATAGTTACGAACTATTATAGTACAATTGTTTTAGGTTTATTATTTTCAATAATGAGCCTTAGTAATCAACTAAACAACTGAAAAATTATATCCCTCAAAATTTTAGGGTTTACGTTTCAAGATACGTAGAATCCGAATAACGAATACAAAAAATACGTTTTTTCTAATTAATAAATAAATACAAAAATTTTCTTGTAGTGCTGTCATTGAGAATTAAATTTCCTAAAAATTGGAAAAAATTGTCATTGAAATGGGTTCAGAACTAGCAGAGATATTGCGTTTTGAAATTAACAGTGGTGATATACCCGTTTTCTTTGGATTATTTATTGCTTATATAAACAGCAATAGATTATTGGATTATATAAACAGTTATACCTTAATATAGTTATTTGGAAATAATAAATAATTATGTAATAATTTGTAGCGTTTCTATGTTTTTATAGACCTATCATAACGTTTGTTGCTTTATTCTAATTAATTCTAATTAAAGATATTTATTAAATTAACTAGTTATTTCATCCCTCAGTCATATATATATATATATATATATATATATATATATATATATATATATATATATATATATATATTGCTACGGCCAGGACCATGACAGGTAAATCACGCATAGAGGGGTCCGGATTTGGCTAGAGGCTTCTGGGACCTGGACAATACTGGAAGTACCTAGAACGACCCATCCGCCTCTCTGCATTTACCTGCCCATCTCTCTTTGTCCAGAATCTTCGGTAGTGGTATAAATACCGGTCCACTACGACTGAGAGAATCAGTTTTAATCCGGCGCAACAAGATGATGTATCAGTGAAGTGTGACAGTGTTGTAAAACTGTGTGTGTCAGTCTTGTGATAACCGGTCGGTGGGGAAATTAGGTAAATTATAAACTGTTGGTTATAATTTATTGTAGTAAGTTTTAGGATAAGTCTAGAAGATTGAATAAATTTACGTAAGTAGTTTGTCTCTTAGGAATACCTTATTTTATATGTAGATACTTTAGTAGTTAAGTAAGTAATTCAATTATTATTGTAAGTATAGTGGTTAATGATTCCTTTTTATTTGTAAATCTAATAGTTAATAAATATTTGTAATTTGTAATTTGAAGTAGAACATTTATCACACCCCGTAGCCCACAACAATTTAAATCATCGACCATTTTATATTAATTTTTTTCCTAAAATTTATCCGGTGTTAGGTCTTTTACAATTACTTTTTCTTCTTAATTTGCTTTATTGACGTTTTGATCCTCCGTCACATACATAGGATCGTTATCAAAACTGCAAGTATATAAAAATATTGGTTACATTTTTTATACTTCTCAATAAATAGTTGTATTAAGAAAAGTATGAAAAATGTTACCAATATTTATATATACTTGCAGTTTTAATTAGGTTCCTATGTTCGTGACGGAGGATCGAAACGTCAATAAAGCAAATTAAGAAGAAGAAGTAATTGTTAAAGACCTAACACCCGATAAATCTTAGAAAATTTACATATGTATATATTAATATATTTATATTTATATATATTAATATATAGAACAGTCTGTTGTAAAATAAAATAAAAATAATAAGCAAGAAAAATTAATATTATGTAGATTTAAAAAATAATTTACGGCCTAGCTATCGCCATACAGGTCACATAACTTTACGTGACCAAGCAATTTATAATTGATCCTTAACATTTTTTTTTTTCATTTCAGTGGCCATGCTTACGGTTCCATAACAGAAGCCTTTCATCACCTCGGCAAACACTCAGGCCCCACAACTGGGACGATGGCCACATTTGTAACTGTCAACCAAACACAAAAGGACAACAGAGCGAGAAAATCGGACGTTTTCTTCCACTCAATTATTCTTATTCTTTATTTTATGACAAAGTGAGAAAGATAAAATAAAATAAATAGCGTCCCAAACAGTACTAAACGCATATAATGATACCCTGGAAGATTTAATTACCACAGAAGAAGCGTAGATTAAATAAATATGTTTAATTACTTTTACTTACCTATATATGGAATAGATAGTGAAGGAAAGTATCGCGATCGTAAAATTTTCGAATACTAGTTTTCAACGGAAATACACGTTTTAGGGTCCCCTGAGTCCAAATGACCAAGTCCCACAAAAAGGCCTGTGTGTCCGTATGTGTGTGTATGGTAAGTCCAGTGCAAAAACGAACAGTCCAATGAAACTGAAATTTTGTATTTAAGACAACTATACACCCTAGATGTTACAACAACTTTTTCATAAAAATCAGTTAACCAGAAGACCCACTTTATACTATTAATTTTGCACTTTTTTACGATTTTCTCGAAAACGGCTCGAACGATTTTGATTAAACTCGCTATATCGACGAAAAATTGAACAGGCTTTAATATCATGTAGGTTTTTATTTCTGATTAAAATAGTCTGACAGGGCTTAACAGTTGATATATCAAAATTTCATCCTCTAAAGTACCTTTAATTTTGTAGATTTTATAATAATAACCATATTATCTTGTTAGCATTGATAAATAACAGCTAAATATGCATGTTGAGCGAATTTGAAAAACAACTAAAGGAAAAAACTGAAAAAAACATGTATAATATACCGCTGGAAAGCTAGATTTCGGAAAAAATATTATCTCATACACAAGCTTATAAAAGTTAATAGAGACTGATGAAAAACCGATAAAACTAAGTGATTATTTTAGATAATAATATCATAGATTTTTTAATAAAACACATGTTTCTATAGAAATTCCATTTAATTAATTCTTTATTGGTTTCACTCATTTTTATCTCTTACTGTATTTGAAAATTCTTTAATCGATTCTAAAAACGGAAGTAAGTGAAAGTCGTGTGTTGCTCGCACCAGATTTTATTGAAGATAGATAGATCGTAACTGTATTTTAATTTAATCTATCTGTTGCTTTTTGTAGATTTAAACCATTGCTAAAAAACAGGTAAATATATAGGTTGAACGAAATCCATATCCAACTAAAGGAGATAACTGGAAAAAATATTTTTTTATGTAATTTTTTGAACTTAAGAACAGTAATATGCATGTATAATATGCCGTTGAAAGGCTAAAGATTTTAGAAAAAATATGATCCTAGACATAAAATTGTAAAAGCTAACGGAGAGTGATGAAAAGCCGATAAAACAAACTGATTGTCGTGGATAATAATATAATAGATTATTTACTAAAACACATGTATCATTTGAAATCCAATGTAAATAATTTTTGAACAATTTATTTTCGTTTCTAAATTTGTTTCAACATTCTCAAATCGATATGAATAACGAAGGTAAGTGAAAGTCGTGTGTTGCGAGCACCAGATTTTGATTCGCTATTGTTATAATTTTTCACGGTTGCATTATATAGCAATACATTAATAATACATAATCATTACGTATTTCTGTTCGGCTTTTATTATTATTCCTGCTTACCTTGGACGATTTTATATGTTAGATAACATTTTTGATTTAAGTCAAGTGTTCAAACCCGCAAGTGACCCTTGGATTTTTTAATGGGAGTAAAACACCTTCATGTGAGGTACTCGTTAAAGATTCCTATCTGAATTAAACCTGCATACGCAAAATTTATGAATCCCACTGTAGCATCGTCCGACTAGCCATAATAGCATAAAGTGACGTTAAAAAAATATAAAATTTTTTTTTATTTGAAAACCTTGAATTTTCCAGTGTTATATTACTTGTAATAGTATTGGGTTGTTTCACATGAAATGACCGTTTTTATAGTTTCTGAAATACATAAAGGATTTTGCAGGCCTCTGTTGTTTTCTTCTGAATGTTTACATATTTAAGTAAACAGTTACTAATCCTCTACCTTTTTATTATAAACATTAGCTTCCCAATCAATTACCCAATTTTTAGTTTACCTCCAAATATGAACATGGAAACAAGCGATTTTCGAGTAATATTTATGTACGAGTTTAAACTCGGCCATTCAGCAGCTGAGGCCGCTAGAAATAAGAAGGTAAGATAATAACGAACTTGGAATAAAATTATCTTGTTTTCACATCGTATTTTTAATAAAAATCCTTTACCTTGAAAATGGACATTTCATGTGACACAATCCAATAATGACGTAAATAATTCACAAATAAAAAAATAATTTATATATATATATATATATATATATATATATATATATAGTTTTATAGCTTAATTATAAAAATTACTGAAACCATCGAACAAAATTAAATATAAATATTTTAAGTTAATCTTCAATTCAAACAAATATTAATTAATAAATTTCACAATACTTGCTGAAGAGAATCAATGAGATATTGGTCCCGAAAAACCTAATAAGCTTAATTCATATTTTATAAATGTTATAATTTTTAGACTGCTTGAGTAAATATCTTTTACTTTTTGCTGGGTATTTATTGTTAGCAGAATCTCTAAAATTGACTTGTTGTCCTCATTAATAAATTTATATATGTAGTGAGTTTTTAGGCCTATGTAGTTCGAGCGTTCTATAATAGTGATAGGTTTCGCCTACTTTGTAAGTTATATATAGTACAATTATTTTCACCCGTAAATTAGTTAGATTAATTATTTATAATAAAAAAATTTAGTGCGCATTACCTAAGTTTACCACTTACCTTCGCCATCTTTATATATTAGATACTATTTCTTTAGCTTCCAACGGTATATTAGATATCTGTATTATATACTCTAATTTCCGAGAAAAAAAATAATTACGTTAAATATTTCTACATCATTGAATTACATTTATACAATAGCTATTACCTCTTATTACCTATGAAGGACGGTTAATTCTCTTACACACAAAATTAAATGCAAGAAGTTTAGTTTCGTTCTTCTTATTGATGATCGGACTATGGGTTTCTAAAGTTTTTTTATTCCTATCGAGGTCTAATATCTGCTCTCACAATGTGGCTAGATGTTTATGAGAGTTCCAATCTTATTTTTGGCCCTTTTTGAATGATCCTTTTTGTAAATTCTTGCCTCTTCGCATCCTTTTATAATTTTTTTTTAGATCCGGGAAATTGGCAACTTTACTTTATAGAAGAGTAATAGCTGCTTGAAATGTCCGAATAGACAACCTGTAGATGCGATAAAGCGTATTTAGAAGTATTTTTCAAAAGATAAATGATTTAACAAAATCTCTAGTGGTGGAAGCCGAAACAGAGAGGCTAAGTTAGAAAAAACAAAACCATTCTTAAACACGCGATTTTTATTTTTAATTATTTGGTTATTTTGGGCTCAGGGGAACTTAAAACGAGTATTTCAGTTCGAATTATTTCACAATCGCAAAACATTCCTTACCATAATTTGTATATAGGTAAGTGAAAGTAATATATTTCGGTTGAATGAATGTTGTCGGAACTTCACATGACGTTGCTTTTCTCATTCATATCTCATCACGAGTTCGGAACAGTCATTAATGAATCATTCTCTAATCATCGATGATGAATTTAAAAAGTGAAGAAGAATATAGAACAGGAGTCGCTTTATGCAGATGTAACTTGGACTTGAAGTGGTTTCGAGGGCAATAAACAAAATAAGGAGGCCATCAACAGAGAGCCTTGCGTGACGTGCTACCGTTCTTTTATTTCGAGTGGCCGAAACCTTTTACTAGCGAATGTATTCACGGTTGGCCTTTGTGATTTAAGAAAATTGTGTCGCCAGAGTATTTTACGTTTATCGTGGAAGTAATTTCCATTTAAAGTCGAGTGCACGATTCATGTTGTTAAGCTGATTTTTGTTTAAATAAGAATAATAAGTACATCAAAAGGTTAAATAAGGTTCGAAATGTACTTAATTACATGAGATGTTTTAATATGACCATTATTTTTTTTCTATACACCTCTAGTGTTAAGTGTCGTTGCTCTGACCAAAAGAATTATATTAGGTGCTATTTAATTTATAACATTTTTATGATTTCATTAGAGTGGCAATGTTTTTTGTTCTTCATTTTGATGTATTTATTTCATTGATTTCTTTAGACCAACTTTACCTCGATTCCACAGAGTGCACTCAAGTTTGGCACATTTTTTATAGTATTGTGGCATTTTTGACGTGTTGGTACTTTTAGCCATTCTAAAGCATGTAAAATAACAGTGGCCAATTCGGAATCTGTATACTATATCTTTCCTCGAAGTTCTAAAACTCGTTTTCCATTTCTTGCCGTCGGATTTCATTGTAAACTGTTCTCCCACTCTATCAGTAGCATTTTTTTATCTTGAAGAACCCAATCATCCACTAAGGTTTCCTTTGTTTTTGCGATATCCGCTATTTCTTCCGCTCTTGGTCATTGGAATATGAGAACCATACAGGCACAAGTAATGGTGTATGCCGATGACATAGTCCTTATTACTGACTCTAGCGTTAAGCTCCAACAAGCCCTAATAGAATGGGAAGCAGAATCAGGGCGGAAAGGTATGATTATTAATACCAGAAAAAGCAGGATCCTACAAGTGGGACGACAGCCCGAACAAATCCACATCATGTGCAATGACGAGGAGCTTGAAGTAGTAAATGAGTTCTCCTACCTTGGAACTGTGATAAGCGGAAATGGAAAAATACAACCCGAAATATCCCACAGGATAGGAAGAGCAAATAATATTTACTATTCCATCAGCAACACAGTAGTAGGAAAGAGACAGGTTAATAAAGATGTCAAGCTCCACATATTTAAGGCCGTATACATGCCTGTTCTACTATACGGAGTAGAGAGCTGGGTACTCCAGGACAACAAATGGAGCCGTATAACAGCGGCAGAAATGAAATACCTGCGCAGAGTGGCTTCCAAAACCCGCAGAGATAGGATCAGGACTGAAAAAATAAGCGAAGAATTAAACATTCCTGCAATGAAGGAGACCCTGGAGAAGAGACAGTTGGGGTGGTTCGGGCACGTATGTAGAATGAGCCAGGATTGTGACCCACGCAAATTTATGGAGGCAAAACCAGTTGGCACCAGACCTAGAGGAAGGCCTAGGCTTAGCTATGATGGCTACATTACCAAGTTGGGGCAAGCGAGAGGCAAGACACTGCAGGAGATGAAGACTCTTGCAGGAGACAGAGAGAGATGGAGATCCTGGGTTGGACTATCTCCACGCTGAAAGGTACAAGGAGAGAGTTAAAGAAGAAGAAGAAGCTATTTCTTCCATTCTGGCTGAATTGGCTGCTTGATCACTAGTTTCGTTCCCTGGGATTCCACAGTGGGCTGGTACCAATTCCATAACCACAGCTTTAGATTTATTTTTCGCTTTCCACCATTTGTTTAGTATGTCTCTAATTATGGAGTCAGATTTTGATCGGCTATTCATGGCTGTTACAATAACCCATGGTGACATGGTGGCTTCGTCCATTTCAGAGCTCTCAGTATGGCTTTGGCTTCACCCGAGAAGAATTTATTTGTGTTCCGAGAAACAATTTTGAATAAATTGAATTTTAAATTTTTCTTTCGCTTACGAAATATATAGTGAGAGAAAAATTGCGATCGTAAACATTTTCGAATTCGAGTTTTCATCGGAAATAAACGTTTAAGGGTCCCTTAAGTCCAAAAAATCAAGTCCCGCAAACAAGGTGAGTATGTGTGTTGTTTTACACGAAAACGAAAAGTCGTACGAAACTAAATTTTTATATTTTAGTAACGTCTATGCATCAAATATGATTGCGACTTTTTCATCAAAATAGGCGAACCAGAAGATCCACTTTATACTTTGCATTTTGCACCTTTTCACAATTTTCTCAAAAATGTCTTTTAAAATTTTGATTAAACTCGCTTAATCGACACAAAGGTAAAATTAAATGGGCTTTAATATAATGTAAGATTTATTCTGATTGAAATAGCATGAGAGAGCTAAATACCGATATTTTAAATTTTCTTTCTCTTAAGTAAATTCAATGTAATTGATTCGAAAAATGAAACATATCATTGGAATTATCGGCTAATATAAATAGATATTTTTTTTAACACAACAGGATCAGTAAAATAGAGGCGTACTATACTGTTGGAAACATAAGGATTTTTAAAAAAAATGTGTGTTATATACAAAGTTTTCAAACGTAATGCATGAGACGAAAAGGCCATGAACTCAAATGATTTTTATAAAAAAAAATAATTTATATTGTTAGATTATTTAATCTAAAACACATGTTTCTATTGAAACTCAATATAATTCTTTAATCTTTTTTTTTCAAGGCTAACTTTATTTGAAAGTTCTTTGATTTCTTTAAAAAACGTAGGTAGGTGAATGTCATGTGTAGCGCGCACTTGATTTTCATAAATAGTTTTTTGTTCTTACTGGTTGAATGTCCAATTTTTCATATGGCTAGAATTTCTCTGTAGGTTTTGACATTGAAGGAAAGCATTAATGAATATGGTATGAAAATCTTGAAAAAATTAGGATATTGATCAGAGGGTGGTAAAGAGGGCGGGAGTGATGGTAACGTACGTGACCGGGGTCCGAAACTCGAAATAAAAATAAAAAATCTCATTAATCCACGCACTGGTCTTATCAATTCTACTCTTGCAGATAATAGCCTGTTTAGTACTTTTGTCTATGAACCTGAGTTTTCCAACACTTACATATCCAATATTTCTACAGTTATAAGTTGCTATTTGGGTAATTTAATTCATAAAAATTATAATCTTTAGATCATAATTATAATCATCAACCGCAAAGAAGAAGAATTTACAAGAGTTGGTTGAAGGAATTGAGCGACTGTATGACTCAGAGAGCTGAAAGATTTACCTTGGTATAGTACTTGCAACGGTTTGTTCCCAAAATGGACGTCTAGCTACTGTAGATCCCCACGAAAATTCTTGCATCGGTTTAGCAAGCATTTGCTTTGGAAAAGAGAAAATAAAGAAAAACCTGTATCTCTACAACCCATGAATGGTCTTGGGGTCAGTACATATAAAAATTCTCACTGTTTCATAGCTAACGGTCGTGAAAGGAGGTGATTTGGTATTGATGACACTCAGCAGCCAGGCTTTCCCTCCAATTTTCGGTACCCATTTTATACAGGTTAGGTGTACCATAGGAGGATATCCTAATCCCAGGGTCACTCTACGGCTGAAATAACGGAATAAACAATTCTGCCTCAGCCAGAGAACGAAACCAGGACCCGGAGAACAGTAGACTAGTGATATATCCACTAGAACACGTCTCTTTCTAGACAAAAGTAAAACAATTACTCCTACAATCCAGGTATGGTCTTGGGTTTTAGTGCATGTTGAGATTCGTACTGTTTCTAGACCAACGGCCGTACAAGGATTTAATTAGTTCTCGATCACTGCACAGCTGCATGTTTTTTCTCCCCAATTTTTGGGCACCGATTTAATACATGCTTGGTGAGCCTCAAGAGGCTATCTGCCTCAGTGTTACCTAATTCCGGAGTAACAGACTAATTAATTATTCTGCCACAGCCGGGACCCCAGAGAAAAGTAGTTTATCCAGTTTATAGTAGCTTTATCCACTAGACCAAGATGCGACACATTCCAAACGCACTTTTTCGTGACAAAAGTATGCCCTGTTCGTTTTTTTTTATGATAAATCAAAAATATTTTGAGCATGATTATAAAGATCTTTATTTTAGCTCATAATGACTTTTTTTTTAAACATGTTTTTCAAATAACCTACAAACTGATCGGGACTCATATGAGAAGATTTCACAAAATTTAGAATATTGTAATTAACAGATATTTCTAACAATCAAGTGCGCGCAACACACGAATTTAACTTACCTCCTATGTTAAATCCATTTAAGAACTTCTAAATAAAGTAAGAGATGAAAAAACAAAAATATTTAATTATATAATCTATTACTGATTATAATATGTAATGATACTCTTCCGTATTAAAATGTTAATCGATCAGCAACATATGCTGGTACGTCTAATCAACTATCTGGATGAGTTGTTAAAGCAGTATTATTTTATAAAGGTTCATAAGTGTAGTTATTTCTGTTTTAATTTCGTTTTATGTAGTATATCTAACCAACAAAATAACTTAAACATTCATGGATTAATAAACGAAAACTAAAGTATAGCTTTTAGGAAAGGGTTTAAGGCAGCCTTAACTTCGACCGTGTGTTTTTGGCCGCTTTCCCGCACAGTTGTCGCCCTGAGTAAGTCTCCTTGTAACGGCTCACTTTAGCCTTTCTTAAGAATGTTTTCAAGTCCCTTAAGATGGATAAGTTCTACTTAAGCACTTAAAGTACAAAGCTATTAGAAAAAAGAAACATTTAAAGCCGAGATAGAATTTTAAAAGACAAATTAAGTTTTCTTTATTTTTTATTTTAAGCAATATGTTTAATCCATTGACCATATTTTTGACAAGTTTTTATGTAACTTATTTTAAAAGACCTATTGGCTTGTAAAATAAATTTGTAGCGTTTTTTATACCGATATCCCTAGTCGTAGAGTTAGGGCTCTCTCTGACCAATGAATTTCGTCATCATCGATAGTTGAAGAACGACCCGAGCGCTTTGCATCTTCCAAGTTAAAATTTCCGGTTTTGAACCGAGCCAAACAACTTATGGACGGTGCTTTCTTCTAAGGCATCATCACTATACACACTGTAAATCTTGTTAACCGTCTGTGCAGCGGATTATCTTTTTTGAAAATAAAAACATCATTAAACGACGAAAATGAAATTTTTTTCTTTTATTTTGAGCAAGCAAAATTTCACTTAAATAAGGAATCTCGGTTGAAACGGATGCATAAAAGCACCTTAACTAATCATTTTTTTTAGAATACCTAAACATTAGTAAACAAACATCATATTAAACATGATTTTATAAACAAAAAGAGAATCAATCGAAATTTTTTGTCACCACAATTCAGGAATTTTAGGAAGTTTATACGGAAACATCTCGAAAGAAACTAAGGAAACAATTGAGACGTTGATTTCCAAAAGGTACTATATCCATTCTGGGGAATTTTACAGGAACCGCGAAAATCTCTCGTTACTATATTATTAATGCAGCTAATTTGATTTTTTTCTCATTAAAATCTAGAACTATTCCTTTACTATATTAATAAAACCATATTAAAGTTATGAAATGAAATGTTCTGTTATGATTTGGAATGAAAATAAATGTGTAATAAGTATCTTAAGAAATTAATAGCATTTCTAAATCACGTTATTAAAGGACGTGAATGTTCATTAAATACAATCAAATTTAAGATTTAGTTAAAACTCAATGAGAAGAATATAAATATGTCAAAAAATCAATTTCGTAAAAAATGTCCTTTAGTACCTTTTGGAAATCAAGGTCTCAATTATTAAACTAATACAGACTACACATACATATATACGTTGAGTATAAGTGGTAAAAATTTAGTATCTGATATTGGGCTGGATTCGGAGTTACAAAAATTGTACAAAATATGTTTTTAATTAATAGTGAAAAGACTAACTTGGAACCCACATAGACTTAAACGACAAGAACTTAATCGACGATTTGGACAATTATACAGACTACTGAACAGAAATTCTAAATTATCTATCGAGAACAAACTGCTAATATACAAGACAGTACTGAAACCTATCTGGACCAACGGACTTGAACTGTGGGGGACAGCCAAATTTTCTAACATCAAACGCATTCAATCCTTCCAATCAAAAGTCCTCCGAACAATAGTTAATGCTCCTTATTATGTATCCAACCATACCTTACACCGCGACCTAAATATTCCATTTATTTTAGACCTTATACCATTAAAATTCTCTGAATTCCATCAGAACCTTATCCATCACCCTAATCCCCTAGCTCAATCCTTATCCAGCTCCACACATCCTTACCATCCTCCTAGAAGGCTGAAACGGCAGTGGCCTCGAGACCTCTTGTAAAATGTATATTGGAGTTCTAGCATTGGCTAGATTCTCCACTCACGTGCTGTATGCTTGTGAATTGTATATAGGTATGAGTGACTTTTGTATATATTTTTATTTATTTTGTTTTGTATTTATTTATATTGTATTATTATTATTATATAAATTTATTGTTTTGTATATATCGTGTGAATGCAGTATGAATGTTGTACTTTATCCCTATTAAAAATGTCCTAAATTGGACAGATTGTAATATTGTTCAATAAAGAATTGTTTCTAATAAAAAAAATTAATAGTGACAATTTTGATTTAAATGTATAATGATATTTTTCAAAAATGTATTATTAAATAATATAATTTTGCTTATTTAACTACATATAAACATTGTTTTTGGTCATGAGAATGGGGACAAGGCACCGAAACGTTAAAAAATAATATGATGGAAATTGAAGAGAAATAAATTTTATAAATGGAAGTTATTTATTGCTTAATTGAATATGGAAGATATGTTAAAATAACTTTTTCTTACAAAATTATCAACTCCGGTAATTTTGTATATTTCAGAACAAAACAAAAACATGCTGTAAATTTTCGTGAATTCATTCGACTATTTTATTGGCTACTTAGGTAATGTGATGGAAAAAAACAAAATTGTATGAAATATTCTAACCATCATTTGTTTCGTACTAAAATATGCAAAACTACAGGAGTTAATATTTTTTAAAGGAAACCTTATTTTAATAGCGAAGAAATTTTATAACTCGAGAACTAGCTCCGTCTTAGTCATAAAATCTCTATCACTTATACCTATCGTATAGATTGTAGTCTGAATAAGTTTCATAAATTTTTACTAAGTCCCTTTTGAGATATATCCGTGTAAACATCATTCATAAACAAAAAATAACTATGCTCTCAAGATCGAACTCTGCTAAATAAGAAAAAATGTGATCAATGGTGGGTGATCTCTCTTTTCAAAAATAAACTTATAATAAAAACCTTATAAAAATCTCGTTTTTTATTTATTTTCGAAAAATTTTAAACCACTTTCTTCGCTATTTAGGTAATGAAGACAGGGAATGAAAAGCATATGCTTATCATAATGTATGTTTTTTTTAATTTGATATCTACAAAATTAACCGAAGTAGAAAGATATTCCCAACACAAGTTTTTATCCGTAAAGCTGAATTAAAATGGCTGAAGGATTTAAAGTATTACCAAAAAAAATATTTTATCTACAGTTTTATAATGATGACAAGTTTGGTATTATGGCAACTGGTAAAAAGATCATGAAAATAAATAATGTTGAGCTGCAAAATTAATGAAATGACGATTGAACGATTTCAAATGTATTGACCCATATATACACGTATTAACGGAGAGTTAAAAATGATGGAGTTTTGTTGAGGTTCGTTGAGAAATTAGATGAGGAAGATGGTTGGGGGTGCGGTCATAAATTAGAAACATATTTAAAACAAGTGCTATTTTAATTATATGCCGACGTTTCGGCCTACAATGTGGGCCTTCATCAGGGCTAAAAGAAACAAGATAACAACCAGTGTGATATATAGACTTAATAATGCGTTAGGTATATAATAATAATATGACAGTAATATAATATGGGAACATAAATAAAATTAAATGTAATATGATAATGAAATGAGTTATAAAGTATGAAAATAAACAAAATTAAGATGATAGTTATAAAGTATAAAAGTGAACATAATTGAGATGATAATATTGTAATAGGAATATATAAAGAGAGACTAAGCAAATGAAACAAATGACAAAGGAAAAATACGTGAACAATTAAAATTTTAAATATGAACAATTTTGAAGTGATATATGACGGTAATATAATAAAAACATAGTTAAGAGTATAGGTAATATATAAAAAGAACATAGTCATTAAAAAAGAGAAACAGTATGAATAAAAAATAATTTTAAATTTTAAAATAATGTAATATTAAACTAACAATTATATGTCAGGATATGTAACGGAGAAAGATATGAGTATGGAAAGAGGGAGAAGGAAATGGGCGATGAAAAAAAGATCTTAATCAATAAGAAAAAAAGATACATACTTGACTCTGAGACTGTGTCTAAAGAAGTGATGTTTTTTCCGTTTTAAAAAACGCTCATTGCGTGGAACGGAAAATATGGGAACTAGAATGTTCGTTAGAGATTTTCCAAGAAGCTATGTTATGTTTACTGATTCGATTGTTTGTTGAGAAAAAAAAACTAAAGGATTGGCTAATGATTTTTTAAAAAATACATATTAATAATATAAAATAGCGGACTGAGATTAAAAAAAATAGAATTAGTGAAAAAAAAAGAAGAGAAAAATAGGAAGCGAAAATATATAAGTATGACTATAAAGGGGAAGATGTAAGTAATAGTGACGAGGTAAATATTAAAAGATACAAGGTAATAAGGAGAGTTAAAAAAAGTGATAAATTATTAATAACACTATTGTATGCTTGGTTTTTATGTAATAAAATATATTTAATTATATCGTGCATTTATGTAAGAATCCGATATGCTCTTTATTAATTATTTCTGGCGACATCGGGCGCAGCCTTACAGTTGGCTATTGGCCAGTCCAGGAGATAGGGACTTTAAATCCGGACTATTTTAGTTTATCGAATGGATTATAGTCACGATATACTGCGCGTATTTTTTTTTTCTTTTTCCTATCCGATTATAAAACGTTGTTCTTATTAGCGCCGGATTTAAACATTAAAAAAATCCTAGAAGAAGTCGTGAATAAATTTAAAAAAGTTAAAATGGTGAAAGAAAAACTAATGCATTCATCGTAAATATTAGGTGAGTCTTATTTAAAGCAGAAACGGGTCATGGCTTTGAGGACAAAATAAAACATAGATATATATATATATATATATATATATATATATATATATATATATATATATATATATATATATATATTCAAAATTAATGAATATATATTAGTTAATTAGAAATCTCAATTGGAATTGAAACTTTTTCTTACATTATAAGTACATATAAAAGAAATTATTACAAGTTTACTTACAATTTGAAACAATATAGTGTCTAACATACAATGTTGTGTTTACAAAAAAAATTGAAAGAACACTGAATACAAATGCTAGTAATCGTTACGAGGGACGGATTTTCCAAAATACTATAGTCCTAGAATCAAATATGTGGTATATGATATATTATTAGTATTTATATGATCATATCAATTGGAACAATCTCTTCTTGTTTTTGTTCATATGCATTTATTTATCCATACATGTCAACAAACAATCTTTATAACGTTTCGAGGCTTCACATGCCTCATCTTCAGATGTTCAATGTTATCTAAAATTTAATTGCACAAATATTTCAACCAATTATATACATATTAAGAATATATTATCTATAAATTAGAAATAATTTATATTTTAAACTATTTACATTATGTATAAAATTATTAATTATTAGTATTATTGTTATTATATTATTTTCATTGTTTGAGGATAAAAATGAGAACAATAAATTGTCTAAACGTGGGCTAAACACAATTGTTTATTTATTGACTGAAAGATCAGACTCGTAGAAAACTTAAATTATCAACAGTCCTGAACAAACAATACATATACAATATTCCACTGCGTCTACGTCCGTGAAGTATCTCAGCTATTGCCAGTTAATCCTAAGTCACAACAGTAACGTGTCCGATAATATAGCCTCCCCTATATAGTCTTCCCTATTCTCACTCAATTTTTTTCCAGCAATTTTTTTTTTTGACATCCCAAACAGTTGAGGTCTAATTGTGACCTTTGAGTTACTGTTTATATTTTGTCTCTTTTAATAATTTAATTATTTTAATATTCTCAATTTTTATAGATTTGTTTTTTCTTCATTATAACTACATCGATGGATTTAAGTTTTTTTTTTTTTTTATATTTATTTATTATTTTTCGTCTATGGAAATGATAATTTACATTTTTTAATGTTGCATTTTAGCCAAAAGTGCAGACTTCTTTTTTTTTAACTGTATTTTTATTCTTATGGGATCAAGTCCAAGAATGAAGTTATTATTCAATTTTTTTTTTCTCATTTTGAGGTCTTTATTGTTTAGATATGATTTAGTGTTTGAAAATATAGAAAAATAATTACCACTTAAAGTGATGTAGAAACGCACGAAAAGGACTAATTTTACTATTTCAGAGGATATGCCCGATTTTCATATTTGAAGGACTGCTTTGATTTTTTTTTATTATAATTTAAAGTCGCCACTCTCGTTAAAACGCTCCTTAACAATTGAAATTTATTGTAATCAGGATACGATTCAAAATGAAAGAGAACCTCCATTTTTTACTCGCTTCTCCTTTTTAAAGGATACGAATCGAAATAATTCACTAGTAACTAAGATTACCACACTAAAAAGAACAGCTATTTTCTATTAATTGATGAATTTTTCGTTAATCAATGTTAACAAACGAAATAATCAGATGCTATCTAAATACTCAAGTATTAAGTATAGTTAAATCAAAAAGGATTAAAGTGTCTAATAAGTGTTAAAGAGAATATATTAAAATTATTTTATTACTATTTTATCGGGCTACAGAGGAATAGGGCCCAAGAAAGGAAATTGAACAATAAAGGCCATATTTTCGCATGAATGAAGCCGCACTACAATGGCTCTTAGAGTGGTCTTAGAAAAGCTTTCTGGACCTGCCTCACTACTAACTTATGAATTCCTCGTTCTTTATTGCTTTCAAAAATAAGTGCAGCACGTTTCAGCTACACATGAAACCATAAGTTATGACTGTTTCAGAATCCTGTAAGGGTTATAAAACCTTATTTCTACTTCAGTTACGCGAAAATCTTTATTAGATAAAGCACAAATGCGATTAGATATTATAAAAAAAATGGAGAGGTGGATTATCGTTGATGTAATCATAGAAAAGATGAAAACTAAATATAATGATGGAGTTTTGTTGACCGTTGAGAAATTAGATGAGAAAGATGGTTGGGGGTAAGGTCATAAATTAAAAACACACATTTAAAATAAATGTTATTTTAATTACGTGCCGACGTTTCGGCCTACAATGTGGGCCTTCATCAGGGCTAAAAGAAACAAGATAACAACCAATGTAATTATAGACTTAATAATGCGTTAGGTATATAATAATAATATGACAGTAATAAATTATGGGAACATAAATAATATTAAATGTAAAATGATAATAAGATGACAATTATAAAGTATGGAAATAAGGTGACAGTTATAAAGTATGGAAATAAACAAAATTAAGATGATAGTTATAAAGTATGGAAGTAAACATAATTGAGATGATAATATTGTAATGAGAATATATAAAGAGAGACTAAGTAAATGAAAAAAATGATAAAGGAAAAATATGTGAACAATTAAAATTTTAAATATTAACAATTTTGAGTTGATATATGACGGTAATATATTAAAAACATAGTTAAGAGTATAGGTAATATATAAAACAATATAGTCATTACAAAAGAGAAACAGTATGAATAAAAAATAATTTAAATTTTAAAATAATGTAATATCAAACTAATAATTATATGTGAGGATATGTAACGGAGAAAGATATGAGTATGGAAAGGGGGAGAAAGAGATGGGCGATGAAAAAAGACCCTTATCAATAAGAAAAAATACATACGTGACTACGTGAAGGCGTTGCCTGCAGGAGTGATGTTTCCCAGTTTAAAAAACGCTCATTGCGTGGAACGGAAAATATGAGAACTAGAATGTCCGTTAGGAAAATTCCAAGAAGCTAAGTTATGTTTACTGATTCGATTGTTAAAAAATAGCCAAAAGTTATTACTTGAGAGTACTTGAGTTATTACTTATGAGTATTTGATAAAATTGTAAGAAATAGTGACGAGGTAAAGATTAAAAGATTTTAAGTAATAACGGATGATGATGATAAATGATGAATGATGATAAGGTAATAACGAATGATAATAAAATATGATAATAAATAAGGTAATAACTTGCTTTCAAATCCCACTACAAACTCTCCAATATTTACAGCCGACTTAAAGACATTATACCAACAGACCACCGTTCAAAAATTGTTTATAGAGTCCCTTGCGGAACTCCTAATTGCAACTCTGCCTATATTGGTGAAACCAAAAACCTTCTAAAAGATCGCATCACCCGACACAAATATACAATTTCCTCCAAAAATTCTACCGCTTCAAAACTTTCAGAACATTCCTTAACCCTTAACCATTCCTTTGATTTTGATAAAACATCCATTCTTGCCACTGTTCCCAACCATGACAAGCGACTCATTACAGAATGCAATTACATACAACTAGAACCCCTTCCTGTTAATCAAAAGACTGACAAACATAACTTGTCACTAGCTTATTCTCAAATATTAAATTTAATAAAGCATCCCTAGCTCATTTTTTAAACAACCATCTGATCATCTCTTCATAATTTTATTTTTATTTATTTATTATCAATTTTTATTTATTTATTTGTTTACCTACTAGATTACTGTTTATTTATCATTTCCTTCGACAGCTCCTTATCGTCATTCGTTATTACCTTATCATCATTCATCATTTATCATCGTCATCCGTTATTACTTAAAATCTTTTAATCTTTACCTCGTCACTATTTCTTACAATTTTATTAAATACTCATAAGTAATAACTCAAGTACTCTCAAGTAATAACTTTTGGCTATTTTTTAACAATCGAATCAGTAAACATAACTTAGCTTCTTGGAATTTTCCTAACGGACATTCTAGTTCTCATATTTTCCGTTCCACGCAATGAGCGTTTTTTAAACTGGGAAACATCACTCCTGCAGGCAACGCCTTCACGTAGTCACGTATGTATTTTTTCTTATTGATAAGTGTCTTTTTTCATCGCCCATCTCTTTCTCCCCCTTTCCATACTCATATCTTTCTCCGTTACATATCCTCACATATAATTATTAGTTTAATATTACATTATTTTAAAATTTAAATTATTTTTTATTCATACTGTTTCTCTTTTGTAATGACTATATTTTTTTATATATTACCTATACTCTTAACTATGTTTTTAATATATTACCGTCATATATCAACTCAAAATTGTTAATATTTAAAATTTTAATTGTTCACATATTTTTCCTTTATCATTTTTTTCATTTACTTAGTCTCTCTTTATATATCCTCATTACAATATTATCATCTCAATTATGTTTACTTCCATACTTTATAACTATCATCTTAATTTTGTTTATTTCCATACTTTATAACTGTCACCTTATTTCCATACTTTATAATTGTCATCTTATTATCATTTTACATTTAATATTATTTATGTTCCCATAATTTATTACTGTCATATTATTATTATATACCTAACGCATTATTAAGTCTATAATTACATTGGTTGTTATCTTGTTTCTTTTAGCCCTGATGAACATTGTAGGCCGAAACGTCGGCACGTAATTAAAATAACATTTATTTTAAATGTGAGTTTTTAATTTATGACCGCACCCCCAAACATCTTCCTCATCTAAAACTAAATATAAGGTATAAAATAATGTCTTAAATTTTAACCTTCATCTGGTTTAAATCTACAAAAAGCAAGAGATAGATTAAATTAAAATAAAGTTACGATCTATCTATGACTCGTTTTATTTAATACTAAACTGAGATTTGATTATGGAGATAAGAGTTATATATATATAACACCGAAGAGACGGTCATATTACAACATTTAAAGTTTATGGAAATTTTTTTTACCTACGTCTAACAAATGACATTCTCTCTCATTTTATATTAAAGATAAAATGAACATAAATAAATATAATTTTTATCTAATATAAGTATTAATAATTTGTACATTAGGAAATTGTTAAATTGAAAATAAATACCTATGCGAAATAAAACCATGCTGTATGAAAACTTTTTTGATTGAGTGAATACCTGTTTCTAGAACAAATACTGTCCGTCCCTTTAAAAATTGAAGTAGCTAAAAGAACAAAAAAAAGTTGTATTTCCATTGGGTTTCTGGGTAAGTTAGATCTTAGATAAGCGAGCTACTGTGGTCCGTTTACAGTGCTTAGTGACTGATCATTTGAAACGATGTTCTTTGTGAAGGGTGATTAGGCCATCGTCATAAGTCGTGGTGGATACACAGAAAAGGCTGAGTGTGTAACAAAGTGGGACTAAGGGGACTAAGTTCAACAAAAGGTCCATCCCTAAGCGGATCATAATGAAAGTGTATTGAGTGAGGTTGTTAAAGTGGTTTGGAGGGGGGGGGATCTGCTGGGGGGGGGGTGGAGGACGAGCAAAGCTGTTTACCAATCTATAGATGGCCCTGCCTCCATTATCATCAGTATTAGCAATAAATCACTTCCAACAACCGGATAAGCTTCCCGTAATTTCCAAACAAAGACATTAAGCGCAAATTCGATTCAGTTTGGTGGCTATACCCACTCCGGTTGGGTAATCTACAAATTAATATTGATATGTCTTGAGAACGGGTGTTGTTTTTATTAAAGTCTCAGTACAGTCCTGACGTATATTAGCATACATTTTTATTATTATAAACTTAAAATTTTAACTTTCACTTACCTGTATATAAAATACATAGCAAGGGAAAGTGTTGCGATCTTGAAATTATTTGAACTAGAGTTTTCTACGGAAATAGACAATCTAGAGAAGTTGTACTAAACTAAAGTTTCATATTTTATGACCGTATATGCCTGAGATGCTACATCAATTTTTTTAATAAATTCGGTAAATCAGAAGAACCATTTTATACAATGCATTTTGCAATTTTTATACTTTTTCTCAAAAACGGCTTTAACGATTTTGATTAAAATTAAATAGATGTAAAATTTAATGCGCTTTAATATGACCTAGGTCGAAATAGTCTGACCGGGATTAATTGCCGATGTTTTGAATTGCCTTCTTCTAAACCACCTTTGCTGGTTTGTTTTTTAAGGCGTACAATAGATGCCATAGATAATTCAATGTTATACGTATATTTTGGATTCATTTTGTCTTTGTAACGTCATTAGGGATTGAATTAACTATTTTTTGGAGGACTTTAGATTAAAAGTGACTTCTTTAGACACCGTCTCAGAGTCAACCCTGATGAAGGCCCATAATGTAGGCCGAAACGTCGGCGCATAATGAAAACAGCACAATTTTTTAATTTGTGTTTCTCTCTAATGACCGCACCCCCAAGCATCTTTCTCATCTAATTTAGATTAAAAGGATTTGGTGGGTTCAGTGAGTATCCCCAGAATTCGAGTCCATTGGTCCATTGGAAGTGTGTCTCAGGTGATGGCACAACTGAACACTGATCGTACATTGATTTCGTGCAGATCTGCTCAGTATAGTGTTATCACGTGGTTTTCTAGAAGCCGAGGTTTCAGTATTCTATTTTTTTTTTTTTTTTTGAAAAATTTTGTATTAAATTATTTTTTACCATTTTTACCTATTATAAAGCTATGAATATGAATAAAAGGCTACATTGCGTCTAAATAAAGAGATAAAGTATGGTATTTTTTTTGGTGTAACTTACCTTAATTATTAAGTAATATTTTTGCATATCATGATACTATAACCTAAACTTGCCTGTTCCCGAATCCAAAATATTGGTAATCAATAGATACCAAAAGAATTGATGGGTTCAGTGAGTTACCCCCAGAATTCGAGTCCATTGGTACAGATAGGATTCAGTACTGTCTTGTAGATTAGTAATTTGTATTCACCTTTAAGTTGGGATTTTCAGTTTATCAGCCTATACAACTGGGCCGAATCCTCGGCAAAGTTCTAATCTGTTAAGTCTAGTAGGTGGGTTCCACGATAATCGTCTCTCTAGTAGAATTCCAAGATATCGAACCGTTTCTAAGAGGATAGTTAGGACGCTGAAATAACTAGACAAAGTCCTATAAGTATACTACAGTCTACGTTAGTTTTTTTCCTTCCTCTACAAATATTTTATTGTCACTAAACAATCACATATAAAAAACTCGTAGGGGTTATCTGTGGTGTACTGCTAGCATAAAAGCCTCATATTTCCAAGGTCGCAGGTTCAAACTTATGATGCCCCTATTAGTTTATATCAGTAAAAAATCCTTGGATATGCGAAATCAGGTATTCCTAATAAAACCTGGATTGACAAAATGTAGGACTCCTATGATAAACCATAAAATTTACGTTAAATGAATAAACAACAAAAGCTTATACAAATTGGTCACCAAATTATTAATCTTTAACTTTTCTTGTTTAAATTATCTTTCAAGAGGAAAATTTCATGAAATTAATACGCCGGCCAAGGATAAGCTTTAAGTAGACCCGCATTAAGCTCGGGGGAGAGATCCTTTTTGTTTAATCGCTTAAATGGTATGAAACAACTTGCTCAAAGTGTGTAAGGAAGAGGAATAATCAGTTAAGAAGTTTTCCAAGCGTGATAAAAAATAGCCACCCCTTATTAGTGTCAAAGCAACTTTTTAACCCGCTTAATCCTCATTAAAATTAACAGATCATTTGTAATTTTTTGTAATAATAAACCTCTCAACAAGGAAAAGAAATCTGCATTGCTAAGTTTGGCGATTCTAATATTTCGAAAAATTCATAAATCAAATATTTGATGGTTCAATAATTTTTTGAATCGTTGTATTTAAAAAAAAAAATTTGTCTATGGCTTTTAATTATTTCTTTTTAATTGACATCATACTCTTACACAAGACTGAAACGACAAGAACCTGCTCGAAGATACCGATTACTACAACACTTACTAGACAAACGTTCAAAACTTCCAGTTTATTACAAAAGACTCATTTACATCACTATTATCAGACCTATCTGGACATATGGAATTGAGCTTTGGGGTTCTACTAAACCATCTAATTCCTTCCGCATCCAATCCTTACAATCCAAAATCCTTCGCGAAATCCTGAATGCCCCTTATTTTGTCACAAATAAACTCCTCCATAATGAACTAAATACCCTATTTGTTTCAGACATAGCCCGTGATAGATACACCTTCTTTCATTCTAAACTCCCTGTAATATATTTTCCTTAAATATTCCTTATAACACTCCCAGGCGATTGAAAATAAAGTGGCCTCGGCACCTACTGCCTTAAAGTTGTCATTGAAGTGCTACCTACCACTGGGTAGTTTTTCTCAAGATTTTTCAAATTTTCTTCACTCTGCATATTTACTCATTGTGTTCTTGAAACATGATTTGTTGCTTGTTGTTGTAAATTGCTATAAGTAAATAAATAAAAAAAATAAAAAAATTGACATATATTTCTATATTCATGTAATAAATAGAATAATCATTCCTATTCATCTCTTTTTAACCAGTCTGCTGGTGTTCCTCAGGGAAGCATTCTGGGACCCTTCCTTTACACAGTTTATACAGCTGATATCCCAACCCATCCTAACACATTCCTTCCTATCTATGCCGATGACACTTGCGTGTTATCGGTTAATAACGATCCTACTATTGCCTCTCAAACTCTCCAATCCCACATCAGAGACCTTGAGGTATGGTGTCAGAATTGGAGAATTAAAATCAATTCCAATAAATTCCATCAAATTACCTTTACCCTTCGTCGAAAACCTATGACATCCTGCCCTACAGTGTTCTTTAATGATAACCCGCTTGTCCCGGTTGAACAGATCCGCTATTTAGGACTCGTGCTTGACAAACGCCTTTACATGGAATCCGCATACAAGACTGAAAAGACAAGAAACTGCTCGACGTTTTCGGCCACTTCAACATTTACTAGACATAAGCTCTAACCTTTCACTTAACTACAAAAGACTCATTTACATGACAATCATAAGGCCTATCTGGATCTACGGAGTTGAGCTATGAGCCTCAACTAAACCATCCAATTCTTCCCGTATCCAATCCTTACAATCCAAAATCCTTCGTAAAATCCTCAACGCCCCTTAATTTGTCACGAATAAAATCATTCATAAAGACCTTCATGTTCCGTATGTAGCTGATTTGGCCCGTACCAGGTCATTCCTTCCATGACAAACTCCATTCCGACTCTAATTTACTAGTTTCATCAAGCCTTGCTTCCTCTACAATTCCTGATAATCCACCGAGGCGTCTGAAGAGAAGATGGCCTCGAGACCTTCTTGTTTAGATTGATTACTAGAGTTCTGCCAATGGGCAGTTTCTCTTCACAATTTTCATATACATATAATCTTTCAGCATATTTACTTGATGTATTATAGTATACAGTTGTAAATGTCAATAAAATATTTAAAAAAAAAAAAAATTGAATAGAAATTGAATTTTTTTTTCTAGGGTCAGGTCCTTTAAGAATAACAGATGTGTACAGCTAAAATATACACCATGTCTGGCCAACATAAAAAGGGAACATAATTAATTACTGTTTAAAATGTTGGGTGAACGTATAGAAAACAAAATCCAACAAAAAAATAAAAACAATTTTTAGTAGATATTTGTTTTAAACAAGATAAAAAATGATTTTCATAGTTCGGAAATTCGCTCAGCGTCTTAGTATTTTTTTTTCAACAATTTTTATTAAGTATTATTACAATCTGTCTCAGTTCAGACATCAATAATAGTGGTGAAAGATAACATACATACTACATTCATACAATATTTACACAGCAATAAAATATATATACAATAATAAATCAATAAAATGGTACCAAAATCTATAAATCAAATAGGTATGAGCTATTGTCTTAGTATTACCTTAATTTTCCGGTATCCACTTTATGGAGGTTGAGGTATCCACTGGCTCTCTAGACGAGTTACGCGGCTGAGTGAGAGGCGCTGGGATCTCCTGGCATTCTACCTCGGAATCCACTAGTGGATCTGGGGGTTTGATTCGGTGATCCCAGGGGCAGTTTGTAAATAGGTATGATTGTGATCAAAGTTGTTATTATTTTCTTTATATATATTATTTATTTTATTTTATATACGCATATCTCTTTTCTTCTTTATTTAGTCTTTATTAATTATTCTTGTAATTTATTTAATTTTATTTTATTCAATTTTTTCTTTTTTTTTTATATTTACGATGTACATATGCAATGAATGATTTCTTCTAGCAGTAATACTCATTGCCCCAGTAGGTGGCAGATTGTATTATCTCTTAATAAAGAAAGAAAAAAAAAACTTTATGGAGATTGAGTGTTTTCAAAAGTTTTCCTATCACAGGTTCGACCCACAGCTTAAATAACAGAATAAAATGATTATCACAGTAGTGTTACGAACAATAGTCTAGTGCTCTTTGCAATGAAAGAAACACTGTTAGTTTTATTATTTAATATTAACTTTAACTTTAAATTTTCCAGTTTATTTTAAAGGTTTAAAGAAACTCGGACCGGCAGTACGATGAACACATGTTTTTCAATATTTAAAACTATGAAATCTAGAATATAAATATCACAATTTTTAAGCGCCTTTTGGGATGATATAAGGAATTGGAAAAATTGGAATTTGAATGAGAAGAGATATGTAGCATGGAGGATATAAGTAGGTAGAGAATTCCAGAGAGTAGAGAAGAGGACTAGACAGGAGCGACCAAAAGTTTTAATTTATGAGTAGGAACGTAAATGTCAGAGCAGTGCGATTTTGTTCCATGTGTATTTAAATTGCAGGAGATTGTGGATGTAGGGAGGATGCTGCGAGTTAATGGTTTGGTAAATGTATGATACTAGGGAATATAATTTATATCACAAAAACAGAGTATACTAATAACGCAACTGAAGTAAATATTAATTCAGTTTGTTCGTAGCCCATCCCCTGATGGGGATTTTGGACGGAAAATATTATTGATTTTTATTTCCTCAATAAACCGTCTGGTTACTTTCATTTCTATACATGAAATATATATAATGAGGGCAAATATTACGATCGTGAAAATTTTCGAATTAAGAGTTTTCAACGAAAATATACGGTTCAGCGCCCTCTGAATCCAAATGACCAATTACCTCAAATGGTTTAGTAAGTATAGCTCGAAAACGAAAAGTCTGCCTAATTTATTGTAGGTTTAATTCTGATAATAATTCTGACTGGGCTTAAATTTGGAGTTTCAAAATTTTCTTTCTGTAAAGTTCCTTCAAATGTTTAGTACGAAATAAACAACGATTTCTGTTGGTTGCCATTATTATAAATTGGGTGAACATGAAATAAGATAGAATAGGACAACCAGCTGAAGAAGAAATCAATAGAGATATTTTTCTAGATTAATTTTCTTCTCAGTAAATAAATAATGTGATATCGTTGTGTAATATATTGTTACAAAGACAAAGGTTTTATGCCTTCCTATTTTGACTTCCGCCATAAGGGATCTGGCAGCCAAGTACCACTCCGATCTGAGGTTTCACCTCTTATTTTTTGTGATCGGGGGCATACTTCTAGATGCGCTGCATCCATTTCACTATTTGTATGACAAAGGCAAAGTGGAGACCCTACCACTCCGATCCGATGCAAGTGTATAATTCTAAGCCCAATTGAATTGTTTTTCCAAATTTGACTATATTTCAAAATTGATTTTAACAAGGAAGGTAAGGGAAATCCGTGATAAGATTTCTAGGTAGGTGTTATCGAACGCTCTAAAATTTATTTTAGATGAGGAAGATGGTTGGGGGTTGCGGCCATAAAAAAAAACATACACTAAAAAGTATTACCCATTTTTAAATGTGTGCCGACGTTTCGGCCTACATTTTAGGTATTCACTGACTCAGAGAAGGTGTCTCAGAAAGTCGACTAGACTTCCTAATGATATATATCCTAATATGTATACCCTATAATATATGTATATTTAAGAAATATTTTAGCATATAAAAAACATAACACGTTCGCTTCGTAGAGAAGAGGATGTCAGCTGTACAAACAATGAATGAGCTAGTAACTAGTATACTACAATGAGAAACTCCATCCATAAGAGGAAACAGGCATGAATGGGCTGAATAAAAAGTATTGAATATTCCTTCTATGAGGCAGGAACTCTACAAACTGAAGCCTCTCTATGTAAATAAAGCTTTTTTGAATGAATAGAGGGCTAGGAAGGGAAACTTCCAGAAACTTTTTTTTTTTTTTTTCAACAAAATCAAACATAAGCAGGAGATTCCACGGAAAGGTTTTTTTCTGTTTTTTTTTACCTCTGTAAAAAAGACAACGCACTGTTTTTAAAATGATTTTTCAAAACCTAGCTTGTTAGGAACTATTTTACAAGGCCACAGTTTACTTAAATAGGATTAGGTCGATGCACACTCCGAAAAAATGGTTATCATTAGTAACAAAATTGTTATTTATGATATTAATATTAGTTTAATTAATTTTTTAATGAATAATTTCGGTGATAATAGTGTCTACATAACAAATAAAATAGACGTATTTCGATTTGTTAATGATGGGTGTAATTTATTTCCAAAGAAGAAAAAACGTCTGCCAAGTAGGTTATTGTAGTCCTTTGCCATCTAAATTGTTTCTATAAGTAATAAAGTAACAATAAATGCACCGAAAAACTATGCTGCAAAACATTACACAAAATATAAAGAAAATCAAATAAATTTCATGCTTTTTGTTTAAATTAATATTGAGGACTCCATCTAGACAAACGTCTTACTTGGAATCCTCACACTAGACTGAAACGACAAGAAACAGCTCGTAGATACCGCTTACTACAACATTTACTGGACAAACGATCAAAACTTTCCACATACAACAAAAAATTAATTTATACATAAGGCCTATTTGGACATATGGGATTGAGTTATGGGGATCCACCAAACCATCCAATTCTTCCCGCATTCAATCCTTGCAATCCAAAATCCTCCGAAAGATCCTAAACGCCCCTTACTTTGCCACCAATAAAATAATTCATAAAGACCTAAATATCCCATTAGTCGCAGATCTAACCCGAACTAGATATTCCTCCTTTTATTCCAAATAACCCGTCCACTCCAACCCACTCGTCCGCAAACTCTTATCTCCTATTCCTGATCATCTTCCTAGGCGGCTGAAAAGACAATGGCCTCGAGACCTACTTAGCTGAATAAACTTTGAAGTGCTACCACTGGGTAGTTTATTCACATGACTGTATAACGCCCACTTGATCTTTTAGCATATTTACTTAATGTATTTTATTGTAATACAGTTGTAAATTTCTTTTAAATAAAAAAAAAAAAATAATATTGGGTACCATCACTCGAAATCTACCAAATGATCTTTCCTATTTTTGAACTAGAGGCCATTCAAGAAAAATTGTTGAATATGAAAACATTGATACTAAACCTTGATGCATACTAATATTTTATTTTATTTTTTATTTGTTTTTAGAAAAGAATCTTTTACAAATAGAATATATCACTAATTAATACATTCATAGTCCTTCTTTAAAAACCTTTAAAATAATTCATAATAAAACCTTTAAAAAATCATTTTAAAAACCCTCTAAAATAGTATAACAGCCAGTTAAAAATGAATACTAGGTTAAAATTAAGTAATTATATATTTTTTCGATACTAATTTTTTGTTTGTAAATTTGTAGCTTTTTATATGCACTTAAAATAAAAGGTTAGGTAAAAATGCAATAAACTAAATTATTTCAACAATAAAAGCTAAAATATTTAAACATTTAATCATTGCAATAACAACAAGAAAGCACACTCACAATTAAACTAGGAACCTAACCGACCAACTCTATAATAATCACTCCAGCAATGATTTTTTTTTTTTTTTTCAAGTCCTCCAGGGCCCACGGATCTAATATTTTCAAACTATAAATATTTTCGATTCCTCCATAACCATCTAAACGTAAATTGGAGTTTATTGGGCATTTAAACATGATATTATAGTGTTTCTTTCCTGCATTGCAAATTTTGCACTCGTTTTGAAGATTTATTGGTTTTTATGCTGTTAACTGAAATTTTTATCATATATTTTCCAGATAATCTAATTTGGATTACTAGCCTAGAGTATTTAAAATTTGTGGGTGGTGACAAATAATTGGATGCATACTGATATATACTGTGTAAAAGAAAATACGTTTATGCAAGCGCTAGCGAAAGGGAAGAGTTTACATGGAACTAATCAAAGTTTTTACAGGACCATCTATTTACCAATATGGGCAGTCCCTGAAAAAGTCATCATTAACGAATTAAAGGTATTAGTAGTAATGTATGCATCATATGGATTTGAGTAAGGACACGAAATTTTTTTTTCTATAACTTTAAAGATAAAACGCCAAATGAAATTTGAGCTTTGGGACTCCACTAAACCATCAAACTCTTCCCGTACACAATCCTTACAATCCAAAATCCTTAATGCTCCTTACTTCGTCACGAATAAAATCATCCACAAAGACCTTTATGTTGCATATGTTGCGGATTTGGCCAGCACCAATTGAGACGTTGATTTCCAAAAAGTACTAAAGGATATTTTTTACAAAATTGATTGTTTTACATATTTGTATTCTCATCAATTAGTTTTATCTAAATCTCCTATTTGATTTTATCTAATGAACACCCAAGCCCTTTATAAACGCAATTTAGAAATATAATTATTTTCTAAAGGAAATAATTACACATTTAATTTCGTTCCAAATTATACCAAAACATCTCATTTCATATCTTTAATATGATGTTATTAATATACTAAAAAAACAATTCTGGATTTTAATGAGAAAAGAATCAAATTAGCTAATTTAATAATATAATAATTTGTGATTTTCGCGCCTCCTGTAAAATTTCCTAGAATGGATATAGTACCTTTTGGAAATCAACGTCTCAATTATCACTCCTTCTATGAAAAACTCCACTCCCACTCTAATCCACTAACTTCAATCCTTGCTTCCTCGCCGAGGCGTCTGAAAAGAAGATGGCTTACAGTTCTTCTTGTTAAGGTTCAGCACTGTGCCAGAGTGCTGCAAATATGCAGTTTCTTTTATGTTTTTTTTTTAAATGTATTTTATGATTAAGCAGCACATTTACTTGTTGAATTATAATATACAGTTGTAGATTTCAATAAAAAAAATTCTAGGGGTGAAATTTTGGTTCATTTTCAACAAGAGTTATCCTACCTTTCTGCAGTAAGCAATCATACATTTTAAATTACTTCAGCGCCCGCTTCAGAGGAATAAATCTAACAAATTTTACTTAGAATTTTCCCAAATTTAATCAGTATAGATTTTAAACATAAATGTGTAAAACCATTTCGCTCTGCTTTATCGTTAAAGGAAATTCTTGATGTGAACATAATTCACATACACCCAGGCATAAATGTGTGCGTGTAGGAGTCAGTACATTGAAAATCCAACCCCACTGAATTATAGCTTAATAGATGAACCTAATTTACCTTTCCAGTTCTCGGTACCACTAAAGTACCTCAATACGCTTTCCTAGGTAAACGGTTCGAGGGAACTTTCTGTGACCTTTGGCATGGAAAGTGGTTGTAAATTTTGGAGTTAGTCCTTCATTCGCCATTGTTCATCCGTTGTTCCTCCTTCCGTGACTGGTCACGGTATCCCTGAAGCACGCATACTTACATTGCAGCTTTTTACGACTCAGGCATATTTTACTATTTTTATTATTGTTGCATTACAAAACACATACCTGTATTTCCTAGAAATTCCTTAATAATTCAATGTGCCTTCACGCAACCCTCATTTATTGAAGTTTATCACTTAAGAGATTTATATATTAAAAATATTTAAATAGGAAGTAAGGAGGCGTACTTTTGACTACATGAGAGTATTACAGTACTTATTAAAATGTCTGATGAAATAATCGGCAATGCAATGCTCAGAACATCGCTACTGCACTAGTTAACGAATATCACATTTATTTAAGCTGCTGTAGCTTTAATAATGATATAAATATGAGCATAACTTTCTAACTAATATTATATACATATAAATTTATCATAACAACATCTTGGACCGGAGTGCCCTGGCTCTTTGATTTATAAGTACCCCATATGAAGGGATAATAGAGGGGATAGAGGAAAAGCGGCAGAGATCAAAAGAAATAATATTGAGGGACCATATCACTTAGTATCCATAATGTCCAATTACTTCCAGTAGGTAAGATGTTTGAAGTGTGGGTTCAGGTAAGTGCACAGATGTCTAAGGCAAAAGCCCCTCAAGGGGAAGGGAGCGGCATCCTTGTTAATAATGGAAATATCAATATTAATTATTGGCAATTACTATAATGTATTGATAAGTCAATCTCATTCCATAACTACTGAAAAACAGGTACTTTCCGTACGACATGTTAAAAAAAAAACGCAATTCTACATGCAAGGGCAGATCCAAAGTTTTTATGTTGTTTTTTTCTTTAGGGGACGGAAGGTTTATCGTCCTTACCATTTCCAAGTAAGCTAAAGATTCTACAGGATACCATTTAATTTTAGCTAGACAGGAAAGATGTAGGGTGCTAGCGCGTGATCACCATAGGTTGCCATGTAACCAGATAAACCGAAGTTTGAAAACGATAAAAACATATTCGATAACAAGTTCGCACCTCGGTGCCGGAGAGGGGAAATTTTTAACTCTGGCAATATCCCTCACTCATCCTCTGGTCCGAAAGAACCATCGTTCAACCTAATCAGGCGAGGTTTAAAAAAACAAAAACAAAAAACACTGAGAGATTTATTCAGAAAGAATAAATAAATAGCAACAGAATTAATTCCAACGCATCTAGGCTTGTTTCAAAGAGAATCATTTAACTCAAAGTTACTAAGGCGGTGCTTATTAACGATAATTCGCAAAACTCTTGAATAATAATATTAGTTGATGTATTAGTAATTTTATTGAGGTTGAGAACACACCAATAAGGACTTCTGATTGTTCTTCTCAATATAGTATCAACAATCGACCATACACCTTCAAAGCAGTCTTTTTCATTAGCCGTTATATTATTTTATTTTTTTCATTTAAATTGTTTAAATTATTATTAATAAGGATGAGATGATACCAGTTCATAATTAATATTAAATGATTATTATTGAAGTAAAACTTCTTTAGGCGCGACTACGGAGTAACTGAATGCTTAGGATGACGTAAAAACAAGTAACAGTTTTGGGTTTGTACAGCATTTGATTTTTAAATATTTACGATGTATGCATCCTGTATGCTCATATTATTTTTTTGGATGAGTGAAATATGTATTTATTTCCCTCTCTCTGTAAATCCACAGCTGACTACCTTGCATAGACTAATTAATGATGAAAGTAATGAAAATTGAAAGGAAACCTAGGAATACACTGGTTTTAAAAATCAAAAACAAATAATTTCCGCCGGCGATCAAGGATCAAGGCATCGAAATTGAGATTCTACCACAAAAAAAAAAAAAAAAAACAACACCAGAGGCTGAATCCGTAAATCTTATTAGGGCGAAGCTGAAAGCCCCCCAATTATATGAAACAGGAGAATCAGATGAGATGCCTCGGACACTTCGACGAATGGGCAACCTGAAATATGTGAGAAGATAAAATGAAAGACTTTCTTGAAAGGAGATTCGAGCAGTGAAAGAGCGGTCGAGTCTGAGAGGGCTCTATAGAATTCCTCTCCGCATTCCATAAATGGTTCCGAGAGTATTGATTTTGATGATGAAGTCCAACAATTTTTGGAAATCTTTAGATGTACCTCTAAAGCTAATCAAGCTAAATCTTTCTGATCTGAAATTTTATCGCATCATTTAAGCGTAAATGTTGAATTTCAACAAGGACATTCTTGAGTTCTTTTCCCAATAATTTCTAATTTCTCTTAAGAAAAAGAATCAAACAATTTTTTTTTTTCAGCAGGTTTATGTATAAGAAAAGAAAAATTAGAGCCTATACAAAACACAGGTCCTTTAACCAATGCAAATTCTATAAAACAAAAAGAGTTTTAAAAAAAAACAAAACATAAAATTAAAATTAAAAGTAACATGGAAATATAAATTAAAATAGAGGCAAAATAGATACAAAACCAAAAAAAAAATATTTAAAATTAAGAAAAAAATAATAATGAATATAATTTTATAACCATCATAATATTATTTTTTGTTTATATTAAATAAAGTATCTAATTACTACTACCATTATCCTATGGGATATAATGTAAAACAATAATAATAATAATAATAATTATATATATAAAATATATAAAATAATATATAAAAAAATAATATTAAAAACACACACACACACACACATATACATACATACATACATAATATATATATATATATATATATATATATATATATATATATATATATATATATATATATATATATATATATATGTATATGTGTGTGTGTGTGTTTTATGATTTTTTTAGCATTATGATTATGATCATAAACAATTTGTACCGTATTAAAAGTGCAAAGTTATAAACAAAAGAAACAGTGAGCCAATAGACCTAAGGACAAATAGCAGTAAGCTACGTTATAAAAAAAATGTTTAATGGAAAAATTATAAAGTGAGATTAACAGGTAAATCATATATGTATATGGTTTTTATTAATATTTACAATTAAAATTAAAATATATCAAGATATTTTTCAAAGTTGTATGATCAAATAATGTAATTTTGCCAATTAAAATTTTTTTATTGTTTTCAGTCTGGAGAATGAATAAAAATCTCCGAAACGTTGAAAAATAATGTAATAGAAACTAGAGAAAAATAAATTTTATAAATGGAAGTTATTGATTGCTTATTTAAATATGAAATATTAAATAAAGCTTTTTATAAAAATATTAAAAAAAAGTATTGAGGATGTATTGTCGACCGTAGAAACTAGGAATAATCAGGCTTTTTGTTTTTTTTTTAAATTTTATTTATTTATTGAAATATATTACAATTTGTTTCTATAAGAATATTAGTAATAGTGATATAAGGTTTAATATTTTAATTTTGCCAACGTTTAAGCCGAAACATGAGCCATCATCAGGGCATTACTGATCCATGTTTAAGCATAAACTCAAAAAAAAAAAAATATATATATATATTATATATATATATATATAAAATAAAAAAAAATAAGACTGACTCCTGATTATTCCACCTATATTAAAGAACAGAAAAATAATCATGTCTGTTTGACAGTATTCTGTAGACTCACGATTCATACGAAATTAAAAATTATATCATTGAAAAAAAAAAGAAGAATCAATCCATGCACCTCATATCTTACTATGTAATATTTAACTTACATGGCATGTAGATGAGTTAATTAGGAGAAAGCTATGGAGTGAAATAGGATGGCAACTATTATTTACAATGTCACCTTGTCACGACCAGATATGCACTCATACTCAAATTGATTTAACTACAACGCCTGCAGAGTGGTCATAATTCTACAGCCTCTCAACAGAGGCGAGTTTAATGCCCTCAAAGTGCCACAGATACGAATGCAAGACTAAATTTGCAGCTGGAACACTCCAGGTAAATTTGGGATACAGCGTTCAGTCATTCTGAATATGCTGGAGATAGGCTCTGTGTCCTCAAATTTTAATTCTATACTTATTTCAGGAGTACGTTGAACAATAACTTTGAAGAGGACCTCTATAAAAAAGAAAATTAAATTTAATAGATTGGCAATACTTTCCATATTGTTCTTTCATTTACCTATGATCGTAAAATAGATGATAAAATTCTCGTTTTTAATGGAAAAACACGTTTCAGTTCTCCAGAGTTCACACAAGGCAGCCTTAGATTTTTCGTCTCTGTCAGTGAACCCCAATATTATTAAGAATGAAATGAAATGAAATGAAAAAACTTCTTTATTATCCTGGGACTAAAGTCCCTTAAGAATAAAATAACATACATAATCGATGACCGGAACAGTGTGGTCATGGCTTAGAATAACAAAATACTAAACTAAAAAATAATTAAGGTAGTAATATATGTACATCTTTACAAGTCAGACTTTCAGAATAAGAAAAACAAAAAAAAACAGAAATAGCTGGTTCATCAATGATAATTTGAGTAATATAAACACACAAAAAAAAATAATAATAATAATAATTGGTATTTATAGCATCTGCAGTTTGAAGTTATTGTCTGTTTGACTGGGTAAGGAGAAGGTGGTTGAAAAGTAGCGATTTGAAGGAGGAAGCAGTACTTACATGACGGATCTCAGGAGGAATAGAATTCCAAAGAGTGGTTGCTTTGGCTAGAAATGAATGGGCTAACTACAAAATATACTTCACAGAAATTACTCATACGCCTCGAACGTTATATCTATCTGCTACTTTATTTAAAAATGTATTTCATGACATTGTATTTAGATTCTATTTTGCACTATTTTTTGGATTATGCTAATAGTCCTAACTTAAAATGAAAAAAAACAAACAAAAAAAACTGGAATTCGAAAACTTTCACGATCGCAATACTTTCCCTTACTAATATATTTCATATATAGGTAAGTGAAAGTAATAAAATATAAACTAATGTTGAAACCAATTTTAGTTACATATAATATACTAGGTATAAATTGAATATGATGTCCAATAATCCCTTTGCGAGTAGGATAAGAAACAAATTTAATGATATAAGATAAATAAGATTTTAATGACTCTTTTCTCGTTATGTAGAAAATTAAATTCTTTATAGAATAGCACTAAAACAACTAATAGTTATTCATTAATTAATCGGTATATATTTATTTATCTTTAAAAATTACTGAGTTAAGGGCGTATTATTTTTCTGTTATATAATTTATAGCATTGTACTGATTCTAAAACGCTATAGATTTTTGTTTCTATTTTTTTGTTTTATAGATTTTTATATTTTTGTTGGATCTTCGAAAATAACGGACTTGCAAGGGTATATATATATATATATATATATTATATATATATATATATATATATATATATATATATATATATATATATATATATAT
This sequence comes from Piezodorus guildinii, assembly GCA_023052935.1. NCBI lineage: Eukaryota > Metazoa > Arthropoda > Insecta > Hemiptera > Pentatomidae > Piezodorus > Piezodorus guildinii. Next base: position 77,464,040 of record CM041295.1, read on the forward strand.
GTGTATGTATGTATATATATGTATGTGTAATAAGATTTAATTTTCTTACCTTTTTTTTATTTTTTTTATTTGTCACGGTGTATTGATCCTAAAACTTAATACAATTTTTTCTTAGTCTCAAAAAAGAGTTATGGGCGTATTTATGGATAACTTATCATATTTTTTTTCATTTTTGTTTTTAATAATTAGCTGTTTCTAAGTTAAAAACTTTTTTTTTTTTTTTTTTTTTTTTTTTTTTTTATACGTATATATTACAATTTGTCATAATAGACAATAATAATAGTGCTACAGGATCTCATTCATACAATATTTACAATATAAACAAAATGAAAGTCAAATTACATAAAATAAAATCAAAATAAATAAACGTATACAATAACAAAATTTGTAGACAAAATAAATACAAATAAATATAGTTAACAAATAAATAAACAAAATATGTCACATTCATACCTATGTACGCTATAAAAACACTAATAATTTTTTTTCAGTATCTTCAAAAATAACCGAGTTATTGAATTAAATCATATTTAATCAGCAACCATTTAAAAATTAACCGGCGAATATCAAATTCTAAGAGTCAGGATCATCGTTGGATTTACTAGTATTTATGTACCGAGTAAAAAAAAAAAAAAAAAAAAAAAAAAAAAATCGGTCCAGTAGTTTGGGAGAAAAGCCCAGGGACGACGAACAAACGGATTTTTTTTATTTGTTATTCGGATTATGGGTATCTAGAAATGTAAGCCCTCAAATTGAGAGAGGGGAGGGGTATTTTTTTAGTCAGTTACAATGGTTCATTAATGAATACAAAAAAATAAAAAAGTATGGTGCATCGAATTGTTTTAGCTATTTTATTGAACTTGTGTGAGAAAAAAGTTGAAGCAAATTAAGCTCTGATTATTTTATGTAGTGAACGTGTGATTATTCCTACACATACTTTATACTTACATATTACATTCCCTCAGCTGGTGTCCAAGCAGAATTATGGACATTTTATAGCATTTATTCATGCTTGGAAAACTTCACTTGGCCCATCAGCTTTTAACGTAGGTGGAACAGGACGAGATCGAGGAAGGCCACCTCCGAGAGAAGATGCAGAAGCCGAAGATATGGTCATCGAGGAGAGACCAGAGTGAAAAACTGGGAATAAAGAAAATGAAAAATTCAAGATTACTACTGGTAGCATACTGGCTACCGACACCGTATTGCCATGAGGCAAGGTAGGGAGAAATAAATAAATAAAAAAATAAATAAATAAATAAACTTTCATATTACATGTTTCCTTTTTACTCCCGCTATATCAATCATCCCGTTTATTTACCTGTCTTTAGGGAAAACGTTTAATTTATAAATACCTTTTTTAGTTAAGCACTGTCAACCGTAGAGTAAAGAAAAAAAAATTAACTGTCTAAAATAAATTTATAATTTTTACAGCCACATCTGTGACTAGCCCCTTTTAAACTAGCCGCTACATTTGTCATTTTGACAGATAAGAAATTGGAAACACCAGTTAAATCGCAATAATATGTCCGCTTGGTTCGCTACGGATATTTATCTTCTTTCCTGGTTAAAAATGAGTAGGATTTCTGAGAAAAAGTGTATTTTGAACCGCTAAGATAATGAAGATAAGGAAAATTAACGATTTTACGAAACGTCAACCAAACTGTAAACCCATTCTTGAGTTGCTAACTTGAAAAATATATTTTTTTTTAAAGAAAAAAAGGTGTTTATAACTTTTGACTAAAAAATAAAATAAAAACATTATATATATATATATATATATATATATATATATATATATATATATATATATATATATATATCCCTTATAATGAAACAAAGGAGCATTTATTCACTTAAATTATCCGTAAATTGGCCTTATCACTACGTCATACGTCATCATAAGTCTAAATAACTAAGTCTTAAAAAATTGATATCACGCACCTAACGTAGGTATATTACTAATATGCTACAGTAATTCTCTTCATTGAAATCAGTATACCGTATTGCTACTTTAGGGTTACTCACTACGTTTGCTATAGCATGCTATTTGTGTTATTTTGCTAAACCCGTCGAGTTTCTACAGTTATTTCCTGTAAAAAATTGATGGGTTTAGCACAATAGCACAAATAGCATGCTATAGCAAACGTAGTGAGTACCCCTTTTATACCATGCAACTTAGCAACATTTTAGGAATATTTTGTAAAGGACTCTGACGATTTTTATTAAACTTATTACATTGATGCGAAATTAATGGGCTTTAATTTCATGTCGATTTTATTTTGTTTAAAGTAGCCTGACAGGGCTTAAATGCGATGTTTCTAACTCTAGACTACCTTTAGTATTGTTGATTAGAATTTTTTATAGAATTATCCATTTCACCTTGTTAGAATTGAAAAAAAAAGGTTAATATGAAAGAATTTTGTTAAGAATGAGAAAATAGATATGTTTTTTCAGTTATTTTTTTCTGCTTATAAAACTAGTAATATAAATGGACAATAGGGGTACTCACTACGTTTGCTATAGCAAGCTATTTGTGCTATTGTGCCAAACCCATCAATTTTATACAGGAAATAACTGTAGAAACTCGACGGGTTTAGCACAATAGCACAAATAGCATGCTACAGCATAACGTAGTGAGTACCCCTAATATGCCGTTGAGTAGCTAAAGATTAAAGAAAAATGCTATTTCTCATCCTACCTAGTAGCGATTATTTAATTTTGTTTCATATTAATTTGTGATTATCATCACAATCTGGAATATGTTAAAAATTAGTATTTAAAAAAAATATTATAATATAAATAGAATAATATAATAATAAAAATTAATTAACTTGTCTTTAATTCTATAAATACAAAATATTATGAATAACTCAATGTAATTGGAAATATGACTAGTGATGAGGCCAATTTATGAATAATTTTAATAAGTGAAAAATACCTTTTTTTTATATTTTAAGTTTGTTTTGTTTTTTTTGTATAGATTTTTTTTCTAAGGTAAAAAAGGTAAATAAAGTAAATACATTTCATAAAACATAACTGTTTTTAATACAACGCACAGTGGATAAAATCGCCAATTTATGTGGACAAAATTTTGGAATTTTCAGTGCTTCACCGTTTTATTATTAGTTGGCAAGACCCTTAATACTAATATTTCCATCCATACCGTGTTTACAAATAAGTTGTGAATGAGTGAATCATTCCTGTTCACACTAGTGCTAAATAACCGGCAGTGAAATTATCATTATTCTTTTTTTTTTTTTTTATTTATTTATTTAAAGAAATTTACAACTGTATTAAATAAATACAACAAGTAAATAGGCTTTATATATGATCAGTACACATGATAGTCCTGAGAAGAAACTACCCATTGGTAGCACTCCAATGTCTTAATCATTATTCAATAGTCATATATTGTGTTCAAGGTATATATTACAGCAAAGTCTTTTTGCTTTTATTTAACAATGGACATTGCTGAGACAGGTAAGACATTATATTACCAAACTCGTTATTGAATATACGTTGCAATGTCACCTGTTGAGTTAATTTAGCAATTTGTAAATGTATTCCACTATTCAATAACATAAAACTATATAACCCCCAAGGATTTTGTTTGTGGGATTTTTTTCATCAATCCTTCTAGTATTTAGATAATACATAGAATTTTTGTGTTTTGGGTGATACATAATTTTATTCAGACGCAACACTCTAAATCAATAGTTTTACAATCAAGATTTTCAAGAATTTCCTAAATGATATAAAATACATCTATTAGCAGGTTTCAGCAACTTCGAGCCATAATTAGATTATTTGTATTATTTTCCCCGTATTCCGTTACTTCAAACGTAAGATGTAGGGAAGTTTTAGATTTTAGCAAATAAATTTGATGTTTGACCACTGTACGCTTGCCAGTCGTGTCAAAAAATGAATTAGTTTTATAATTTTTTTCATCCTTTTCCCGTAATCTAGGACCCCAAATGTTAAATATAGACATGTTTCAGAATTTTGTCCACCTAAATGGTTCATATTTAACACTGTGCAACGGTGCAATGATTTTATGGATTTGTATGCAAACATATTATGTTATTTTTAATGCATCTTTGCATTAAAGTTTATAGTTTATTTCAAGTAAGAAGTAAATGATTGTTTGATGCATAAACCACATTTCTATGATATTAATGAGCCACATAAATGTCAAGCGGGGATCATCTCAAAAACATTGTGTGGCGAAATGGTCCGGCCATTACCTTGTATACGCTGGGCTATCCGTGAAAGAATAGTACTTCCAAGTGACAACTCAAAATTGAGGGTGGTTCTATTGAAATAAATTAGTGGACTGTATAGATTTAAAATAAATAAAAATAATGAAAGCAAACGACGAATCACAATACATTTAATAGACTAAAATACATATAAAGAAGATAAGAAACAAATTAACCTAATAAATTTATATAAGATAAAAATTAACCTAATTATAATTAAACAGATGTAAGAAAATGTGGGAAACAAAATAAACCTAATTAAAATATTGTAGAAAATAGAAGAAACAAACTGAACTTAATTAATGCTTAAATATGTAAAAAAATAGTTATCAAATTAAACAGTTTCTTGAATAAGAATTAAGAAATTAAATGTTTCCATTAATGGATAAAGATAGGTTATATTCACGTAAAGATGTCCAGTTGAGTGTTGAAGAAAACGACCGCAGGGCGGCTTGAACGAAGTCGTCTTGGGTCTTGAAAATGACCGCAAGGCGGCTCTTCCAAGTTCCAAGGGGAACGATGAGAAGATGAAGAAATTCGTTTCCAAACGTTCAAACGTTGAGAGGAATCTTGGGTCTATATACGGCACATCTTCACCGCTCAGACGCTAGCTTAAGACTCGACTGTCCACGAGGCAGTCAAAAAACAATTGAAAACGATCGTCTTCTTTTTCTTTCTCTTCTACTCAAAACTTTTAATTATATTTACAATAACTATTTTTAAAACAGATAAAAAATAAAGATTAATACAAAAATGATCTATTGATAAATATCATAAAAATTATACAGTTTAAATTATACATTTTTCCTTTTTTTTTCATGAAACAGTCATGAAACCTCATCAGGCCATAACATATGGCGTGAACAACCTATATCCTGCAAGAATTATAGGAGCAGGTTACAGATGGATGTCCTAGTATGTCATGTCCGGACTATGTTATCACCTATAACCTGGAAAAGACGTCCGAAGATGAGGATATCGGGTAAGGGACCGGGAGCTGTGGAATTAGATCATGTAATAGGGACGTGGAGGGAGCCGAGATTATTTCTGTCCTGAGGAGGGCTCGCATTTGGCAGTATCACTTCGACAGCGGATCTTCATCTCTTCCTTCCCGCTTATCCGGTTATTTACTGCTTCCGAACGGTGTCCGAAGTATAGTGTCGAGGTATCGATATTAAATCCTAGCTAAATTTGTAACTATTTGATTCCCAGAAACCTCAACAAAATATATCAAGTTTATACAATATTTACACATTTTACTTTCACTTACATATGTATGAACCATATTAGTGGTTCCTTACAAAATATATTCGGGACACCTTTACCCTGTTATTTCAATGCACCAGGGAACCAAAATTCTAAAAATATAAATCCTTAATATTCTTTTTACTTTCAATTATTATATATAGTAAGGGAAAGTGTTGCGATCGTGAACATTTTCGACGAAAATACACGTTTTACGGTCTTCTGAGTCCAAACGACCAAGTCCAGAAAAAAAGTCTGTGTGTGTGTGGTAAGTCTAGCGCAAAAACCATAAGTCGAACGAAACTGAAATTTTATAGTTAGGACATCTATACGCCCGAGATGTTACAGCAGCTTTTTCACTAAAATCGGCAGACCGGAAGTTCTACCTTATTCCATGCATTTAGCAATTTTTTACGATTTTCTCAAAAATGGCTGTAGCGATTTTGATTAAACTCGATGTATCGATGTAAAATTTAATAGGCTTTAATATAATGTAAGTTTAATTCTAATTGAAATAGTCCGACAGGGCTTAAATGCCGATATTTTTAATTTTCTTCTCCTGAAGTACCTTTTATTTTATAGATTGTAAACAATTTACTATATCATTTTGTTGGCATTGATAAAAAACTGCTAAATATACAAATTGAACGAATTTGGTTCAACTAAAGGAGAAAAGAGAAAACATATTTTACAGGTATATTTTCTGAACATAAGAATATTATTTATTATAGATGTATAATGTATCGTTGGGAATCTAAATATTTGAGGGAAAAAATGTAATGTTTTATTCATCGTATCAATGATTCCAACGGTGTATTATGAACGTATAATACACCGTTGGAAAGCGCTAGAATTTACAAAAGTTAATAGGCCAAAATCGTACAAGTTAATGTAAAGTTGTTGCAAGCCCATCAATCCGTTAGACATAGGTTTTTCTTAAATATAAATGACACCACTTTCTAATTTCACCCGTCCAAAGCATGGACGGGGGGGGGGGGTTCACTACCTTTAATTTTGTACATCCCAAATGATTAACCATATCATCATAATAGCACTGATGAAGGACGGCTAAATATCAAAGTTGAATTTGATAAACAACTAAAGCAGAAAAGTGCAAACATATTTTTTAAGCATTTTTTTTTTTTTTTTTTTTGGACACAAGAATAGTACTATAGATATATAATATACCGTTGGATAGCTAAAGATTTTAGAAAAAATAATATCTGATACGCAGAATTGTAAAGGGTAATAGAAGGTGATGAAAAGCCGATAAAACTAACAGTTTCTGGTTCCTGAGAAGGGAAATTCGCGTAGTCCGTGCTGCCACCTGGTGGCATGTCATAGAAGCAGAACCCTTAGTTGTGATCATCTTGACATTTACACCCCAGACACTAACTGATTGTTGTAGATAAAAATATAATAAATTATTTTTAAAAAACACATGTTTCTATTGAAATTCAATTAAATTAATTCTTTAACAATTTATTTTTATCTCTACATTTATTTAAAAATTCTTAAATTGATTTTAACAACGGAGGTAAGTGAAAGTCGTGTGATGCCCGTACCAGATTTTTTATTGATTCAATACAAGTAAATAGGATTGATATATGGTTAAAACACATGATAGTCCTGCGAAGAAACTATGCATTAGTAGCACTCTAATGTTTAATTTATGGTAGGAGGTCTCTTGGCCATTTTCTTACATAATATAAATATTGTAAAAGTTGTAACATCCCTGACATATATTTTTCTTAATTTACAAAATTTCACTTTATTATATTACACTTTTCGTATTCGAGCTAGACTTACCGCCGACACACAGGCGGAGACGTTTTTTCTGGACTTGGTTATGTGAGCCCTGGGAACCCTAAAACGAGTATTTCCGTTGAAAACTGGAATTCGAAAATTTTCACGATCGCAATACTTTCCCTTACTACATATTCCATATATAGGTAAGTGGAATTAAAAAATGGTCCTTCCTAATTATATTTGTTTCAAGTATTTTTTAATAGTGGTCTGTGGACTCCTGGGGATCCGCAGACGATATCCAGGAGATCCAATAGATGTCGTTGAAATATTATTTTAAATTACTTTAACGTAAATTATCTGTGAAACCTTGGCTTTTAATCAGACACGAACAAATTCAAATGGCAGCTTCTGCACAACCACAACCTTAAAATTGGTCATTTTTCAACATTTCGGAAATAATGAGCTTTGAAAATAGATGTAACTATATTTGGATAGGTAATGAACAATATTTGGTATCTTTATCATTATTTTATGAAATACCTATATTTTTTAGTTTTGAATATTAGTAGTTCAATTTTTTGTGGATTGATTAAAACTTTTAAAGTCCGGTTCATTTTTCCTTTTTTCTATTTGACCATTTATGTTGTATTGGGTTGTTAAACAAATGGGTATTTAAGCCCTATCAGACTATTGCAATCATAATGAAACCTTCATGATATTGACGTCCATTAATTTTTAGATCGATATACCGAGTTTAATCAACATCGCAATTGTCATTTTTAAAGTATTCATGAAAAAATACAACTGCATGGTATAAAGTGGCTCTTTTTTGCTTAACATTTTGATAAAAAAGTTGCTGTTACTTATCAGGCATATACACTTCTGAAATATGTAATTACAGCTTTATAAATCTATCGTATTTAGAACGAAGACACACACACACACACACACACAGACCTTTTTGTGGGACTTTGTCATTTGGACTCAAAGTCCCCAAAACGTGTATTTCTGTTGATAATAATTTTCATATATAATTAAGTAAAAATAATACGCACTTATATGATACAATATATTTTTTATTTATTATTATTATTTTTTTTTTTGTCACGAAACTGCCTTAAAGACCATGCGAATATCATTATTTTTTTTTTTTTTCTTCATTTTCGCCTTTCTTTTCTCCCAGTACCTTCCCATCATTTCTGCGTTTTTTTGCTTCCTTTCCTTTAACCACGCAGTACCTTTCCGCTTTTCTTTATTTCCCGCAAGAACCCTGATCTCAGGCAGTGCTTGTCCGTTACTTTTAATTTGTCATTCTTCTCTCTCATTTGTCATATGTATCCTCCCACGCTCTTGTATTCACGGATTCGGTCAAAGATCCTCTTGTTCAGTCTCCTTTGGTCCATTCTTACCATGTGCCCAAAGAATCTTAGTCTCCTGATTCTTATCTCGGTTTCTAGGTCTTTTATCCCCTTGTAGATTTCCTGGTTCGGTCTCAACCAATAGCCTTCCTGTGTTTTTTGGGCCCATAGATTCTCCTCAGAATCCTTCTCTCTATTTTCAGTAATTTGATAAAATATATTATTGAAATATTTTTAAAATTAATTTGTAATTTGTTTATATATATATATATATATATATATATATATATATATATATATATATATATATATTTTTTTTTTTTTACAAAAGAATATCCGAATATCATATTTGAAAAAGTAAATAAATATATTCAACAACTTTAAAATTTAACTCTTTTTGGCATAATGTGCTTCAACCAACACCTTACTTAACAAGACAGGGTAATTTTGCTTGATGATACGCTTACGAAAGATAAGTGCCGAGATCGAATACCACTCAGTTAGCAATTTGGGCAGCAGGGCCTGAGGCAGACAGACAGTTTTTAAGGAGGGGCGAATATCTCCCCAAATTGTTCCTTAAGTGGTTCCAATTTACGATTTATTCACGAATTAAACGTCTTATTTACAATAATTTTTCTTTTTATTGAGCGATATCACAAGTTTTTTTAATTAGGACATTAATAATGGTGATAAATTACTGCATTCATAAAATATTTACAAAATAATAAATTTATAAAATAATAATACAACAAAGAATCAATAAAATATGTAATAAGTATAAAAAGTCACTCATGCCTATATACAAGCCACAAACATATAGCTGACTGAGTAGAGAATCTAGCCAGTAATAAAACTTTAATATCAATGTTTACAATAGGTGTCGGGGTCACTGCTGTTTCAACCGCCTAGGGGGTCGGTAAGGGTGTGCAGCTGGATAGGGATTGAGCTGAAGGGTTTGGGTAATGAACAACGTTCTGAGAGAATTTCTATGGAATCAGGTCTAAAAAAAATGGAATATTCAGGTCGTGGTCTAAGATATGGTTAGTGACACAGTAAGGAGCATTAACTATTGTTCGAAGGACTTTGGATTGAAATGATTGGGTGCGTTTGATGTTAGAAATTGTAGCTGCCCCCCCCCCCCCCTCCACTTCCTCACAATTCGAGTACAGAGGTCCAGATAGATTTCAGTACTATCTTGTAAATTAGCACTATCCTTTCAATAGAAGGTGGAGTTCTTCTGTTTAACAGTCTGTACAATTGGCCAAATCGTCGGTCAAGTTCTAGTCTTTAAGTCAAGAATGCGGGTTTCCAAGTTTGAATTTTGTTTAGAAGGTAGCCAAGCTTTACACTTATAGCATATATATCTCATTTATTCAAGTTTTTTATTAGATAAGTTTTACAACTGTATAAAATTACAATAATAATTAAATGTATAATAAGTATGAAATACGGTTATTGATAGCTTATGAAGAAATTTTACCACAGCAATCCCAGCTCAATGCTACCAGATACAGGAGTCATGTTATTTTCATCGTATCGAAAAAATTTCCGAAATAAACTATTACAGCTTGGAAAATAGTTGTACGATTGTTAGTAATAAAATAAGCTTTTTAACTTTCGAATCGAATTCAACAACAAGGAATATCAGACTTAATGAGTATTTTATTAGTGATCTAATGAGAAACATTATGTCTATCATTGTTTCGCAAAAGTTTTGTTCTCAAAGAATTCGATCGAGATACAGTTGTGGATTGCAGAGCTGAGAGTGATGATTTTCTAGTTAAATAATGAATCTTTGTTACGCAAGATTTACTAAACTATGTTCAGGTCTTTTTCTATGACTAAATAATGTAATTAAGTAATATCATGGAACAGCTGATGCGCTCGATGATAACAGTCATACGTTACTTCGTCTCTCAGATTTTCGCTCTTTTCAGTAGGAATTCGCTTGAGTTCAGTCTGGAAAACATCACTAGACTTCAAGAAAACCACAGCAGTGAATATTGGAGAAATATCGGTAAGCAAAGTTATAATTTACTTTGTAGAATCGCGAAAAGTGAAAGGAGGGTCACTGATCAGCTGATTGCCGCTAGCTCGGCAAGCTCGGGCTTGCTTTTCTTTAACTTATCTTTCTTTTATTATCTTTCCTTCTCATTCTCATCTCATTATTTATTTATTTTTTATTTTATTTTATTTTTTATTTTTTTATTTTTATTTTTTAATCAATGAGATATTTTCATCAAGTTATGTCCTCAAAAGCTACAAGTAAAAGATCTAGATCTGCAGGTTCAAACTCATCTCCTACAAAACAGAGACCTCGCCGTGAAAATAATAAAAAAATGATTCCACCAGCTACCGCTTCAGCTTCCTCTTTAGGATCTGAACCACAGCCTAGCACATCATCACAAGGATTAACTGATGAATCGCCGTTTTTTACACCGAATCCATTTCAGATCCTCCAAAATGAAAAAGAAGCCATGGAATCTTCTCCTATACCCAGGGAACCACTACCTCCACCAATATTTGTTAAAAATATTAAAAATTTTCAACTGATGTGTGCGCATTTAAACAAAGTAACTGATCCTAATAGTTATTCTTGTATAAGCAGAACCAGTGATACTAAAATATCCCCGACTACCGCCGAAAGCTACAGAAAAATAGTGAAATATCTGACTGAGACCAAAGCTGATTTTCATACCTATCAGTTGCGCCAGGAGAGAGCTTTAAGGGTTGTAATTAGAAACCTACACCCTTCGACACCAGTTACAGCTATCAAAGAAGAACTGACGGAGATAGGCTACAAAGTGCGGCAAGTGACCAATGTCCTAAAAGATAAAATTCCACTGCCTCTATTCTTCGTGGACTTGGAACCATCAGCAGGAGTTGAAAAAATTTACGACCTCAATAGGTTGTACTATACTAGTGTAAGAGTTGAGAAACCTTACACTAAGAAAGAAATAGTTCAGTGCCATAATTGTCAGGCATATGGTCATACGAGAACTTACTGCCACCACACACCACGCTGTGTGAAATGCGGTGAGCAACATAAATCAGAAGAATGCACAAGATCAAGATCAACACCCGCTGTATGTGCTCTGTGCCTCGAGGACCACCCGGCTAACTACAAGGGATGTCAAATCTACAAGAACCTCAAAAGCAGATACCAAAAACCTCAGAATCTGGATGAAACAGCTGAACCGATCAGAAGCAGAAGACAACCTTCAAAAACAATTGATTCCAATGTAACATTTGCCCATCTACTTGGAGGTGGGAACCAGAACAAAGAGGCCCTGCCGGAACAACGCATACATCCTGAACCCTTCCACAACCACCTATTCCTCAAAATTTACCCAACCCTCAAAAACCTCATCCGCATCAAATTTCTCATATTCCTCCTCCATCAAATGTCACAGACCTTACAAGTTTGATGACATCCTTCATCACTGAAATCAAATCCCTTGTCATGCCGCTAATATCACTACTTACTAATCTCGTATCAAATTTAATCCCTTCCTTAAAAAATCCTTAAATGACTACACCTAATTCCTTGTCCATTCTCCTTTGGAATGCGAATGGTGTTAGAAATCACACTGACGAACTTACAGCTTTATTGCTAGACAAAAACGTTGATGTAGCACTTATTACTGAAACTAGACTAACCACTAAACAACTCTTTAAAATACCTCAATACGTAACATACCGTACAGAACACCCAGACGGAAAAGCCCATGCCGGTACTGCTGTCATTGTGCACCAGTCCCTCTCCCACCATATACTCCCAGTTCCCTCCTATGATTTCCTACAATGCACCGCCATAGTAATCAAGACTTTTTCTTTTCCGATCACCCTCGCATCAGCGTACTGCCCTCCTAAACATTCCATCTCCAACATTCTATTCGAATCTTTCCTTAATTCCTTAGGAAACCACTTCATTCTGGGTGCTGACATGAATGCTAAGAACCAACAATGGGGTTGCAGATCCACGAATTGTCGTGGGCGGAATTTACAGTCTGCACTCAGCTCTAGACGTTTCAACCTCCTGCCTCCTGACTCCCCTACCTACTGGCCAACTGATCCTAACCGTAATCCTGACATCCTTGACTTCTTCATTCACAGCGGATTAGGCTCCCTAAACATGTCGGTGACTCGCCTTGATGAACTGTCCTCTGACCATAGTCCATTGCTCCTTAAAGTATCCCTAATTCCTATTCCTAAACCCACCCCACCGTCATTTATCAGAGGACCAGTAAACTGGGACCTTTTTCGCCAAATCCTGACCAGTGATATTGACCTCAGAGTGAAACTCAAAACTCCAGATGACCTTGACGATGCCGTAAACTCCTTCACCATCGCTATTCAACAAGCTGTTTGGACTGCCTCCTCTCCCAAGCATTCCCAGATAACTCATAACCAAAATCATTTACCACAACACCTCATAGACCTCATCCGCACCAAACGCCGATCCAGATCCTTATGGCAACGCACCCGTCACCCCACAGATCGCCGCTCCTATAACTTTTATTCTAGACAATTAAAGAGGGAGCTGGCGACCTTCCGTTCCCAATCCTTTAGTTCCTTCCTTTCTTCTCTTTCGGCTTGTGACAATTCCCTGTGGAATGTCACCAAGAAAATTCTAAAATCCCACCATATTTCCCATCCCCTCCGTCGTAGTAATGGTTCCTGGGCTGCGTCTGATGAAGACAAAGCCGAGGAACTTGCCAAATACGTTTCCCAAGTCTTCACACCTCATCCAGAATCCAATCCAAACCACACTGCAGTAGTGGAACAGTTCCTTCAGTCTCCAATCCCGCTTTCATTACCTCCTAAAGCAGTTAATCCCTCTGAGGTCAAATATCTTCTCCGAAAACTTGCACTCCGTAAATCTCCTGGATACGATCTCCTCACTCCTCAGATTCTCAGACAGCTTCCATCTAAAGCCGTTATATTTCTTACATATATTTACAACTCCATTCTACGCACTACTCATTTTCCTCTCTTATGGAAACATTCCACAATAATTCTCTTCCTAAAACCAGGTAAACCTCCTAACACTACGACATCATATAGACCTATCAGCCTACTCCCAATCCTTTCAAAAATCTTTGAAAAAATCCTCCTCAAACGAATATTACCGTTATTAGAACCCCACACTATTCCTTCCCATCAGTTTGGATTCCGTTCCCAACATTCAACCGTTCAGCAAGGGCTCCGAGTCGTTGACCATATTTCCTCTGCCCTTGAGAACAAGGAGTACTGCTCGGGTGCATTTCTGGACATAACGCAAGCATTTGACCGGGTGTGGCACCCGGGATTGCTCTTTAAGCTCAAAAACCATTTACCCCTATCCTTATACCTAGTCCTCCGATCCTATCTATCAAACCGCTCCTTCCGAGTTCGTTGTGGTGCAGAATATTCCAATTATTATCCAGTCGAATCCGGTGTTCCTCAGGGCAGTGTCCTTGGTCCTATCCTCTATAATATATACACGGCTGATATTCCTCTCTGCCCTGATACCTTCCTGGCAACGTACGCTGATGACACAGCTATCCTATCCTCTCACTTAGATCCCGAAATTGCATCTACAGGCCTCCAAACACACCTTTCTCAAATTGAAGACTGGTGTAACAACTGGAGAATCAAAGTCAATCAATCCAAATGCAGACATGTCACCTTTACCCTTCGAAGACAATCCTGCCCTTCAGTTCTCTTTGACTCCGTTCCGCTTCCTTTCTCCGACACAGTCCGGTATCTTGGCTTCCTTCTGGACAAAAGACTAACTTGGAACCCACATACTAGACTTAAACGACAAGAACTTAATCGACGATTTGGACAATTATACAGACTACTGAACAGAAATTCTAAATTATCTATCGAGAACAAACTGCTAATATACAAGACGGTACTGAAACCTATCTGGACCTACGGACTTGAACTGTGGGGGACAGCCAAATTTTCTAACATCAAACGCATTCAATCCTTCCAATCAAAAGTCCTCCGAACAATAGTTAATGCTCCTTATTATGTATCCAACCATACCTTACACCGCGACCTAAATATTCCATTTATTTTAGACCTTATACCATTAAAATTCTCTAAATTCCATCAGAACCTTATCCATCACCCTAATCCCCTAGCTCAATCCTTATCCAGCTCCACACATCCTTACCATCCTCCTAGAAGGTTGAAACGGCAGTGGCCTCGAGACCTCTTGTAAAATGTATATTGGAGTTCTAGCATTGGCTAGATTCTCCACTCACGTGGTGTATGCTTGTGAATTGTATATAGGTATGAGTGACTTTTGTATATATTTTTATTGATTTTGTTTTGTATTTATTTATATTGTTTTATTATTATATTAATTTATTGTTTTGTATATATCGTGTGAATGCAGTATGAATGTTGTACTTTATCCCTATTAAAAATGTCCTAAATTGGACAGATTGTAATATTGTTCAATAAAGAATTGTTTATAAAAGTAATATCATAGTATTATTTGGAGCAAATAATGATTAATAAAATATGTACACAGAGTAAATAATTTAATTTTTCAGTAATGCTAAGGACAGGGTCACGCCCTGGTGAATAAAATTGCTTAGCGCAGACAAAAGAGAAGACTGATGTTTTCATCGTAATTGATGGTTTATTTAATTTCCCATATATAGTCATTTTTTTAAGTATTCATGAAAAAGTACAACTTCATGGTATAAAGTGGCTTTTCTTGCTTAACATTTTGATGAAAAAGTTGCTGTTAATTATCAGGCATATACACTTCTGAAATATGTAATTACAGCTTTATAAATCTATCGTATTTCGAACAAAGACACACAGACCTTTTTGTGTGACTTGGTCATTTGGACTCAAAGTCCCGTAAATCGTGTATTTCTGTTGAAAACTGGAATAAGAAAATTTTCACTGTCGCAATAATTTTCATACATAGGTAAGTAAAAATAATACGCACTTATATGACACAATATATTTTTTATTTTATTTTATTTGTTTTTGTCACGAAACGGCCTTAAAGACCATGCGAATATCATTTTTTTTTTTTTGCTTCTTTATTTTCGCCTTTCTCTTCTCCTAGTACCTTCCCATCATTTCTGCGTGTTTTTGCTTCCTTTCCTCCTACCACGCAGTACCTTTCCGTTTTTCTTTATTTCCCGCAAGAACCCTGATCTCTTTCAATTTTTTTGCATATTGCTCTCTGTCCAGGCAGTGCTTGTCCGTTACTTTTAATTTGTCCTTCTCCTCTCTCATTTGTCATATGTATCCTCCCACGCTCTTGTATTCACGGATTCGGTCAAAGATCCTCTTGTTCAGTCTCCTTTGGTCCATTCTTACCATGTGCCCAAACAATCTTAGCCTCCTGATTCTTATCTCGGTTTCTAGGTCTTTTATCCCCTTGTAGATTTCCTGGTTCGGTCTCAAACTAAAGTCTTCTTGTGTTTTTTTTGGGCCCATAGATTCTCCTCAGGATCCTTCTCTCTATTTTCAGTAATTTGATACAATATATTATTGAAATATTTTAAAAATTAATTTGTAATTTGTTTATATATATATATATATATATATATATATATATATATATATATATATATTATATATATATATATATATATATATATATATATATATATTTTTTTTTTTTTTTTTTTTATTACAAAACAATATCCGAATACCATATTTGAAAAAGTTAATAAATATATTCATGTTTATTTAATTTCATTAATGAATTTAATTGTGGAATGAAATGAAGAATGACGAATGGAAAAAGGGTGGATTTATGTCTTTAAATTTTTCCTTTTTTTTTTTAAGGTCAAGTTTGTAGTTTGGAATTGCAGAAAATGTCAGGGTATTCAACAATAATAGATTGTGAAGAAAATATGTAACAATTATTTTAGCAACTAGTAAATTATGTTATATTCTGTTTGTTTAGATTAAAAAAAAACCTAACGTGGTTTTTAAAAAAAATTAAGGAATAGAATGTTATTTATTACGAGACATACTTAGTTAAAGGTGAGACATCTCTGATTCATTCAGTCAGATGAATCATTCTAGGTAACGATATACACCAAAAAAATCTATTCATAAAAATTAAACAAGCAATTAATTAACACAAACAAAATATTAAACATAACAGCTAAAAAGATCACTGGTTGTGAAAAAAGGTGGTGCTCAAGATAAAATCAATCAATTACACCAATGATAACCCTTATGATTGTTTACCGCCTCAGCCTCAGTTTCAAGGTGCCAAGTCTATAGGTCTTCTCAATATTTTTACTTATTTTGCTATCGACTCAATTATACTCACATAGTAAAAGCTCCGCAATTCCGCTATGAACTCTAAGGTCCTTAAAAACTCGAAACAGAAATACTATTAATTTCTAAAGGTACTAAATACGCATATATTGTCTTTCCGAATCGCACTAAAAACATTTTATTTCATAACTTTAATATATTGTTATTAATACAGTAAAAAAAAAAAATTCTAGATTTTAATGCGAAAATAATTAAATCAGCTGGTTTAATAATATAGTAATCAGAGATTTTCCTGATAAAATTCCTAGAATAGATATATTAAGTACCTTTTGGAACTCAACGTCTCAATTGTTGTTTGTGTATAAATCTCAAAATCGTAATAGGTATGAGAAAGTAAATAAATATTCTGACATTGGATAATCTTTAGTTTAGAAGATTAAGCCGAAGACTGAAAGAAATGAATCGTTCACGAATGACCGAAAAGTTCTATGGGACACTCTGATGGAATGAAAGGTAAGGGGCCATCCCCAAGAGAATATTTGGACTCGACCGAGACCAAGAGGCCTGGGGGGATAGGATCTCAGCAAGGTATCCCTCACGTCCCAAGGGACTGTTTGTAAACAGTCTCAAGGCACCTCAATCTCAGAGGGATTTATTTCGGCTTATTAAATAACAAGGGATCCACCCTTGCTCTGCACGGGCGCAATTAAACTGAGGTGTAATTTATGTATTAAAAGTTTCAGTTTGATCAATTAAGATTCTATTGCTTCAGGATTATGAGTTTATCATATCGAAAACTGAACTTAGAAAGAAAATATTATGTTTATTTTTCTCATCATTGTCGTTATTGTTCTTTTGTTTTAATATTTGTTCGATAATTATCAGGCCGATAGACCAGCGCGCACGAGAACACCTAAAAGGCGGCTGAAAACTGTTAAGTTTTTTTTGAAAAATGACATTTAAAAAAAAAAAAATATGACGACGCTGCTGAAAAGCGGTAAAATTAGAAGATAATTGAGATGGATATGCATGAAGCTTGATAATGGCCCTAGAGGCTGAAACGTCGCGATACTGGAATAAATAAATTGTTTTAAAAAAAATATCCAAGAATTTCTTTTGCAAATCGGCCTGATAATTATCGAACAAAAATTATGTTTATTACATAATGTCTACTCATTTCATCATTGGAAGAAATTCGAAACGTAAATTGGTCGATAGAAAAATTGGTTCAGTTTGTTATGTTAAACGGTTCGCGTTTTATTCGATTTATTACTATCTTTTTTTTTTAAACATATTTATTGATATTTACAACTGTATTAAATAAAAATACATCTAGTAAATGTGATGGTAATATGTAAAACTGTCATGAAATACATGTAGAGACACTACCCAGTGGCAGCACTCTAAAAAGACTCTAAACTAGGAGGTCCCGTGGCCATCTTCTTTTCAGCCGCCTCGGAGAATTATCAGGGATTGAAGAGGAAGCAAGGATTGAAACTAATGAATTGTAGTGGGAATGGAGCTTTTCATGGAAGGAATGGTACCTGGTTCGGGCTAAGTCAGCAACATATGGAACATTAAGGTCTTTATGAATGAGTGTGTTTGTGACAAAATAAGGAGCATTGAGGATTTTCCGAAGGATTTTGGATTGTAAGGATTGGATACGAGAGGAATTCGATGGTTTAGTAGAGCCCCATATCTCTACTCCGATTACTATCTTATACTTCAAATTAACTTTCTATAAGTACATTTTAAAAGTTCAGTTTAGTTTCCATGGGAATCCTATTTATTTTAAAGTTATATAAAAATTGATTTATTTTATTTGTTCTTTATATTAAAGTAAAGATGAATTACAGTAAAATTTAATTTTCCTATTTCAAGAAAACTTGACTGCAATGTATGTTTTCAAAAACTGTAGAAATAACAAAGGTTCCTTTCCTATTCGGTCTATTACTATTTTATTTTAAAATATATTATTTAAAATCCATCGAAAACTTTAATCTAGTTTCCATGAAATTCCTATTTATTTTAAAGTGAAACAGCTATTTTCACGAAATTATCTAAAAGTAGAAATAATTAATAACAATGTTAGATTATGAATAAATAACAAAAAAAAAACCTGTACTACTACAACCCATGAAGAGTTTTGGGCTCAGTACATGTAGAGATTCGTACTGTTTCTAGGCCAACGGCCGGGCAATGACGTGATTCGGCCAAGATCACGCTCAGCCGCCAGGGTTTTTTCCCCTTTTTTTTTGCATCTACTTTATAGAGGATGGGTGTGCCCCAGGAGCGTCTCAATGCCCCAGGATCACCCCCCTGGCTGAGATAATAGAATAAATAATATACCGCCACAGCCGGGATTCGAACCCAGGACCCGGAGCACAGTAGACTAGCGATCTACCCACTACACCACGCTGCTCCTTTAAATAAATAAAAACTTTTCATTTATTTTAATAACTTAAGTACTATGTACCTCGTTATATATTTTTTTTAATACTGAGTACTGTATGGAAGAATATAACCTGTACGATACTGTACGGTGTCAACACTGAATCAGCATAAGCGGGTGGTCATCATCACAACATTATGATTGACATATTTTCATAAATGTATGCAGTTAAAAAAATTTATATTAACTTTTATTACTCCTTTTATTGCATATTACTTTTTAATTTCTTGAGCCTTCCATCCTAACTAGTGGTCCGCAGAATATGTCCAAGGAGTCCGTAAAATGTCATTGGGAAATAATTTTAAGTTACTTTAGATTAAAATATATTGCAAATTTGGGCTTTTGATCAGTCGTGTTTAGCACAGATAAATCCAATATTCTAAGTTGTATGATTGCTAGTGATGACTGACAGGTGGTTGCGTCTGTACAATCACAATCTAAAAAAATGTTTAACATTTATAATATAATAAGATTAAAGGAAAGATGTAACTTCGAATAAGATAATGAATAAAATACGAATAAAATATTTGATTTCTTTATCAGTATTTGATTGAATATCTGTCTTGTATTAGTTTTAAGATTTAGTCATTCAATACTTCGTGGAGTGAAGGAAACCGAAGCCTGGTTCATTTTTCTTGTTTTTCATTTCTCTATATTGGTTATTCTGGTACACAGAGTTAGACATGGTATTTCGTATGGAATGTACATGATACGGTGTAGCCCAAGAGAAATCTATATAAATAGAATTATAAATATATATTAGTTTGGTCAGATTCACTAAGGGAATAGACCTATATTACCAGGATAATGGACGGGCCATTTGAACCTCCAGAGAAAAACGTAAGACGAAGAAAACCACCCTCAAGAATCTGAAAGCTTAAGCTTTTTGCAATTAAATTCGTCATTGCTTTTGTCAAATAGAAAATCTGATCCTATCGTAGTTGAAATCTCTTCATATTCGTATTTACAATATTTCAAGAAGCCTTAGATATTTCTTTTATAAATGGACAAAACCACAACGATGTCCATTAAAGAAACAATTCGTTAAATATTATTTATACAGAAGTGCTGCAACACATGTTCATTTCTGACTTAGTCTTCTTGAACCGAGTAATTCGATATCGTTTTATAGGCCACATTTGAACTGACTTCTCTCTTATAACGGCTTTTCTTCTAAGAAGTTCTCTCTTATAACGGCTTCTAGTAATATTTAGTCATAGATAATACATTCATTGTTAACCTTAATTTATCTCGGGAACCATAAAAATTAATTTCCATACAATCGTATAGATGAAAAGGCTAAAATTTTTAATAAAACTGACTCCTTATATTATCCATTGGCTTCTCAAATAAAATAAGTTGACAAAAAAAAAAAAAGTAAAAGAAAGAATATAGATTGCTACCTTATTAAATGTCACGAGATATTTTTATGACTTTTTAGTTCCTTTTTAACAAAGGGACTTCTCTTCGGGCCCTTAACTCGTTACTTAAATTGCTTTCCTTTTGTATTTTATCTGACCAACTTCCACTATCCTTTCAATATTCTGTATATTTTTTTTTTTTTTACAAACTTTCTTTGATATCAAAAAACTAATTTATATTAATGATTTATTTCAAAACATTATAATACTCGTTCAATAATAATAATAATAATAATAATAAATAAAGAATGAATAATCTATCAGTCATTTTTACTCATAACATGTATTTACATTCTTAATATAGGAAAAGATAGACAAATACTTATTATGTGATGCTGCCTAATAAATGTCATACAAAATTTAAAACAATAGTAATAATAATAATTAAAGAAAATCATAATAAAAATAATTTTAGATTAAATAGAGATTTTTTTAAAATAATAAATAAATTAAAATATGACTGTTTAAAAAAAATATAATTTATGACACAGTGAGTTAGATAAATAAAATTAGACGACACTGCTGATAAAGCGGTGAAAGAGTATATGTGGAATAATATGCATGATAAGTAAGCCTTTTTTAGAAAAACAAAACAAAACACAATCAATAAAATAATAAATGTGGAGGTTGATAGAGTTGTAAAATGTACAGTAAAGTCATAACAATTTTTTTTACGGATACTTGAGAATAGCCCAAGTGGCCCAAACGTAGTAAAATACAAAAATATTTTGGAAATACAAGATTATACTTTGGGAATGGCCAAAAAGTATAGAAAAACAAAACAAAAAAAAACTGATGAAGCGTTTTTTTTTTTCTTATTTTACTATATATTTTTTTTTTTTTTTTTTATATAGTTGAAATGAAATCTACCTACAGTCCCGTGTTGTTAGACAAATGCAATCTCAGGATATAACATCTCATTGAAATCAGTTGAGTACACAATGTTTTTTTTGTGATTAAAGAAAAGTTTTTAATGTTTCTTAAAAAAATCAGCTGATGCGCTCGATGATAACAGTCATATGTTACATCGTCTCTCAGATTTTTGCTTTTTTCAGTAGGAATTCGCTTGAATTCGGTCTGGAGAACATCACTAGACCTCAGGAATACTACGGCAGTGAATATTAGAGACATTTCGGTAAGCAAAGTTATAATTTACTTTGTACAATCACGAAAAAGTGAAAGGAGGGTCACTGATCAGCTGATTGCCGCTAGCTCGGCAAGCTCGGGCTTGCTTTTCTTTTACTTATCTTTCTTTTATCTTTAATTCTTATCTCATTATTTATTTATTATTATTATTATTTTCTTGATCAATGAGATATTTTCATCAAGTCATGTCCTCAAAGTCTGCAAGTAAAAGATCTAGATCTGCAGGTTCAAACTCGTCTCCCACAAAACAGAGACCCCGCCGTGAACAAAATAAAAAAATGATTCCACCAGCGAACACGTCAGCTACCTCATTAGGATCTGAACCACAGCCAAGCACATCATCACAAGGAATAACTGATGAATCCCCGTTTTTTACACCGAATCCATTTCAAATCCTCCAAAATGAAAAAGAAACCATGGAATCTTCTCCTATACCCAGGGAACCACTACCTCCACCAATATTTGTTAAGAATATTAAAAATTTTAAACTTATGTGTACGCATTTAAACAAAGTAACTGATCCTAATAGTTATTATTGTATAAGTAGAACCAATGATACTAAAATATCTCCGACTACTGCTGAAACCTACAGAAAGATTGTGAAATATCTGACTGAGACCAAAGCTGACTTTCATACTTATCAGCTGCGCCAGGAGAGAGCATTAAGGGTCGTAATCAGAAACCTACATTCCTCAACACCCGTTGAAGCTATCAAAGAAGAACTGACAGAACTAGGATTCCAAGTGAGGCAAGTCACCAACGTTCTAAAAGATAAAAGTCCACTACCTCTATTCTTCGTGGACTTGGAACCATCAGCAGGAGTCGAAAATATCTATGACCTCAGTAGACTCTACTATACCCGTGTAAAGGTTGAAAAACCTTACACAAAGAAAGACATTGTTCAGTGCCATAACTGTCAGGCATATGGTCATACCAGAAGTTATTGCCATCACATACCACGCTGTGTGAAATGCGGTGAACAGCATAAAACAGAAGAATGTACAAGATCAAGATCTACACCCGCTGTATGTGCTCTGTGCCTCAAGGACCACCCGGCTAACTACAAGGGATGTGAAATCTACAAGAAACTCCGAACCAGATACCAAAAACCTCAGGATACGAATGAAACAGCTGCACCAACCAGAAGCAGAAGAGAACCATCTAAACTTGAAAATTCTAACGTGTCATTTGCCCACTTGCTTGGAGGTGGAAACCAGAATCATGAAGTCGAGGCACTGCCGGAACAACGTTTTCCTCAACAATCTCAATCTATTGTACAACAATCTACTTCTCAAAGTTTACCTAATCTTCAAAAAACTCCTCAACATCAAATTCCTCATATCCCTTCACCATCAAACGTCACAGATCTTACCAGTCTAATGACATCGTTCATCTCCGAAATGAAATCTCTTGTTATGCCGCTTATATCACTCCTTACAAATCTAGTATCAAATTTAATCCCTGCCTTGAAAAATCCTTAAATGAATTCACCTAACTCCTTATCCATTCTCCTTTGGAATGCGAATGGTGTTAGAAATCATACTGACGAACTGACAGCGTTGTTGCAAGACAAAACAATCGATGTTGCACTTATAACTGAAACAAGACTAACCACTAAACAGTACTTCAAAATACCGCAGTATATGACATACCGTACTGACCACCCAGACGGCAAAGCCCATGCCGGTTCTGCTATCATTGTCCACCAATCCCTCTCTCATCATTTACTCCCACTTCCCACCTATGATTTCCTACAAGCCACAGCAATAGTAATCAAGACTTTTTCCTTTCCGGTAACCCTCACATCTGCATATTGCCCTCCTAAACATTCCATTTCCAATTCCGAATTTGTATCCATCCTGGATTCCTTAGGAAATTGCTTCATTCTGGGTGCAGACTTAAACGCCAAGCATCAGCAGTGGGGTTCCAGAACCACGAATTCTCGGGGACGAAATTTGCTGTCTGCACTCAACTCCCGAAATTTTAATATCCTGCCTCCTGACTCCCCTACCTACTGGCCAACCGATCCTAACCGCAATCCTGACATCCTCGACTTCTTTATCCACAGCGGATTAGGCTCCCTCAACTTGTCTGTAACTCGCCTTGATGAACTATCCTCAGACCATAGTCCACTGATCCTAAAAGTATCTCTCACTCCAATTCCAAAACCCATTCCACCATCATTCATCCGAGGCCCTGTCAACTGGAACCTTTTCCGCCAAATCCTAACCGATAATATTGACCTCAGAGTAACCCTCAAAACCCCAGATGACCTAGATAATTCCGTCTATTCCTTTACCACCGCCATCCAACAAGCTGTCTGGACTGCCTCCTCTCCTAAACACTCCAATATAAATCCTCACCAAAATCATTTTCCACAACATATTATAGACCTCATCCATACCAAACGCCGAGCAAGATCATTATGGCAGCGCACCCGACACCCAACAGATCGCCGCTCCTATAACTTCTATTGTAGACAATTGAAGAGGGAGTTGGCGACCTTCCGTTCCCAGTCCTTTAATTCCTACCTCTCCTCTCTATCAGCTCGTGATAATTCCCTGTGGAATATCACGAAAAAGATCCTAAAATACCATCAAGTTTCCCATCCTCTCCGACGTTGTGATGACTCCTGGGCTGCGTCTGATGAAGATAAAGCCGAGGAATTCGCCACACACCTCTCCAAAGTTTTCACTCCTCACCCGGAATCCCACGCCAATCACACCGCAACAGTGCAAGACTTTCTTATGTCACCAATTCCACTTTCCCTACCTCCTAAAGCTATTAATCCCTCTGAGGTCAAATATCTTCTCCAAAAACTGACCCTCCGTAAATCTCCTGGACACGATCTCCTTACTCCCCAGATCCTCCGACAACTTCCGCAGAAAGCTGTTATATTCCTTACTTATATTTACAACTGCATCCTACGCACCACCTATTTTCCTCTGTTATGGAAACATTCCACTATCATTCTTTTTCTAAAACCAGGCAAACCTTCCAACAACACTTCATCCTACAGGCCTATTAGTCTACTCCCCATCCACTCAAAAATCTTCGAAAGGCTTCTTCTTAAACGTATCCTACCCATATTAGAATCTCAAAATCTTCCTTCCCATCAGTTTGGATTCCGTCCTCAGCATTCCACAGTTCAACAGGGGCTCCGAGTTGTAGACCATATTTCCTCAGCTCTTGAATGCAAAGAGTATTGTTCTGGTGCGTTTCTGGACATTGCGCAAGCTTTTGACCGGGTATGGCACACTGGATTACTCTTCAAGCTGAAAACCCATTTACCCCAGTCTCTATACCTCATTCTCCGATCCTATCTCTCAAACCGTTCCTTCCGCGTTCGCTGTGGTGTAGAATTTTCTAACCTTTATCCCGTTGAGGCCGGTGTTCCTCAAGGCAGCGTCTTGGGACCCGTCCTCTACATCCTTTACACTGCTGATATTCCTACACATCCTGATACCTTTCTGGCAACTTTTGCAGACGACACCGCCATCCTATCATCCAGTTCCAATCCTGAAACAGCATCCTTAAACCTGCAAAGACACCTTTCTCTTATCGAAGACTGGTGTAATGCTTGGCGCATTAAGGTGAACGAAGCCAAATGCAAACACGTAACCTTCACTCTTCGACGAAACTCCTGTCCGCCAGTTTACTTCAATTCCATTCCAATTCCTCCTTCAGATACAGTCCGGTATCTTGGCTTACTATTAGACAAAAGATTGACTTGGAACCCACATACAAGACTTAAAAGACAAGAACTCAACCGACGATTCGGGCAGTTATACCGACTACTCAACAGAAAATCTGAACTTACAGCTGACAACAAATTATTAATCTACAAGACAATACTGAAGCCCATTTGGACCTACGGACTTGAACTGTGGGGGACAGCTAAACGTACTAACATCAAACGCATTCAATCCTTTCAATCCAAAGTCCTCCGTACAATAGTAAATGCTCCTTATTATGTCTCCAACTATACCTTGCACCACGACCTTAATGTTCCATTTATTTCAGACCTAATTCCATCCAAATTTTCCAAATTCCACCAGAACCTATTTCATCATCCTAATCCTCTAGCTCAATCCCTATCCAGCTCCACTCATCCATACAACCCACCTAGAAGGTTGAAACGGCAGTGGCCCCGCGACCTGTTGTAAATACATTGGAGTTCTAGCACTGGCTAGATTCTCCACTCAATGTGATGTACGTATGAGTGTGTGTATGTGTATATAGGTATAAGTGAATTCTTGACTATTGTATTGATTCATTATTGTGTATATATTTTATTGTAATTTTATTCCGTGTAAATATTGTATGAATGTAGTATGTATGGATATCTTTCAGCACTACTATTAATGTCCAAATTGGGACAGATTGTAATTTTACTGAATAAAAATTGTTGTTGTTGAATGTTTCTTATTACTTTCACTTAATATTATTATATATATGAAATATATAGTAAGGGAAGGTATTGCTATTGTGAAAATTTTCTAATTCCAGTATTAAACGGAAATTCACGTTTTAGAGTCCCCTGAGTCCAAATGACCAAGTCCCGCAAAAAGGTCCGTGTGTGTGTTAATGTGGTAAGTCCAGCGCGGAAACGACAAAACGGAAGTTGTATAAATCATAAAACGCATATTTTAAGAGCGTCTATGCCTGATATGTTACAGCAACTTTTTCATTCAATTGGCTAACCAGAAGAGTCACTTTATACTAAGCATTTTACACGTTTTTCTCAAAAACCGCTCGAACGATTTTAATTTTTTTTTTTTTTTCTTTTTATTGAGAAATATTACAATTTGTTGCATAATGAACAGTAGTAATAGAGATGTAGTACACATTCATACAATATATACAGCCAATAATGATAAAGTCAATTTACATAAAATCGGAAATAAATAAATAACGATTTTAATTAAACTCACTATATTGATGTGAAATTTAATAAGCTTTAATATCATATAAGTTTCATTCTGATTGAAATAAATGCGGATATTTTAAATTTTCTTCTTCTAAACTACCTTTAATTTTGTACATTCTAAAAGAGTACCCTTATCATTGTAATGAAATTGATTGAGGACGGCTAAATATACAAGTTCGACAAATCTGATGACCAACTAAAGGATAAAAGAGTAAAACTATTTTTTTCATGTTTTTATTTGTTTGTTGTTTTTTTTATAAAAAGAAGAGTAATACAGACGTATAATATACCGTTGGAAAGAGAAAGATTTTAGAAAAAATATTATCTTATACACAAAGCTGTAAAAAGTAATACAAAGTGACGAACAGGGAATAAACTTATTCATGAATAACAATTTAATACAGTTATATTAATTAATCTAAATCATATGTTTCCATCGAAAATGAATACACGTTTTATTAAAATCAACTTAAAATATTTTTCAAATTTAGGTATATTTAGTAGTTTTTAGATTGATTTTAACAGTCTTAGTAAGTGGAAGTCATGTGTTGCCCGCACAACTTTTTTTTTTTAAGTATAAACATGAAAATATACAAATATGCATACACAGTTAAACATTTTTATAACACAAGAGTAATAGTTTATTTGACTACTTGAAATTATTGTGCTCTAAATTACACTAATTTAGGAAAATTACATAAAACAGATATATGGTTACTGGAAAGTATATATTTTATGCTGGAAAGGGACATGATGATGTAATAAATGCGACACCACGTTTAGTAAACTTCTTAAGCCAAGTCCGGAGATAGCTCCTCGACTCTAAGTTAAATTGCTTCTCTTACATATGAATATAAACTACATTACTATATCATGCAACCTCATCGATTAACACTTCCGCTGTTAAATGCATACACAATCTTTGATTTTTTTTTTTGTTTTGTTAATTTACATATTATTTTAGAGCTTTGTCAGCTTTAGGAGCGGATTAGCTACATTAAGGTTAAATGGGAAAATAAATTAATAAACAATGAAAAAAAATTAAATAAGTACAAGATAAGAAAAAACTAAGTTTATTTATTATCGCAATATTATTGTAACAAGTTTTTAATTTTCCCGCTCGGTTTCGTCCGCCCGGTGTTTTAAACTTGAGCCTATATATGGAAAGTACAGTGTCGCCGCCTAGAATAAGTACCGTGGAGATACCGGGATTCCGCGATTTTAAGCCATTCCCGTAGGAAGTCTCGTACCGTATAGATGGATGGAAGTACCGAGTTAGCAGGGAAGCAACCAAGAGCAGTTTAAGACTATTGCTATTTAATTTTTCGTCATATATATTTAATATACCCAGCATTGGTGTTATGGTAGATTTTTTTTCTTTGCCGTATGCTTGTATGCCGCTGACAAAGGAAATAAAGTATAACATCGAAAAT
Organism: Piezodorus guildinii; assembly: GCA_023052935.1. Taxonomy (NCBI): domain Eukaryota; kingdom Metazoa; phylum Arthropoda; class Insecta; order Hemiptera; family Pentatomidae; genus Piezodorus; species Piezodorus guildinii. Next base: position 77,492,292 of record CM041295.1, read on the forward strand.
AATTTTATTTTCTATGAAGAACCTGGACCTTAACCATTAACCATGTCACATTATAATTTTTTTTAGTACAATTTGGATACAATATTTTGAAAATGAGTCAATTAGACTTTAAAACCTTAACTGAAACGTTATAATATCGTGATAATAAATAAATGTGTTTAAAAGATAATTGTTATTATTTTAATTTTTCAAAGAAAAATAAGATCAAATAAAGGAATTCGATTGCTTTTTAGTGCTATTCAAATGGTGGAAATCGACCAAACAAAGTTTAGTTTTGAAAAAGTAAATAATTAATGTATATGGGTCAATCTATTTGAAATCGACCATTTTTTATTGAATTCATTGTGCCGTTCGACATTTTTTATTTTAGTAATTTTTTTACCATTTATTTTTTATCCTTTCGTGAATATAAAACCATAAATAAAAAAATATTTGGGTCAATACTTTTAGTATTGTAACCGTTTGAAGTCAAACAGTTTTCGCGGCCAAAAACATGTGATGGAAAAACCTTTTTAATTCCTGTAAATTTTTAGATAATAATTCAAAAACAATAAGATCAGCACATGTTATGTATTTTTTGTTCTCACAACAAATTACCTAAATGTCGAAGAAAGTTGTTAAAAAATTCACGAAAATTAATAAAAAACGAGATATTTAACAAGATAAAAGGAAAAGATACTCACTTTTAATTATTTTTCTTACATAGGTTAGTCATAGTGCTACTTGCTGTAAAAATGTCGATCTTGAGAACATAGTATTTTTTTGTATATGAATTTTCAAAATTAGCAAAAATTCATTTTCGCGATGTTTAAACGGAAATATAGGTAATCTGTATTAGTTTCATAATTTTATTTCCTTCCTATTTCTTTTAAGATATTTCCGTGAGAACATCGCGGAAAATGAACGATATCTAAAAAAATTATAGGAATTAGAAAGGTTGTCGTATAACATGTTATTGTCCGTGAAAATGACTTAAAACGGCTGCAGCACTAAAAGTTTTTTTTTTAATTTTTATTATGGTTTTATATTCACGAAATAATAGAGAATAACTGGTCAAGAAATCACGAAAATCAAAAATGTTGAACGCGGAGGTCTGGACGATCTCGAATGGTCTATATATGATACAAAAAAAAAAAAAAAAAGAAAGAAAAAAAAAATCTTAAAAATTAGCACTACAATTAATGAAGTGTCTAGGGTTCAGTACATAGTATGGATTAGTAATCTTTCTAGATCAACGGCTGTTCAAGGAGATAATTTGGCCAAGATCACGCTCAACCGCCAGGTTTTTTTTTTCTATAGTTTTCCAAGTTCAGGGTCACCCCACAGCTAAGATAACAGAAAAAGTGATTATACTGCTTCAGATGGAATCAGAAACCGGAATCCAGAAATTAGTAGTTCATTGTGGTGTAACCCAGGTTCCTAATTTTAATTTAAAGCAGTATGTTCACAAAATCATGGTGCATATAATCCTTTCCACAAAAAAAAAAAAAAAAAAAAATATATATATATATATATATATATATATATATATATATATATATACTATTACTTTGATTAGAATATTCAAACATTTTTTAATTAAACTACATGGATATCTTGATATCTTTATGACACTTTTCTATAATTTATAACACATTCAATGTTAGAACATTTGTTAGTAATTTTTAATTAATTTAATTTTTAATTGTTTGTTCAGTTAAGGATTCAACTACATATGAAAAAATATAGGTGTCAGCTCCAGCCATTTGCCACATTGATTAATTAACTACTACTTATCTTATAATGAGGAGAAAAAATCTAAACGAATGCTAAATTTTGGCAACTGCTTGATTTAAAAATGTTCCCAGATTATTTATTGCCTTGGCAGTGTTTTTTAATGTATCAGGGCAACTAACATTATCTTCATTTGTATTCTTTTTTCTGTCTTATTTATAAATAATTTACATCTTTCAAGTCTCAGAAATAACTGTGCAGTTTTTTTCTTTTTAATAGGTTCTTGTTCTGTATACACTTTTTCTTAGGGAACATTTGGAATCGTTCGACATGCACATGCATACATATTCATGACTTTAAAGATATTAATTTTTATTCGATACTCAATAACTGTTTGAAAATATTGTAGGTGAAAAAATAAATAAATAAATAAAACTTTGAGTAATTTTTTTTTTTCATTAGTCAAATTATTTTCCTCTTCATTTGTTTCCACTTTTTACATATGATTTAAAAAAATATTCGCTGCACGAAGCAAAATTTAATAATAAGAGAACGTTTGAAGAAAAGGGAATTATATTATTAATTAATTTTTTAAAATATCGAAAATGATGGACAAAGAATACATTACTCGTGATGTATTTCTTTATTTTATTTAAAATAACAGTAATCAATGGAATACTTATAGTTTTTAGTAAATTATAATTAATATATGGTTATGTTTTTTTTATTCTTTGGTACGATCCATACAGGGATAGTTTTGGCTGTGTGATTCGGTCTCCTGAGATACTACATCGCGATTCACGATGCTGGTCATAGAGTAGGGTCATCACACCTTACACATATTTTTGTGAGTCCCCACCAGTTGGCTGACGGGCCTTAATACCCATGGTTGTTTCGAGTGAATCCCCTTTTAAATATAAAATTAAAAAATTACCTTTGGGACTGAAATTCGATCTTACTGGCTTCGTAGATTCAATAATCAACCACATCCACGGGTCCGTCTGACTTATAATTACATTTGAATATACTTTCATAGCAGTTTTCTGCATTAAAGAAATGTAAAAAATATACGTCAGTTATATATTTGATTCAATCCAAAACAGTATCAGATTCCGGGTGTGAGGTTCCACTTTTGTTGGTTAATTATGTCATAGGAGGGTTAAATGCGATAAACAAACAAAAATATTGAGTATGTTTCCCTGATAAACGAATAACAAAAACACAGTCTAACAATGTTAAATTTACAGTAATCCTTCGTAACTACATATTTTGCAAAAAAGAAAAAAGAATTGAATTTTTAAATATGCAAATTTTCAGACGATTATTTATCGATTTCGAACATTATACGCTTTAAATGAACTGTAATTAAATTTAAATACATCGAGGTATTTTACATAAAAATCAACACTAATTAATTAATTGCTTCAAATTAAAACCATTCATACAATGAGATGTATAAATGAAAATTTATACATCAATTAATATGTCCTGATGCTTAATGGGATTATACTTAGAGCACGGGAAGAAATATTTTAACTAATATGCCTATTATGCTCATTTATTTTTTAATTATGTCAAGTGGTAGCAATATTTATAATCTAGAATCAATATAACTTATCTATTAATTTATTTGTTTGCACAAATGGGAAAATATTTGCTATAGCAGGAACTATTTGGTAGCTTATAGTATTTAAAAAAAAAAAGGCTTTTTGAAAAAAAAAAACAATATAATTTCGAGTCGTAGTGAATCTATTTAGACTAAAATGTAAATTTCTTAAAACAAAATTAATGTAATAGGTATTTCCTATGATATTAAGTTCGGAATCAAAATTTAAATAAATGTTTAGGGTATCACTTAAATGGGTATTCTCATCCAATCGAACGTCGAGGTGGCAAACTTATTTCTCGTTCAACCGAAATCCAAACGACTTATCAAATCTGAACAATACAATGTTTTTCGATCCAAAAATGATTCGATTTTTGTTATTATAACAATTAAAAAAAATAATAAATAAAATAAAATATAGTCCTCATTACATGTCATAATCCAGTATAAAATTCACATATTTTAGAAACAAAATAGAGTATCAATGCTGCATTAAGGCGACATTCTGATTTGCGACTCCCGAAACGAATGTTCAAGGGGGGCACAAGGGAGAGGAGTGGGAACTTTAACATTTCAGAAAATACTCCTCCAATAAGGTCCTAACGACTGACAAAAAATCAGCTTGTCTCTGATGTCTTCCGACACAATACTGTTATTGCCTAGTCTATATATAGACTTGGTAGAAAACGTCAACATTATTTTAATAACAAAATATTTTCATAAAAATAACGGAAGATTTTTTAAAACTTTAGAAACAGTGTCGCGCTTTATTCCGTATCACCATCCAATATAAAAACCAGCTCTGTTAGAAATAAAAGAGATATTAATTGGTCAAACCTTCAAGAGGTAGACAACGGGTATACTTATTGACGCCCCAAAACGTAAGTATTAATTCTTCATTAAGGAGACATCAAGATTTACGTATGGACACAAAGAAGACAATGAAGGACTATCGGAAAATATACAATAGATAGTACTGAATGAGTAATACAAGGAGAGACACTGAGCCTAATGATATTCAATCCCTTTCTGTCCGATATTGAGGTATAATGTCCTAATCGAGATATATCCATTAATGGGACAACCTCAATTTGTAATTGAGGAAAAAAAAAAAAAAAAAAACCTACTGCTACAACCCTTGTTGGGTTGAATAGTAGGTAAGTACTCACGTTAGTAGTTTGTATATAAAAATTTAGATTATGGGACACAATATTTGTTTGATACCCAATTAAATTTTGGTCAAATAACAATGTTATATAAGAGAAGTAGAAAATACGTTTCATTTAATCGCCACATGCCCAATTTGGTGTGAAATTAGAATAAGGTGTTTCGAAAAGAATTGTTTAGACATCGATGAAGTAATAAACTATCTTAACATCTGGATGGCTGTGTATAGATATTGTAAACTAGCATGGCCTTATAGATATAAACTTATAAAAGAATTTAACTATATTTGAAACTATAATAATAATAATAATAATAGGCTTAGCGAACCCGAAGGTTCGATGCCGATACCACCAAATTCCGCCTACACAGACTCGTCCAATGCTCACCATTCAAGCCCAAGCTCCCGAGATCAGCCTTAACGCAATCCTCCCATCTCCGCTTCGGCCTACCTTTCGGACGCCTACCAGTCGGATCAGCAAATACCAACTTTCTCGGAATCCGCTCGTCATCGAGCCCAACAACTTTACTCGCCCATTTGAGTCTCCGCGATGCAATCAGCTCAATTATATTCACAGGATGCAAGTTCCGAAATTCCGCGTTATGCAACCTTCTAAACTCCCCAGTGGCCTCATCTCTCTTTGGACCAAATATTTTACGCAATACCTTATTTTCGAAAACCTTAAGCCGTTGTTCATCCTTTAAAGTAAGCGGCCACGTTTCACATTCGTAAAGAACCGTTGGAAGAATAATAGTTTTATAAATTCTAATCTTTAAGTTTTTAGATAGAAGCCGCGAACTAAGTAACTTAGCAACTGAATAATAACACGCATTTCCCACCTTTAACCGGGACTTTATTTCTTCCTGGATTTCATTTTTTGAAACTTAATAATACATATCCGTAATTGCTTATTATTATTGTTTGGTTGTTTTTAGCCTTGTAAAGAAATAGTAGAATCAGTGAGTGAGATTGTTTTAATGTTATTGTGTATCGTATTGTGCATGTCTATATTATAACTGTTTTTTAAATTGTAAAATTGATCAGGTGGGCTCTAGACTTGACGTTCAAAAGTCCATAGTTCTATTAATGGTTTCTTATATATTATATGTTTGTTGTAATATGCTGAAATAAAAAAAACAAAAAAAAAAAAAAAACAGTTATCTACCTATCTATCCATATAGTTGCTAGTGCAATGTCAAGACTGAGTCATTTCCCGTCTCAGTTCTCATAAGAAGGCGTGAGAATAATTCATTGGCCCATTCATTCTAGGAGTAAGATAGTATGTAATTAGATTAGTTATTATTTTAGCTGTCTTTTGTCAATAAAGTCCTTTTTAAAAAGTGATTTAGTGTTGGAGATTATTTAATTATATACTCACGTTAGTAACCGTAAAATATGTAACGTTTATTATACATAGTACTAGACACCGAAACCTAGTCTTGATTATGATTAATATTCTGACCAAATCAACATTTCGGCTGCCATCTTTTGGATAAATTATAGGAATATTAGTTATAATTCTTAATGAGTATACCATAAATTTTTCATCTATTTCGTGTAGTACTTTTTAAGTAATAATTGGTTTATGAGCTTAAAAAAGGAACATTCCTGGATTATAAACTCAGTAAAAACCCCTAATCTGTATAAGACAACGTGTGTGCAAGGAGAAAATTTTCAGAAAGAAGTCATCAAGGTTTTAAGGTCATTAAGAGTAACCACTATATAAAATGGGGGAGGTGAGCCTTAAGGTGTCCCGAACCGATTCGTTCAGTACACCCGAAGTTCAATACACAACCGATATAACAAAATAAGTAATTAACTTAGACCGGTGACTTATAGATCAGGAGCACAGTGACCTATCCATTGAGACACTGCAACTTAAAAATATCAAATAAAACAAACATCTAGGGAACTGTAAACTGACCTAAAAATGATATCCGATGATGTCTGGTCCCTATGATGGGCCTATCAAAGTTGTTTTTAGCAGAGCGAAGCGTCTCGCATAAACTGTCGCCTTTAATAATAAAAAATAAAATATTTCATTCCCTACACATGTTGATATCTTCGGAGTTTTTCGACCTTCTGTGCATATTACACCGTGCCTTATGAAGAACTTTATTGTGACCATAAATAACTAAAGAAATAAGCCTGCATGGATACGGCACATATCGGAGTGTAAAGACAAAGTTGTTTACAAAATAGAAATATAATAAAGCAATTCATATTCTACCACCATATAGTCTGAAACGAAAATTGATGAAGAAAATTTTTTTCTTATTTATTATTTATTCAACAACAATCTTTTATTGAGTAATATTACATTCTGTCCTAATTTGAACATTAAGAATAGTGATAAAATACAACATTCATACAATATTTAAACATTAATAAAATTATTATATATATATATATATATATATATATATATATATATATATATATATATATATATATATATTATATATACATATATATACAATACTGAATTATTAAAATGTATAAAAACGCACTCTAACCCACTAGTTTCAATCCTTTCTTCCTCTTCAATTCCGCATAATCCTTCGAGGCGCCTGAAAAGGAAATGGCCCCGGGACCTTCTAGTTTAGAATATTTTTAGAGTGCTTCCAATGGGAAGCTTCTCTAAATGTATAACATTGTATTATATAACACATCACATTTACTTGATGTATTTTTGTAAATACAGTTGTAAATACCAAGAAAATGATTTTTAAAAAAAAATTATTTAAAGATTCTAGGATTGATTTTTTGAGGTAAGTGAAAGTTTTGTGTTGCGCGCAAATGATTTTTTTAATCTACAAAACATAGATATGTTTAAATTAAATTGAAACACAGAACAGGCCAGTAGTTGAAATAGACGATCCTTTTCGCATCACTCCCTTGCGATTCTGATTGGAAGTCACTAGATGCCGTGGGAGCTTGGTGTGAGATAAGCAAGGAGAGGTATGAAGTGCCGATTTAGATATACTCATGACACGCAACAACGCACTCATTCTCGCTGCGAACATTCCCCTCACACCAGCCCTAGGCAGCCTGAATACTGAACAAACGCCGCATCGCGGAGTCACCTTCTCATGCAACATCCGACGTTAGGAAACGTTTTTCATTGATCGTTTCGGGGAAACCGCTCTTATCTCTTCTCCAATTACTTCGTAGAATTTACTTTTCATTGTGATTAATTGTGAATTGGTAATCACAACAAGGTGACTTTAATAACTTCAACAACGGTGTCCTTATTTAATTTTCTATTAATTTGAGGGAAGAGCATATTTGAATAAGAGCAGGAATAGAAGTTTATTTATTCAGAAATATTACAATTTGTCTCCACGGACAATAATAGTGCTGTAAGATCACATTCATACAATATTTACATTATAAACAATATAAAGTCAAATTACATTACAAAATAAAAAAATAAAGGTAGATAATAACAAAATTTATAAACACTGTTAACAAATAAATGAACAAAACATGAACACACTCATAATTACGAAATAGAAGTAACTTAATATTATATAATTTTATTGAAATTTACAACTGTATAAAATACAACAAGTAAATATGCATAACTGATAAAACACATGAAATAAACATGAAGAGAAACTGCCTATTGGCAGCACTCTTTAGTAATGAGTCTAAACAAGAACGTCTCGAGGCCATCTTCTTTTCAGACGTCTCGGAGGATTATCAGGAATCGAAGAGGGAGGAAGGATTGAAACTAATGGATTAGAGTAAGAGTGGATTTTTTCATAGAAGGAGTAATACCTGGTGCGTTATAATTTTGATATATTTATTTCAATTATTATTGAAAATAAAATCGAAGTATTGAAAGCTGGAAGATTTTCGAATTCGAATATTCACCGGCAATTCAGGTCTTAGGGTCTCTTGAGTACAAATGACCAAGTCCTGCAAAAACGTTTCGGTGTTCGTGTATATAGAAAGTCTAGCTTTAAAAACAGTAAGTCGTACGGAACTCAAATGCCATATTTGAAACGAGAATATTGCTGGGATGTTGCAGAAACTTTTTCATAAAATTTACTGAACAGAAATGCCACTTTATACCGTGCATTTTGCAACTTTTTACGATTTTCCTAATAATTCTTTTCTTCTTCCAGTGGCGCGACGGGCCGTGTAGGCCCTGGGCCTCGCGGTGTAAACTCTTGCAAGTTTACACTCACGTTTCATGATGCAATTTTTTAGTGTAGGGTCATCACTCCCTACGACTAGTTTTGTGAGTGGCCACCCTTTTGGCTGACGGGTCTCGCATACACGGGGGAGAGGTTGTGAGTGAATCCACATTTTATTTTTCCTTATAAAAGCCCCGACGGGACTGGGATTTGAACTCAGAACCTGTAGCATGAGAGACAAGCGCGCTAGCCACTCAGCCACGGGCTCCCTAATAACAGACTTAATAAGTTTGATTAAAATCACTATACTGATGGGCATAGGCTTTTTTTGGTTTTATCCTGCTTTAAATAGTCTGACGGATGCGCTCGATGATAACAGTCATACGTTACATCGTCTCTCAGATTTTTGCTTTTTTCAGTAGGAATTCGCTAGAATTCAGTCTGGAGAACATCACTAGACCTAAGGAATATTACGGCAGTGAATATTGGAGAAGTTTCGGTAAGCAAAGTTATAATTTACTTTGTACAATCACGAAAAAGTGAAAGAAGGGTCACTGATCAGCTGATTGCCGCTAGCTCGGCAAGCTCGGGCTTGCTTTTCTTTTAATTATCTTTCTTTTATCTATAATTCTTATCTCATTATTTATTTATTATTATTATTTTCTTAATCAATGAGATATTTTCATCAAGTCATGTCCTCAAAGTCTGCAAGTAAAAGATCTAGATCTGCAGGTTCTAACTCGTCTCCCACAAAACAGAGACCCCGCCGTGAACAAAATAAAAAAATGATTCCACCAGCGACCGCGTCAGCTACCTCATTAGGTTCTGAACCACAGCCCAGCACATCATCGCAAGGAATAACTGATGAATCTCCGTTTTTTACACCGAATCCATTTCAGATCCTCCAAAATGAAAAAGAAACCATGGAATCTTCTCCTATACCCAGAGAACCACTACCTCCACCAATATTTGTTAAAAATATTAAAAATTTTAAACTGATGTGTGCGCATTTAAACAAAGTAACAGATCCTAATAGTTATTATTGTATAAGTAGAACCAATGATACTAAAATATCTCCGACTACTGCTGAAACCTACAGAAAGATTGTAAAATATCTGACTGAGACCAAAGCTGACTTTCATACTTATCAGCTGCGCCAAGAGAGAGCATTAAGGGTCGTAATCAGAAACCTACATTCCTCAACACCCGTTGAAGCAATCAAAGAAGAACTGACAGAATTAGGATTCCAAGTGAGGCAAGTCACCAACGTTCTAAAAGATAAAAGTCCACTGCCTCTATTCTTCGTGGACTTGGAACCATCAGCAGGAGTCGAAAAAATCTATGACCTCAGCAGACTGTACTATACCCGTGTAAAAGTTGAAAAACCTTACACAAAGAAAGAAATAGTCCAGTGCCATAACTGTCAGGCATATGGTCATACCAAAAGTTATTGCCATCACATACCACGCTGTGTGAAATGCGGTGAACAGCATAAAACAGAACAATGTACAAGATCAAGATCAGCACCCGCTGTATGTGCTCTGTGCCTCAAGGACCACCCGGCTAACTACAAGGGATGTGAAATCTACAAGAAACTCAGAACCAGATACCAAAAACCTCAGGATCCGAATGAAACAGCTGTACCAACCAGAAGCAGAAGAGAACCATCAAAACTTGTAAATTCTAACGTGTCATTTGCCCACTTGCTTGGAGGTGGTAACCAGAATCATGAAGTCGAGGCACTGCCGGAACAACATTTTCCTCAACATTCTCAATCTATTGTACAAGAATCTATCCCTCAAAGTTTACCTAATCTTCAAAAAACTCCTCAACATCAAATTTCTCATATCCCTCCACCATCAAACGTCACAGATCTTACCAGTCTAATGACATCGTTCATCTCCGAAATCAAATCTCTTGTTATGCCGCTTATATCACTCCTTACAAATCTAGTATCGAATCTAATCCCTGCCTTGAAAAATCCTTAAATGACTTCACCTAACTCCTTATCCATTCTCCTTTGGAATGCGAATGGTGTTAGAAATCATACTGACGAACTGACAGCGTTGTTGCAAGACAAAACAATCGATGTTGCACTTATAACTGAAACAAGACTAACGACTAAACAGTACTTCAAAATACCGCAATACATGACATACCGTACTGACCACCCAGACGGTAAAGCCCATGCCGGTTCTGCTATCATTGTCCACCAATCCCTCTCTCATCATTTACTCCCACTTCCCACCTATGATTTCCTACAAGCCACATCCATAGTAATCAAGACTTTTTCCTTTCCGGTAACCCTCACATCTGCATATTGCCCTCCTAAACATTCCATTTCCAATTCTGAATTTGTATCCTTCCTGGATTCCTTAGGAAATCGTTTCATTCTGGGTGCAGACTTAAACGCCAAGCATCAGCAGTGGGGTTCCAGAACCACGAATTCTCGGGGGCGAAATTTGCTGTCTGCACTCAACTCCCAAAATTTTAATATCCTGCCTCCTGACTCCCCTACCTACTGGCCAACCGATCCTAACCGCAATCCTGACATCCTCGACTTCTTTATCCACAGCGGATTAGGCTCTCTCAACTTGTCTTTAACTCGCCTTGATGAACTATCCTCAGACCATAGTCCACTGATCCTAAAAGTATCTCTCGCTCCAATTCCAAAACCCATTCCACCATCATTCATCCGAGGCCCTGTCAACTGGAACCTTTTCCGCCAAATCCTGACCGATAATATTGACCTCAGAGTAACCCTCAAAACCCAAGATGACCTAGATAATTCCGTCTATTCCTTTACCACCGCCATCCAACAAGCTGTCTGGACTGCTTCCTCTCCTAAACACTCCAATATAAATCCAGACCAAAATCATTTTCCACAACCTATTATAGACCTTATCCACACCAAACGCCGAGCAAGATCATTATGGCAGCGCACCCGACACCCAACAGATCGCCGCTCCTATAACTTCTATTGTAGACAATTGAAGAGGGAGTTGGCGAACTTCCGTTCCCAGTCCTTTAATTCCTACCTCTCCTCTCTATCAGCTCGTGATAATTCCCTGTGGAATGTCACGAAAAAGATCCTAAAATACCATCATGTTTCCCATCCTCTCCGACGTGGTGATGACTCCTGGGCTGCGTCTGATGAAGATAAAGCCGAGGAATTCGCCACACACCTCTCCAAAGTATTCACTCCTCACCCGGAATCCCACATCAATCACACCGCAAAAGTGCAAGACTTTCTTATGTCACCGATTCCACTTTCCCTACCTCCTAAAGCTATTAATCCCTCTGAGGTCAAATATCTTCTCCAAAAACTGACTCTCCGTAAATCTCCTGGACACGATCTCCTTACTCCCCAGATCCTCCGACAACTTCCGCAGAAAGCTATTATATTCCTTACTTATATTTATAACTGCATCCTCCGCACCACCTATTTTCCTCTGTTATGGAAACATTCCACCATCATCCTTTTTTTAAAACCAGGTAAACCTTCCAACAACACTTCATCCTACAGGCCTATTAGTCTACTCCCCATCCTCTCAAAAATCTTCGAAAGGCTTCTTCTAAAACGTATCCTACCCATATTAGAATCTCAAAATCTTCCTTCCCATCAGTTTGGATTCCGTCCTCAGCATTCCACAGTTCAACAGGGGCTCCGAGTTGTAGACCATATTTCCTCAGCTCTTGAATGCAAAGAGTATTGTTCTGGTGCGTTTCTGGACATTGCGCAAGCTTTTGACCGGGTATGGCACACTGGATTACTCTTCAAGCTGAAAACCCATTTACCCCAGTCCCTATACCTCGTTCTCCGATCCTATCTCTCGAACCGTTCCTTCCGAGTTCGCTGTGGTGAAGAATTTTCTAACCTTTATCCCGTTGAGGCCGGTGTTCCTCAAGGCAGCGTCTTGGGACCCATCCTCTACATCCTTTACACTGCTGATATTCCTACACATCCTGATACCTTTCTGGCAACTTTTGCAGACGACACCGCCATCCTATCATCCAGTTCCAATCCTGAAACAGCATCCTTAAACCTTCAGAGACACCTTTTCCTTATCGAACACTGGTGTAATAACTGGCGTGTAAAGGTGAACGAAGCCAAATGTAAACACGTAACCTTTACTCTTAGACGAAAATCCTGTCCGCCAGTTTATTTCAACTCATTACCGATTCCTCTCTCAGATACAGTCCGGTATCTTGGCTTACTGTTAGACAAAAGATTGACTTGGAACCCACATACAAGACTTAAAAGACAAGAACTCAACCGACGATTCGGACAGTTATACCGACTACTCAACAGAAAATCTGAACTTACAGTTGAAAACAAATTATTAATCTAGAAGACAATACTGAAGCCCATCTGGACCTACGGACTTGAACTGTGGGGGACAGCTAAACGTTCTAACATCAAACGCATTCAATCCTTTCAATCCAAAGTCCTCCGTACAATAGTAAATGCTCCTTATTATGTCTCCAATTATACCTTGCACCACGACCTTAATGTTCCATTTATTTCAGACCTAATTCCATCCAAATTTTCCAAATTCCACCAGAACCTCATTCATCATCCTAATCCTTTAGCTCAATCCCTATCCAGCTCCACTCATCCATACAACCCACCTAGAAGGTTGAAACGGCAGTGGCCCCGCGACCTTTTGTAAATATATTGGTGTTCTAGCACTGGCTAGATTCTCCACTCAATGTGATGTATGTATGAGTGTGTGTATGTGTATATAGGTATAAGTGAATTATTGACTTTTGTATTGATTCATTATTGTGTATATATTTTATTGTAATTTTATGTTGTGTAAATATTGTATGAATGTAGTATGTTTGATATCATTCAGCAATACTATTAATGTCCAAATTGGGACAGATTGTAAAATTTAAAAAAAAAAAAAAAAAAAAAAAAAAAAATAGTCTGACAGTGCTTAAATGTCGATATTTTTCAATATCTTCCTCTAGAGCACCTTTAATTTCGTTCATTCAAAATTTTAGATTGTTAGGATTAATGAAAATAGGGAAATATGAAATTAAGAAGAATATGAGAACTAAATGTAGAAATATGTTTGTTCAGTTTGAATTATGGTTTCTATAAATAATACAAGTTGTATAAATGAATAATATACCGTTAGAGAGCTGAAGATTTGTTTCATAACATGAAAAAAATGCTTACTAACTTACCAGTTTGTTTGGACTTTAAGGCGTAAAACCTCAAGGTCATAAATGCCTGTATACCATTTTAAAGAATTTACACCATAGTCAATGTTTTTTTTTTGTTCTTTTTATATACAATATTAATCTTTATTTAAAAAGAATACATCTGCTGAGATAGTAATTGTGCTGCATAGACCAAGTCCTGCAAAAAGGTCTTGGTGTGTGTACATACCACATACGGGAAGTCTAGCTCAAATAGGATTTTTTTAAAAAAACGGGAATTTCATATTTTCGACTCTATTTTATTTATATTCGCTATATATATGTAAAATTTAATAGGCTTTAATATCACATAAGTTTGATTCTGATTGAAATAGTCTGATCGGGTTTAAGTGCCGATATTTTAAATTATCTAAAGTAGCTTCAAGTTTGTAGGTTCGAAAAAATTAAACGTGTTATCTTATTAGCATTGATATAGAACGAATAAATGTATAAGTTTAACGAATTCAATATCCAAATAAAGGAGAAAATAGCCAAACTATTTTTGTATACAATTATTGTGTTTTTGAACAAAAAAACAGTAAACAAAATACGGAAAAAATATTATCTTATACACAAAATCGTAAACGTTAACGAAGAATGATAAGAAGCCGATAAAACTAACTGATAATATACTACACATATACAAGTATCCTAATATAATATTTGTAAATAACACCTGAATTTATGAAACCTTTTTAATGAATAAGTGATAATAAATCATATGTTATCAAGTAAGCGTGGGTTTTATTTCGCCTCTCTATTTCCCTTTTTAATATATTTTTCTCGGTAGAAATAAGTTATATATATATATATAAGTGAAAGTAAACACATATTTCTACTGTTTCATAGTAAAGGTATTGCGGTACGATTAATTCTGATAAAGACCCGCTATATGGATCAAAACGTTAGATATTAAATAATGTGTCACTGTTTTCATATATTGTTACAACTCCACCCGAACTATCTCTTCCTTAATATTCATTTCACGGTCAACCATCGATTATTAAATAGAGAAAAACGTCCATACAAAAAAAGAAAAAAAAAAGAAAGGAATATATATTATATTTTAGGATTTCGAAAGTCATCAAGGAATCGGGGAACATGACAAATGCTATAATTAATTAACGGATAAGGAGAAGTAACTTTTCAACGGAGTATAATTAAATAGCATTATAAAGATCACCTTTCAGTCGATACCCGATCGATCGAGGCAGATTAACTGCCATAAAAGGTTAGCGGTGGAAATGGAACCATCCCACTTTCTTACTAGGATTTTTAAATGAGCCTAAACATTCCTCCTAAGTCCTTGTCCTTTAAGCCATTCTTAATGCTAACCTTACTAAATATAGAATGGAAAAGCTAAGTGAAAAACTCTACAAGAAATCCATGATGCTATGAAAATTTAAGAAATCAATTGCAGACCGTTATCAAAGAAGTTTGTGGGAGGTTTGGTTAGTGAAAATATTTTGAATTGAGCTGACGTTTTGGCTAAATTACCAGACCTTCTTCATGACTATATTGCTTATAATGGGTGTGCAGTTAATTTTGTTGAATGCTTTTCTCCTTTCTATTACTACGTTTTTCTTTTCTTTTATTCTTCCATCCTTATTGTAATTAAACTTGCAGTAAATGTACATAATGAGAAAGAACGATAGGTAACGTAAATTACATTAAAAAAACAACTATAGTGAAGTGAATTATTAAAACGTTTTGTAAAAAAATATTATAAGCTAGGTGTCCCTTATTAACAACATTTAAAAATTATTGTAAAACAAAATTTTAAATTAATATCAGGTAATAAAAGCAACAATTAACAATATTACATAGTAAAAGTTAAGGTAATAAATTAATATATTAAAATTACCTGGTTTTTAATATTTGAAATTCATCTGTTTATCCCAACTTTGTCACTGATACGAAAATTAAAATTTATTATACAATAATTTTTAAATGTTGTTAATAAGAGACACCTAGCTTATTATAATTATTTATGAAACGTTTTAATAATTCACTTCACTATAGTTGTTTTTTTTTTAAATGTAATTTGTAATTGTTAATTTTACTTGTAGAGTCCTGATAATGGGCGTGAGACCACGAAAGGTTGAATTGGTGATTTAATAAAAAATTAAGAATTTGGAAGAAATAAATCAGCACTAGTATCTACCTCTAAAAATATATTTTGTTTCCGAACGCATGAATAGAAATATGATACACCGTTGGAAAGCCATACATTTGAGAAAAAAAATGTTATCTTATATACCAAGTTGTGAAGAGAATGTAAAGTGACGAAAAGGGTGAAAAACTTAAGTAATTATTGTTAATAGAAATTTTACATTATTATGTCATTTTATCTAAAAGAAATATTTCTTTAAACTTTTTACTTTCACTTACTATATACAGTAAGGGAAAGTATTGCGAAAATTTTCGAATTCCAGTTTTCAACGGAAATACACGTTTTAGGATCCCCTGAGTCCAAATAACCAAGTCCCGCAAAAAGGTCTGTGTGTGTGTGTGTGTGTGTGGTAACTCCCGGGCGGAAACGGTAAGTCCTATGAAACTGAAATTTCATATTTAAGACAACAATACGCCCGAGACGGACAAAACTTTTTTCATCAAAATGAGCTTATCAGAAGAGGCACTTTATACCATGCATTTTGCACCTTTTTTCGATTATCTCGAAAACGGTTCCGACGATTTTGATAAAACTCGCTATATCGATGTAAAACTTAATGGGCTTTAATATCATGTAGGTTTTATTTGGATAAAAATGGTCTGACAGGGCTTAAATGCCGATATTTTAAATTGTCTTCCCCTAAAGTACCTTTAATTTTGTAGATTCAATAATTATAACTAGATTATCTTGTTAACGCTGATGAAAAACAGGTAAATATATAAATTGAATAAACTCGATACCCAACTAAAGGAAAAAACAGAAAAAATATTTTTTTAATGCAATTTTTCGTTTTTGAACATAAGAGCAGATATACCGTTGGAAAGCTAAAGATTTTAGAAAAAATATCATCTCATGCACAAGCTTTTATAAGTTAACAGAGAGTGATGAGAAGAAGATAAAACTAACTGATTATTTTAGATAATAATATAATAGATTTTTTAATAAAACACATGTTTCTATATAAATTCAATTTGATTAATTCCTTAATAGTTTCACGTATTTTTATCTCTAACTGTATTTGAAAATTCTTTCATTGATTTTAAAAATCGAGGTAAGTGAAAGTCGTGGGTTGCCCGCACCAGATTTTTTTAAAATCTAACTCTATTTCATATTTCTTAAATTGATTTCATCAACCGAGGTAAGTGAAAGTCGTGTGATGCCCGCACTACATTTTTTATAACTATAGTATTATTGTTCCCTTCTTTACAGTTAATTTATTGGAGTTTATCTTGTTATTTAATTAGCACTGAAGTAGACATTTAAGCCATTAAAACATAAACCTATCCGTGCATTATAATTAAGATATTTTTGGTTGTTCTAGTTGACTTTTCAAATTTATTCAGGAAACCCCATAAGACCAAACCCTTCTCTTCGCTATATTGAATTAATAACCTTTAATAAATAACAAATGGGACCAGATGTGGAATTGTGGGATAATATGCCTTTTTCTTTCGACTACCTTTCTCGTTTGCTTCCCATGAGAATTTATCCTCAAGAAAAGTGTGCCAAGGGTCTGATCACACCTTTCAGGAGCACACCATTCACAGATAGTGCTTTTAACAAGTGTTGATTATTTTATTGCTTTGCCTTTCATTATCTCTCTCTCTTTCTCTCTCTTAACTTTCACACGCCTCTAGCTCTGTATACTCCCCACCTATCGACTTGAAACCTGTATGGTTTGATTTGACCGCGAAATGAGTATTTTTTAAGACTTCTGAGAGCAGGGCTGGTTGTCATTAGGGGTAGGTTGGCCAACTGCATTTTTTCACTTTAATGACCAAGTGCTCTGCAGAATCGCCATATCAATATCCTACTAAAAGGTAGTTATAGATTTTTTGTTTAGTTTTCATAATTTTCCATAGAAGAGTAGTAAACGATTTTTTTATTTGCTTGGTAAGCAAATTTTTCTAATTCCTAATTTTCATGACAAGTTTTTTTTTTTTAATTTATTTTTTTTTTATTCGTATATATTACAATTTGTCATAATAGACAATAATAATAGTGCTACAGGATCTCATTCATACAATATTTACAATATAACAAAAGGAAAGTCAAATTACATAAAATAAATAAACGTATACAATAACAAAAATTTATAGAAACAAAATTACAAAAGTAACTCTCCTATTATTTGTCACATAATAACTTTGCAGCCTTCCTGACTATTGTGAGGCTAAATCCTTTCTCATGTCTTAGCTTTCCTGGACATCAGCAGCCAGTTTGGGGTGGGCTAGCGTATGATATATTCTCGTTCCAAATTTTTGAAATGTTACGAAATAAGTGAATAATTCATTTCTGCAAACCTAATGTGTTGGAAAACTCTTCAGATTTAGGTATTACATTGATTTTCGAGTAATTTTATATAGTAATATAAATACATATTAGAGGAGCCCGTAGCTGAGTATCTAGCGCGCTAGTCTCCAACGGTAAAGGTAGTGAGTTCGAATCCCAGTCCTTAAGGAGCTATTTCAAGCATTTATTTAATGTAGATTAACTCACAGCCTCTTCCTTAGGTATATGAGAACCGTTAGCCAACTGGTGGCCACTCGAAAAAAATAGGCGTAAGAAGTGATGTATTGAGGCCATCGTATTTTCAGAATCTCAAAGGTATGTCAGGAAGAGATGGAGAAAAGAGAGTATGAACCAGTGGGTTTTAGTGGGCTGATCGTTTAGAATTGAAGGAGGTCTATCTATTTCGGGCAAAGTCACAACTAATGAGGTATTTAGATCTTTATGGATGGTTTTATTGTGTTAATATTAGTGTAATAGTTTTGAATTTCATAATTCATAATCCATTAAAAATGGATCCTCTATATGTTTTTAATACAATTCCTTGATGGCAGATACTCAGTGTCAGATAGAAAAACCTCATTGTTGGACTCCTCTTGCTGACGTCACATTTCTTCTAAAGCCATAGTAGATCGAATAAATAAGATCAAAACGTTTACAATTATTTTTAAGATTTAATTAAATCTTTATAAAAAAAAATAATGGGGAGCCCGTGGCTGAGTGGCTAGCGCGCTACTCTCTCATGCTAAATTTGTGAGTTCGAATCCCAGTCCCAAAGGGGCTTTTATAAGAATGTAATTAAATGGGTATTCACTCACAGACTCTCCCCCGGGTATGTGAGACCCGTCAGCCAAATGGTGGCCACTCACAAAATTAGGTGTAGGAAGTGATGACCCTACACTAGAAAATACATCACGAAACATGAGTGTAACCTCCCAGGAGAATACACCGCGAGGCCCAGGGCCTACACGGCCCTGTCGCGCCACGGAAAAAAATTAAAATAATATTAGCAATAATTCAAGAATTTCCCGTCTAAGTCCGATAGAAATTTGGGACATACTGAATAAGGTGGGGTCATTTACAACTGGCCCAGAGAGTGAAGGAGCTAAAAGTAAGATAATTATTACTAGGAATTGACAAGATGGAAAACCCGCCCCTGTAAAATGTGAAATAATAATGACTCATAGGGCACCTAAAGTGCAGTGTTCTTCAAAGCTGTTGCCCGATTGCTATTTGTAAAAAACATTTGCTAGGGTCGTATCCGACATCAACCTTAACTTAGAAGGGTTAATAAATTACATTAATCAAGTGATTTTTAATATGAATTACACTTATTTAAGCGCAATGTGAGATAACTTAAGGTACATATATAACGCTTATTTTTGTTAAGGAAAATATGCCTAATCAAGCAACTTGTACGGCATGGGTTGGGTTACACCGAGGCAAACGAAGCAGGCAATATATTATCTAAGCTCTCCCTGGGAGGCAACTTATCAATGCAGCCAAAGCCATTAGAACCTAAGGGTTCACGGATGATCTATGGTACCTACCTTCCTGGCAACAAGACCAATCAAAGGCTACTGTAATATTTTAATTTTAAAACTGATTTATAGCCCCCCATAGGAATGACGCTACACAGCACACGGACTTTTTATCGGGATATTATCAAAGGCTATTAAACATTATTATAAGAGGCATGTACGTACATTAAACTGCTCATACGTGACTGAACATTTATGGTGAGATGACTCATGGAACTTACCTGCAACAAAAAAAAAAAAAAAGGTTACTTTATATATGAAAATCTGATAACATATATAAATATAATTATGTTTATTTGTCAACAAAAGACTGATAACTCTTTGCATTTTTATCTGTTACTTTCGAAGATAGAGACAAAATTTATTATTGTTTTTAACCGAAAAGATAAGAATAATTATTTTTAAAAAGCAAAGAAAACAATTAATAACTCTGTTATTTTTGAAGATGGAGAGTTTTAGAATCAGTAAAGCAAGATAAATAAATTAAAAAAATCTAATCTATATATTTAAGTCACAAATTATAATAGATGTAATTCCCCTAAAACTCGGTTATTATCTAACTTTGAGAAGATTCGAAAATATTAGCAGCTATAAACAGTTATACCCTAATATAGCTATTTGGAAATAATAAACATTGTGTAATAATTTGCAGCGTGAAAATAACTTATTGTTTGAATTATTGTTTCTATAAATAATGAAAGTATTATAAATGAATAATTTATCGGTGAAAAGCTGAAGATTTATTTAATAAACTAGAAAAAAATGCTTACTAACATACTAGTTTATAGAACTTATCATCATAACATCATAGTTTTTTTTTCAACTTGAATTTTCTTATAATTAATTTTAACTGCGAAGATAAGTGTGCTCACTAGATTTTTTTCAATAATAAACAAAAATGTTACTTGCAGTGATACTTCGTGAAATAGTACTAAGACAGTACATTTTCTCTTTTATTTCTATCCAACTGAGAATTATGATCGCCAGACACATCGTAAATCGTAATTGTACATATCAATTGTTCTTAAGGGACCTTGTCTCAGAATAATGAAAAAAAATTTCTATTTCTATAATAATATACAGTGGTAAATTGCAATAAAAATATATTTTAAACAATAATTATTCCTGTTTTTTGGGGGAAAACAATTATACATTTTGTTCTCCTTTTTCGAAAATAAGAGAGAAAAAATACAGAGTTACCAGTATTTTGTTGACAAATAAATATAATTATACTACTATTAAATACTTTTTCAAAATTATTTAGTAACATTTTCACATTAATACATCAAGACTGTGAACTTAACGTATGTATTATTTTGTAAATAAAATGTCTAAGGACTTGAGAAAGGATAATTTATACGGTGTATTTAGTGAAGAAGCATAGAGAAATTCGAGGAACGCTAACTTTTGTCTGAAGTTCCTGAGGAAGTTTTTTCTCAGAGTTAAGTATAAAGGGATGCGAAATTGTATAATTGACATTTGAAGAAGAATATGTTAGCTATAAACTGCTGAAGTTGAAAGGAGCAAGGCGAATGAAGTTCTGGCTGAATTAAAAAGAAGTTTGGTGTGGAAATAACAATTCTGGTGGTGGTTCTGGAATGAAATATATGGTGTGTGTGTGTGTATTATATAATATAATATATATATATATATATATACATATAAATTAAATACACATTAAATTTTAATGTAATTTAACTCTACTATTGTTTATTCTGTTAATATTGTATGAGTGTTGTCTTAGAGCATTGAATTGAGACGTTGATTTCCAAAAGGTACTAAAGGACATTTTTTACGAAATTGATTTTTGTCATATTTGTATTCTCATCATTTAGTTTTATGTAAATATTCTATTTGATGTTATCTAATGAATTCTCAAGTCCTTTAAAAACGTGATTTAGAAATGCGGTCATTTTCTAAAAATACTAATTACGCATTTATTTTCGTTTCAAATCATTCTAAAAAAAATCATTTCATAACCTTAATATGATGTTATAATTATAGTAAAAAAATAATTCTAAATTTTAAGGCAGAAAGACCTAAATCAGCTGGTTTAATAATATAGTAATGAGAGATTTTCGCGCTTCCTGTTAAATTTCCTAGAATGGATATAGTACCTTTTGGAAATCAACGTCTCAATTGTAATATATCGGAATAAAATTGTGAAAAAAAAAACAAAAACATTCTAAGAACCATAGACCAAGATTTGACCAATAATGTATTTTACCCCCAGTTTTAAATTTAAGGAAAAAAAACGGAATGGCAAATCTTCAATTTTGAGCCAATAATTGAAATTAAATGAAACGAAAAATGTCTCTATCATCCTGGGAGTAAGGAATAAAATAAAAATATAAGTTTGATGATCAAAACCGTGTAGTCTCAATTTTAAACATCAAAAGATGAACTTAAATAATAATTTTTTAAATATATAAATTTACTGATATTTACAAATGTATAATGAAGTACACCGAGTAAATGTCAGACAAGAATATAATTTATTTATTCTATAAACTATGTGTATATTTACAAATCGAGCTATCCAGCTAAGGTAATCAAACAAAAATAGACTAACCATTAGATACAATTAAAATAATATTAAAAACAAAACAAAGCATATTTTGAACAATTTATACAATTGATTAAATAAATTGTATTCCTTATTTAAAAATAGAGGAACGATTCATTAATGTAGAGTTAAGATCTAATTAATGATAAGAGTCCATCACCCTCAACCTGTTCACTTAAATACAGGTTTTTTGATAATAAATCAAATTTAGAAGGTAGGTTATTTAAATTTGATTACATTTTATAATCGTGAAAACTTTTTAGATATCAGAAATAATTCATATAATTAATTAAAAAAATAACTTTATCCGATACCTTATTATCCTACAATATACAATATAACTAGGTAATACTGATAAAAGTTGGCAATGCATGACTTAATAAAAAGAAATGATTATTTATTATAAATAATTTACAATTCTAAATCTTCTCAGTTTTTGTTCATAAGTTAACCTTATTCCCTTTTAAACAGACCTGGTATGTAGGAATTCTTCTTGACAAATATGTAAGTTGGTGGTATCCTCATACAAAACGGAAAAAAATAAAAACAAAATGCTTGCCGTTTTCGGTTAGATCAACACTTACTATCCAAACGTTAAAATTTTCCAATTGAAAACTAAAAACTCATTTACATGACTACAATAAGTTAAGCCATAGGGCTCCTACAAACCAACTATATTCTTTACTATTTAAGTGTAAGTTCTACTAATGTGTTATAATGACAACAAATATAAAGAACGTCCTCAACATATCGTTTTACTTTGGAATATGCCAAATTACCAGAGTAAGAAAGATTTTCCTGACATATTTTCAACCACAAAGCTAACTTATAATGGCTGCAAAACTAAATGTATTGGTCAGGAATATGTCCTATTGTTTCAAATTTTCAAAAATACAGAATAACTTGGATAAAATCACAAAAAACAAAAATGTTAAGTGGAAAATTTACAATGATTAAAATGAAATAAAATAAAAATTTCTTTATTATCTTGGGACTAAAGTCACTGAAGAATACAATTATGATATAAGTTTTATGGTAATAGTAAGGTCCTTAATTTGAATATCAAAATGTAAACTATTGTAGAATAATAAATTGAAGTAATGAAATATGTATATATTTACAAATCGGTTCATTAACTTAAAATAAATACACAAAAATTGATTAATCACAAGATAAAATAATACAAAAAAAAAAGAAAGAAAAGATTAATTGGTATCTGTACTGAGAGGTTATTGTTTATTTGATTGGAAAAGGAAAAAGTAGTTGAAAATTAGTGATTTAGAGAAGGAAGCAGTTCCTGCGTGACGGATCTCGGGAGGAATAGAATTCCAAAGCTGCCTCTCTTTAGAATTATATTCCTCCTGATTCAGCTTCTTTTTTTTTTGATTACTATTATTATTGTATTATTATTATTTGTATTAAAATCAAACTTATATCGTAATTATATATTTCAGTGGGTTTAGTCCCAGGATAATAAAGACATTTTTCACTTTATTCAATTTTAATCATTGTAATTTTGCCGCTCAATATCTTTGTTTATATCCAAGTTATTCCGTATTTTTTTAAAATTTTAAACAATAGGGAATTTTTAATATTGTTACTTTTAATTTTGCAGCTATTTTTTAATTTAGCTTCGCGATTGAAAATCTTTCTTTCTCTGGTGAGGAGGAGGGTAGAGGTCAGAAAGATGGGATCTGGTGGAACGGGATGGAGGATTTAAAAGGTTTTGGAAGATATAGGTGGGGCGTTGAGTACTGAAAACCTGATAAGAGGAAGGAAGTTAGGAAATACTGACATCTGTAACGAGGATGGAGTGAGCTTAACTCGGCGTAATACTGGGTTATATGCGTATCTCTGGTGATTCCGAATAAAATGTGACAATTTCAAATGGATTGACCCATTTTTAAATCCATAAATTATGAATAATTATTTAGTTTAATTTGTCATACATTTACAACTCTATAGCTTATGATCTTCAAATAGAATCACTTTATGCCCACCGCCTCTCTTTGAGTAAGCACTTGGCATTTAATAAGCCGAACTCGTTTTGAAAATTTCGTTAAAGTGATCGTGGCTGGTGGGCAGGGGCTGACCAACCAGTTACGCTCTCACTCGATTCAATTAAAATTTCAGGCACTCCTTAGGCCCTTTAAAGTGCGATAATATCTTCTGTCAGGGGCATGATGTGAATTAGCAAACGGCATCATGCAAAGGCTCATCAAAGAATCCGAACGGGTTCACTTGTGCGCCCTCCTCCCAAAAAAAAACAGTGAAAAACGGGGAGGTATAGTGGCCTGGTATCTTAAAGAGTGTAAGGTTTTTTGTTTTGTTATTTAATCAGTCGGAAATATTTGAGTAAGTAATGCAAACGAGTAAAAAACAACTCAAGTTTTTTTGTTTTTTTTTATGAGATGTTTTGTCTTCATTAGGTAAGTTTAATTAAAGCTTATGCGATTGATACTTTACAATAAGGAAAGCCTAGATTTTTAATACATCTATCGAAGCATACAAAGTTTATTTATTTTGAAAAAAGTTACAAAATCAATACAAATTAAATTTATAAAATAAGTTTATATATTAGTCAATACACTTGAAATCGCCCATTTAAAAATAATTTTGCCACTTAGCATTTTTAATTTTCATGAAAAATAATACCAGGTATTCCGTATTTTATCACTGAATTAGAAAAAACATTTTGAAAAAAAAAATTACTGACTAACACTTTTAGTTTGGCAATCATTTTATTATTATACTCTTATATGATAAGACAGGAGAAACGAATTTAGTGGCTGAGAATCAGTTTGTTTTAAATTATAATAAATTAAAAGCTGCCTTGCAACAGCTGTGTCATCTTATCAAACATCTTGTTAAATCAAGCCAAATTGATAATCATAGAACTAGGTGAATCACCATCACCGATTTTATATCACATAAACACATCATATGGAAGGATATTACGTATTAGTTTCATCATTTTTCAATCCGTCCCTTATGAGATATTTTCCTTTAAATTCAGCGAAAACTGCATTTTTCTGTCTCGACAATGCTAAATGTGCTTAACATTACCTGGATAATCCGTACTAAATTCCTAAAATGAAGTTTGTTTTAAGCAATCTTATCATATATTAAAGATGGATTCCATCTCCTAGGACCGGTTCGGTCTTTATACTAAGGATGGTCTAAGATTGAACTACTTGAACTGGACAGGATGAAATATCCCATAATTTCTGAAAGTATCGGAAGAATGGTCTAATTCCGTCGTAAAGGATCCACCAATTCTGGAGATGGTCGATCCATCAGGCCGAGAAGAGATGGATAGTATATGCCCCGTCATTCATCTTGGCTCCTGTTCCGGTAACTAACTCTTCACTCAGATCCGACCCCGATCTTGCCCAGCAATTCGTTCAGGGTGCAATCAGTGACTGGACTTTATCTTTGAGTGGGTTATCCACTTCTTCCCAATCCCCAAGTCAATCGCGAATCTGTCTTACCTACGGGGTGGAGTCCATAAACAAAGCAAAGGCAACATGGTCTATACACTGTAATATATAACATAATATAGGGATTAAACTGGCTAAAATTAGATAACATGATTAAGAGTTTGTAGATGACATCGATGATAATTCAACTTTTTACTGTAAAAAAATACTTGAAAAAAAAACATAATTAGAAAGGACCATTTGTTACTTTCACTTACCTATATATGGAATACATAGTAAGGGAAAGTATTGTGATCGTGAAAATTTTCGAATTCCAGTTTTCAGCGGAAATACACGTTTTAGGGTCCCCTGAGTCCAAATGAGTCCCGCAAAAAGTTCTGTGTATATGTGTGGTGAGTCCAGCGCGAAAACGAACAGTCTTATGAAACTGAAATTTCATATTTAAGACAACTATACACCCGAGATGTTACAGCAACTTTTTCGTCAAATTAGCTAACCACAAGAGCCACATTATACCATGTATTTTGCACCTATTTACGATTTTCTCAAAAACGGCTCTAACGATTTTAATAAATCGTTTTTACTTACTTTATATCGACAACTCATGAACGTACATATGTCCATTACTGCTCAAATCAAAGCTAATTAATCGGGCTATGATTTACATTATCTTTATAATTTTCATAGGAAGTACAGTTTTTTATGATATTTTACACAACAAAATAACAAGATATCGTTTTCCGTGTTTTTTAAATAAAAAAGTTTTTGCTTCTAAAACTTTATATCGGGAACTATTAAACACAAAAATATATATCACCCCCCAAACTAAATAAAACCACTCGAATAAACAATTAAGGTGCCATAATGTACCTTATCTTCATAATTTTCTTAGGAAGAACAATTTATATGAAATTTTTAATTTTTAGAAAGAAAGTTTTTACTTTAACTATCGTATCTCGGTTTATGCATCGACTAGTTTCTGGAATTCCCTCCCATCAAACATCCGTCATGCTTCCTCTCTCTCTCTCTCTAAATTCAAATACCATCTCTTTGATTACCTTTTAGCATCCCAAAATGACGCTACCTGACAATGTAATCA
This sequence comes from Piezodorus guildinii, assembly GCA_023052935.1. NCBI lineage: Eukaryota > Metazoa > Arthropoda > Insecta > Hemiptera > Pentatomidae > Piezodorus > Piezodorus guildinii. The sequence continues at coordinate 77,519,240 of CM041295.1, forward strand.
TTTTTAATAAAATTGTATTAAATTTTCTTATTATTTTTATTTCTAGAAGTATTTATTTATGATTTTTTAGTTGTTTTTTTTATCTTGAAATTTTCTTTTGTTTCAATCGTCATAGTATTTTTTATATTGTAATTAGAAGAATTTGTTTCTTATTTTTGTAGTATATTATTTTCATTTATGTTTTAATTAGTTTATCTTTTATTAATTCTTAGCCGATTAAAGATCCTTTATTATTGTAAAGCTTATGTTATTCTTAGAAGACTAAATATCAGAATAATGTAAATATTCATTTATTTTTTTCTTCTTTTTGTTTTATATTTAAACTCATTTATTTTCCATTTTGTTCAACAAAATTATTTTATGAGGATTGTTTTTATTATAATTAATTTAATTTTATTTGTTTATTTTATTTTGTATTATGTATATATTTATCCATAATTGTAAATATTAGTTAATTATGTATATTTGTCTGTTGGCCAGACATGTATATTTTAAACTGTGCAAATTTATTATTCTCAAGGGACACTGTCCCAGAATAAATTTTTTTTTTCTATCCTATTCTATTCATAGTAATAAATAATATTTATGGAAAACTCGATGAAATTATATAGCATATTTTAAATTTCCATCCAGTACTAATAATTTAATCGGGCTTGGAAGAAACGACAGTAGTGCTTTTTGATTGCTTCTAGTTTTACATTCAGGGTTTTCTAATGGATTTCCGTATGTTTTTTGGATCATTCATTATTAGAATTTCTAATATATTTCGCAAATGGTCAAAACAGAATCCTAAGTTAGTAAAGAAATTAAAGTAACGGTTCACACTCTTAAACAAAATAGTGCGTTACTTAAATTTTAAATGAATACAAAATACCAAAAAAAGCGTAGTTTATGGAGATGATCAATGACGATAAAACTTATTTTCTACAGAAAAGACTTGAATAATAAGAATTCAGGAGGAGCATTTAGCGAATAAACATCTAATTTGCAATGCTCAGAGACTTATATTTGTTGAGAATGATCAAAATATTCACAATACATAAAAATAAGTTAATATTTTATTTGATTTTTCAGAGCTTTGGTCTTTCTCTAGAATCGAATAGAAGGCAGCCTTTTAAAGCTATTATTCAATGATACGATTTAATTGTATGGCTGCAGGCTTTATAATTCCAGAATTGGCAAGGTTGGTTATTAACCTCAATTCGAGAGGATAAATACTTAGGGTTGTAAAACCCCCTAAATAACATAATATTTGTTAATTATTTTCAATAATGAACCTGTGTAATCAATCAAAATAAAAAATTACCCTCTCTTAAAATTTGAGGACATCCGTTTCAAGGTAAAACAAGATAAAGTTTCAAGTCGCAGGTTTCTGTCTAGCTATATTATTCCGAGTTTGTGCAACGTTGTCGTTCACTTTGAAGGATGAACAACAACGTTAGAGTTTTGGGAATAAAGTACTTAGTTAAATATTCGGTCCAAAGAGAGATGAGCCCACAGGTAAATTTAGAAGGTTACACAACGCGGAATTACGGAACATGTGATTTGTCTTATGTATAATTGAATAGATAGCACCGCGGGGACTCAAACGGTTGACCGAGGCGTCGGTGGGAGGGTTGATTCAAACCCGATCTTGGGGGCCTAGGCTTAGATGGTGATCAGTGGATGAATCTATGTAGGCAACGTTTAGTGGTTTCGTCATCGAACTTTCATTTCTCCTAAGCCTATTATTATTATAAAATAAGTTTGATTATGTTTAGAATCATAATCAAAAGGATTTAAATATCGATAAAGACCCTGGAAATAAAAAATAAAGACCCTGTTTTTCTGCTGCCAATGGGTAGTATCTTTACATGTGAATCATGAAAGTGCAATATTGTTTCACATTTACTAGATGTATTTTGCTATATAGTTGTAAATATCAATAAATATATCTTTAAAAAAATGATAATTTAAGGAAAAACCATGAGAACGGTATGTCATTGAAAGAGGTTCGATGGGAACCGACTAATGCACTCCCTAATGGTGCCGTGACTACACGGAGAGGCTATCTCACCTTACTGATGGTTTCGCGAATCAGTAAAGTCGTTTTCTTTCATTACTTTACCCGTTCCTACTTCCATGCGCAACAAACGAGATTTGTGAGAATAATATTCAATGAAATAACTTTTTTCATAAAATTTAAATATCCAATAGAGAAAAATGCTTTATTAAACATTATGCTGCCCAGATACATTCATTTTACACAGCATACTAATCAATCTACATTAGATAATTTTTAAATGCAATTTTTTTTGCTTACACTATAATTATTTACAATTATTATTTTTATCATTAACAATTATCTTAAACGTTACAACTTATTAATTAATTCATAATCAACTTTATTTGGTTATTTAATATTTATTGTATATTTTACAACTATCTCTCTCTCTAACAAAAAAAACTCCAGTTCAGGATCACATTTTCGGCCAAAACCGCGACATCCCTATTGCTTATACCTAGGTCGTCTAGGGCGCTCCTAGTTGTCTTTGGGATCGTTCCACGAGACCCAAACCATAGACTTCTCACGGAGAACTCTCTCTCGCCAAAGGTATCGCGGAACTTTTATTTTAGCAAAGGGATACATGTTAGCCGCGATACCATAAAGTGATGTTAAATAAATAAACAAACAAGATCAGTTATTGTGCTAATTGTTTAGGGGAGCGGGGTAGCCGAGTGGGTTAGCACGCGTTGCTTTGACGCGCGTTGCCTAGCAACCACAGAGAACCAAAAATTGGAAACCAAAACATCACGAGTTCGAGCCTCGGTACCAGGGGGGACTTTTATCTCGGTATTTATAACCCGCCCTCATACCCTGGTCCGAGAAACCCCCGTATAGCCTTCAAAGGGAAGGTAGGATGAACAAAAAAAAAAAAAAAAAAAAAAAAAAAGGGATACATGTTTTGTTTTTTTTCCTTTCCACTAAACCTGCCTGATCGAGCTTATAACAAAAGCCGTATCCCCGTTTTCAGAGAATGCAACATGTCTTGCAGAACCGTCCGTTTCAACGCAGGAGACCTCGTCAAGACAGGTGAAGTCTTTTTCCCTCAAGAGCCTCGCTAACTCGTTCTCGATCTTGTGGTGCCACTTGTAATTTGGAGAGAATTTCCTTTGCACATGAGCTGGTGTTTCACAAAGACCCATCTTCTCTTGCTCGCTGGGCTCTGGGACTCCTCGCAGGGGTGCGTAATTTATATTCAGTTTTAGGGCTTTGGACCATTCTGATCCCAAAAGCACTTGCTTTTACAAATGTATCCTAAAGAAAAAAAAGGAGAAGAGTAATGCCAAATATATTCAGTATAATTAACTGAGACTTTCGGGAAGCGGTTCAGATGGTTCTTACATAATTTTTTTTTTTTTAATAACATATTTTATTGTTTTTTACAACTGTATATACAAATACAATAAATAAAATGGCTGAAACACATAAATATTAATATTATATTACAACTAATTATAAACATATGAATTACGTTGTAAGATAAAACATTAAGATCGTTAAAATTTTAGAATCCGAAGATTTAACTTATTATATCAATGCAAATAAAGCGTTCTTCAACTACAGTTATTCTTCATTCTCATTATAATTATATGACAGGCTTAAATGCCAATTTTTTAAGGCTAAAAATATTTTTTGTTTATTTGAAATAATTAATCATTCACCATTGCTAGTAGTAATAATCAGTGTATAAATACCAATAATAAAACATTTGAAGGAATATTTTTCAAGGTTCAATTTTATTTGTTTTTTCTAAAAAAAAGTAATATAGATACCTAATGCCCCGTTAGAAATATATATATATATATATATATATATATATATATATATATATATATATATATATATTTGCTCCTAATATAAAAAAAAATAAATAAATAGCTTTGCTCTTTTATCCTTTAGTTGGTCATCAAATTCGCCCAACTTGTATATATATATATATATATATATATATATATATATATATATATATATATATATACACATATAGAATAGAATAGAAAAAAAAATTTATTCTGGGACTAGGTCCCCTAAGAATAACAGTATGTACAATTTGAATATATACTATGTCTGGCAACATAAAAAAAAAAAACATGATTAATTATTATTTACAATGAGGAAAAATACTATACATAAGAAATAAAAAAAAAAGAAACTAATAAAAAAAAAAAAAATATATATATATATATATATATATATATATATATATATATATATATATATATATATATATATATATATATAATCTAACAAAATATTTCACATTAACTTAACTGATTGCTATAGGTAAAAATTTAATTCGAAAACGAATGTTTCCAGGGAATCTCAATGTAAAGTGTTAAAGTTTTATTCATCTGATGATCCTTTAAATAATTCGATTCGAAAATGATAAATTTCTTGATTCATATACTTCAATAAACATTTTTTAGAGTAGCACTCATAAATGTTTTTGAAATGAATCTGCTTCCAAAGTAATGGAATTGCTACCAACCTTCACTATTATGTACGCACCTAAGATTATTTATAAATAGGTATTATACAAATTTTTAATATTTAATACTTATATTAAACATTTATAAAATTTCATGATTTTTTTTTTCAAAAATTAAATATAATCTAAACAGCTCATCTAAAAGATTTCCTATCTTAATATCCTTTCTTCCATGACGATAGAGATATATCTAACAGCCAGGGCCATAAAATTTTATGTTTACTAACTGACGTTTATTCCAACGAAATTCGATATAATTTTCAAACCGGGTAGTTACCTGTCACTACTCGACAACTATAAAAATTAATTGGTTGGAGTGAATAGTTTATCAATAACGATTTCAAAATAACCGGTTAGGAACTATAGAAGACCGAGTGTGAAGTTCAAGTAATTTCTTAAAACAAAGAAATAAAAATTTCTTAATTCAGTTAAAAACGTATAAAAATACTTTTTTCATTGTGTACAATTAAGTATAATATTTAGATCAATCTATAATTGTATAATTATTTTTTTACTAAAAAAAAAACTGAATTACTCTCAAATTTACTATTTTACAATCAATAATGTTTTCTCTATTCTTTAAACACTTCCAAGCCTGCCTTCATATTGTCATAAAACTTTAAATTTGTTTAATATGAAGGATAAGATGGTTCGGGTGGCGGTTGAATAGAATTTAGTGTAATAGCTATAAATTTATTTAGTTAAATAATTAGTTTTGACAATATTTAATAATAATTTTTAACCACGATTCGAACTATCTGATCTTTTACATTAGTCACATGGTCAACTATTTAACATTCATTTTTAGTTTCGATTTTGTCTAGACTGGTGACGCGGCTGAGAGGCGCTGGGAACTCATGGTGTGCCACTCCATTCACTTCTGGGTGTAGGGGTTCGATTCGGAGTTCCCAGGGGCAGTATGTAAATAATGTATATAGGTATGAATGTGGCCAAGATTTTATTTACTTTATATTTTATTTTTATTTTCATTTGTTAGTTAAGTTTACTTATCTTCTGTCATCTTATATATTATCTTTTTTTTTTTTTTTTTTTTTTTTTTTATATTGTTATGTCTATTTTGTTTTGTTTTTACTCTGTACACATGGTATGAATGACTTCTTTTAGCCCTAATACTTATTGCCCAAGATAGTGGCAGATTGTATCATTTCCCAATAAAGCAATATTATTAAAAAAAAAAAAAAGTTTCGATTTATCAGACGTTCGTATTTAGGCAATATTCACACAGTATATATTATTACTTGTTAGCACAAAATATTACTTGGAGTGAACTTATTTTATTTATATTTATGATATGAATATCCAATTTTACTTTGTATCCTTAAATATGGATGTAAGTTGTTAAAGCTTAGTAAAAATACTATCTATCTATCTATCTATCTATCTATCTATATATATATATATCTTATATAAGGTGTAGATTCTTTTAGGTGAAGGTCAAAATATGAATAAAATTGGAGACTGATGTCTACTTCACCACTATTTTATTGAAAAAAAAATATTCGCACTACGTTTCGGCTACAATGCCATTTAATTGTAAGACGATTATTTGTAATTTGACAATATTTTGTACTTTTAGATCTAAGTTGTTCCACTGCACCTGAAGATGGCATTGTAGCCGAAACGTAGTGCGAATATTTTTTTTTTCAATAAAATAGTGGTGAAGTAGACATCAGTCTCCAATTTTCTTTATCTTTTTAATTTCATAGGTTACTTTTTTTATTTGTTAACTATACTTTATTTTATTTTTCTGCTTTACAGAAAACCAAGTCTTAAATTAAATTAACAAAAAAAAAACCTTAGGAGATCGAATAACAAGTTTTGTTTTTTACTTTCACTTACCTATATATGAAGTATATAGTAAGGAAAAAGTATTGTGGTCGTGTAAATTTTCAAAATCCAGTTTTCAATGGAAATACACGTTTTAGGGTATCCTGAGTCCAAATGACCAAGTCCGACAAAAAAAATTGTTTGTTTATGTGGTATGTCTAGTGCGAACACAATAAATAGTATAGAACTGAAATTTTACATTTTAAGAGCGTCTATGACTGAGATGTCACAGCAAATTTTCCATCCAAATCGGCCAATCAGAAGAGTCACATTATACCCTGCATTATGCACCTTTTAATGATATTCTCAAAAACGGCTATAACAGTTTTCATTAATTTGGGATTTAATACTATGTAGGTTTCATTCTAATTGAAATATTCTGCCAGGGCTTAAATGCCAATAGTTTAAATTTCCTTCCTCTTAAGTACCTTTAATTTTTTAGATTTAAAAAACTTGGGCATATCATTGTTAGCATTGATAAATAATATGCAAGTTCAGCGAGTTTGATAATAAACTAAAGAAAAGAAATGTAGGCATATTTTTTATGCAATTTTTGTGTTTTTAAACACACGAATATTATAGATGTAATATACCATTTTGAAGCTAAAGATTTTAGAAAAAATATTATCTAATACACGTAACTGTAAAAGTTAATGGAGAGTGATGAAAAGCCGATAGAGCTAACTGATTGTTATTGATAAAAATATAATAGATTATTTAATAAAACTCATGTTTCTATCGAAACTTTGTTTAATTTCTTCTTTCGGGGACGCTTGTAGCATAACAGCCTTCTATGGAAAAGATTACGGGTTCAAACCCAGGATTTTGTAATGCTAGTAAAATTTAATTATTTATGCCATCTTTCGGAGGAGACGTTAAAACGTGGTCCCGAGCTTGTGCGAAGTCAGGTACTTGTTAAGGATCCTTATCCTAATTAAACCTAGGTAGGCAAAATTTAGGACTCCCACTGAAAGCATCGTCTGATTAGCCACATCAGTATAAAGTGACGTTAAATAAGTAATAATTTCTTTTTCATCTCAAAGTGTATTTAAATAATCTTGAATTAATTTTAACAACGGATGTAAGTAAAAGTTGTTATTTTGCACGCAGATCAGATTTTTTAAAATTCAAATATTTATTGAAAAACAACAAACAAACGAGAAATCAAATTTAGAAGATCTATTTAACTCTTGAAAAAAAAATCTATTATGTAATTTAACACCCTTATGTCGAAGGTGCGATACATTCAAGTCACTAAGCCTCCACAGATTCTTAATGTCCTATCACTTATCCTGACTTAATGTAAACGGATCACGTACTAGAGATTAACGCAACTTCTCACAGAACATGGAAAAAGTAATCAATATTTATCACGTTTTAAAGACTTTAGCACATACAGAAAGGTTGCAGACAGCGTGACACTTCAGATATGAGATATAAAATGAAACAAAAAGGCATGTCAAGAAACGTAAGAGATACTTAAAAAATCTGGTGCGGGCAACACACGACTTTCACTTACCTCGATTTTTAAAATCAATGAAAGAATTTTCAAATACAGTTAGAGATAAAAATACGTGAAACTATTAAGGAATTAATCAAATTGAATTTATATAGAAACATGTGTTTTATTAAAAATCTATTATATTATTATCTAAAGTAATCAGTTAGTTTTATCTTCTTCTCATCACTCTCTATTAACTTCTAAAAGCTTGTGAATGAGATGATATTTTTTCTAAAATCTTTAGCTTTCCAACGGTATATCATACATGTATATTACTGCTCTTATGTTCAAAAACGAATAATAAATATAAAGTGCCTCTTCTGGTATGCTCATTTTGATGAAAAAAGTTTTGTCACGTCTCGGGCGTATAGTTGTCTTAAATATGAAATTTCAGTTTCATAGGACTTACCGTTTCCACCCGGGAGTTACCACAACACCACACACACACACACACACACACACACACAGACCTTTTTGCGGGACTTGGTTATTTGGACTCAGGGGACCCTAAAACATGTATTTCCGTTGAAACTGGAATTCGAAAATTATCACGATCGCAATACTTCCCCTTACTATATATAGTAAGTGAAAGTAAAATGGTCACTTTGCTAATACGTCCGCCTTATTTTATTAAATGAAAATTCTGTTTCTTATTAATTAATATGAGTGATTTTGATTATAAATTAAAGACCAAAAAAGGAGAATTTTTTTTTTCAGGTTTAAAGGATTGTCATATAGATGAGAGGAGAAATTCCCAATTGAATCGGCAGCTCAACTTTGCTGAGTTGCTAATAACACACAGCATACTAATCAATCATAAAGACAATCCTTAAGAACTAAAAAGAAGAGATATATATTTTCAAATAAGCTTATTAGGCCATATTACCTATATTAAAAATACGGTCTTGGAAAATTTACGAATCCATGCTGGCCTTAATATATATGGTGTTGTAAGATGCCCGGCGAGTAAAGGATTATAGTTTCTGCCATTTTCTGGAGCTGATTCTTTTCCAGTCCATATTTTTCCAAAAGTACTATCGTTGCTAACGGGGCGGTCCCTCTGCTTCTGAACCATAGCCCTTTGACAGTAAACGTTCTTTCGCCGAATTCATCACAAAACTTCTGCAGGTAGGAAAGCTCAAGATTTTTTTTTTTTAATATCTGACATATGAAGCTATAAAAAGTAATGAAGAGTCACAAAAAGTGAATAAGTCTAAAGATTGAAGACATTTTTTTATCTCATATACAACTTTTTGGAAGGTAAAGTACGTGACAAATAGGGCATAAAGTTAAGTGATTATTGTACATAACAATTTTATATTATTATATTATATTATCTTAAACTTTTTTAAAGTCTAACTTTATTTAAAAGTTCTTTAATCAATTTTAACAACCAAGGTAGTAAAGTGCTTTGCACACAACAGATTTTTATAGATTTACTACTAGAATTAGTATAGATTTTTAAGAATTAAAAACAAAAATGTACCACTTTCAACCCATGGAGGGTCTTGGGTTCAGTATATTTATTTTCTATGCCTCGGTTCGCCCCCTCGACTGAACAAAAGAATAAATAATATTCTGTCATAGCCGGGAATCGAACCCAGGACCCGGAGAACAGTAGACTAGTCCTCTATCGACTTTACCACGCCGCATCTTGCCCTTTGAGCATTAGTTCATTTAAAATTGATTTAAAGATATTAGTTGATCTTTTAGGCTTCGCACGCTCAGTTTTAACAGCTATATTTAAGTTTAGTTAAATGAATATTATAATAAGATGGATCCGATCCTTACTAAAGTTGTCAGAGTATTACTCTACTTTAGAAGCAGTGAAAGTACAATAAATGACGAAAATACTGAAAGCGAGAGGAAATGAAAGAATTTCGGAATTGCCTAATACTGTAAGGCCGGGGTGGGATAGACCTAAGGAATGTTGAATTTCATCTCAGATTCTGCTTTGGTATATCGTAGGGGTAATATCATTCTTGCACAGCATAGCTTTGATGGATTTTCTTTTTTTTTTTTTTTTTTTTTCAATTAAGAAATGGTCTTTAAAATTGCTATGTAGGAAACCCTAGAGCGGGTTTCGTTTGGGAAGGTGTTTCAAGAGATGAAATAAAAAAAATAAAAATCAGCATTTAAGCTCCTTCAGACTACTGTATACAACAGTACTTGATGTATCATAGCTTAAAAGAGGGAAAAGACCATCAATTTATTTTATACTAGTGACCCTCTCCTGCTCCGCACGGGTATAATTTGAATGTGGTGTATTCCTTTTTTTTTTAAAAAAGCATTATTTGACCGATTTAGGGTTTATCGCTTTACAAGTAAATCATAACGAAAAATGCACTTCGAAAAAAAAAATCTGGTACGGGCAACACACGACTTTCATTTACCCTGACTGTTAAAACCAACTATGTTTACACACTGAATTCGTCTTTATTACACTGAATTTAGGCTCAGTAGTTTAGTTTATGGAAAACGAACATGAGTGACGATTCAGTTCATTTTCGGCATATTATGCTATTCTTTTTTTAAAAATGAGAAAAACACAGCCCAAACTGCAAGAAAGATTTGTGCTGTGTATGGCAGCGATTCAATTGCTAATAGCACGATCAGAAGTGATTTTCGAGGTTTAGATCAGGAGTTTTTAATTTGGAAGACCTACTCCTTGCTGACCGGAGTTCAACTCCTGACATCGAGGATATTATGACGGTCATCGCGGAGTTAAGAGCCTACATAGATCGTTTTTGATCATCTGAAGAAGGCCAGGCACGTCTGTCGTTACGACGTTTGGGTTCCCCTATGAGCTCATGATGAAAGGAACCTTTTTGAAAGGATTTCATGTTTTGATTTGCTGCTCAAAGAAGATGTGAAGGATCCATTTTTGAAATGAATCTTTACTGGTGACGAAAAATGGATTCTCTCCATCAACACCAGCCGAAAAAAATCTTGGGGGTTGCCTGGAACGACGCCGCTCGCAACACACGACGTTGATTGTCTGACAGGGCTTAAATACCGAATTTTTTATTCCCTTCTTCTAAAGTATCTTTAATTTTGAAGATTCCAAAAAAATAACCATATCATCTTTTTATAATTGATAATAAGTGGCTAAATATAAATGTTGAACGAATTCATAACCAGATAATTGAGAAAAGAGTGAAAATATTTTTTAAATGTGATTTTTCGTTTATATAATATACGGTTGGAAAGCTAAAGATTTTATAAGAAATATTGTCTTATATACAATATTTTTATATTGTATATAAGACAAATATTGTATACAAAGTTGTAACAATTAATATAAAGTGACGAATAGGGCATAAACTTATTCCTGATTATCGTACGATTTTTATCCATCATTTGCTTATATTATTTAAACTAAATTATATGTTTCCAACGAAATTGAATAACTTTTTATACACATTAATTTTTTTTTTTTTTACAACTTTGAGTTTGTTTGTTAACTTGTATTTAATTTATTTATAAATTTTGTAATTATATATTTTCATTTATTTATTTTTTAAATGTAATTTGACTTTTCTATTATTTATACCGTAAATATTGAATGAATAGCCCTATTATTATTCATTGAGACGAATTGTAATATTCCTGAAAAAAATAAATTCAATTAAAAAAAAGTTTATTTATTAGCCTTTAAATTGATTTTAACAGACAAGGAAAGTAAAAGTTTTATTTAAAAGTTCATAAATTGATTTTACCAAGGAATGTACGTGAAAGTCTTGTGTTTCGCATATTTATTTTTAACATTAAATGGTAACCACTTTCATACGTTTTTATAAATAATCCCAAGCACATTAATAAAAAATACCATCGTTGTTGAGTATTTTATGAACTCCATTTAGAAGAAAGAGATGAAAAATCGCCTCCACAAATCATGTTCCCTGGTGGAATTGCGAAAGGAACAAGTCCTTCCCTGGAAACAGGAAAATAATAAAATGTCTGTTTGTTCAAGTTCTTCGAATGAAAACAGCAATTTTAATATGGAATAAGGTCGCTATAGCTTCAGTTACCAAGGAGGATTGAAAAGGTTTAATTTTTTCATTTTTTACACTCAGAGAATTGTTAAAAAGTGGTGCATAGTAATCCAACAATTGGGACGTAGATTCCCAAAAGGTACTATAGGAAATTTTTTTCAAAATTGATATTTTGACATCTTTGTATAGTAATGATTTAGTTTTATATAAATTCATCAGATTTTTTCTACAAAACGTATGGAATTCGTCTAATTTAAATTAATTTTGCCGCTCGACATTTTTTAATTTATTACGATAATTTTGCATATTTAAGAACGAAACAAAAACAAAAATAATGATAAAAGTATATTATATAATTTTGGTCCTTACCTAAGTAGCCAAGAAAGTTCACGAAAATTAACATAAACTGAAAACCTTTGCGCTCTGTGACAAGAGAGGTTAGAAATGATTCACACGATTTATTATTTTTCCTTGTATAGCCTTATCATTGCATTACTTGTTTTAGAAATTTTTATCGTGTGAGCCTTATCCTTTTTATCAATATTAATTTTTAAAGAAGGATTATTTCCCTTCTCAGTAGTATTTATAGTAATATCTCAAAAGGACTGAGTGGGAAATGAAGAAACTCATGCAGATTATACCTCTGTTATCAATAGAATAAAATATAGTGGCTGGACAAAAACAGCTGCAACACTTAGAGTATTGGCAAGGATTTTAGTTTTTTGATTTATGGTTTTATATTCACAAAAGGATAGAAAATAACTGGTCAAAAATCACGAAAATTAAAAATGTCGAGCGGCAAGGTCTGGATAATTCCAAAAGGTACTAATTCCACATTTCATTTCATGCCAAAAAGAAAAAGAAAAAAAAACATTTTCTTCTTAAAAAAACAGAAGCACCTAAATCCATAATATATTACTATTAATTAATTGTTTTCTTCATTTCTTTTATTCATTTAGCACGGCTTGAATTATCACTATTATTTTTATCAATGGTTTTAACCTAGTAAACTTAGGTGCTTCGCTTTTGTTTTAGTAGGTTTTCAATTACCTAAGTTTTAAGTTTTTTCATATTATTTTTTCTTGTAGCCACATAAATTTGGTTTGAAATTTTCAGAAACTCACATTTCAATAGCATAATGGCAATAGATCCAGAAAATGATTGAAATTAAAATTCCCTGACCTTGCTAAACATGAGGAAAAAAAACCGTACCTGACTAAGCTAAAAGGAAAAATCTGTTTTGAAAAAGGTAAAAAGACCAAAATAAAAGCTTAAAATGTATTTATTTATCAGACTGTATAGTTAAATATTCTTTACACGTAGTTAATAATACAAATACATTTGCTAAATTTGCAGAAATAGTAAATAAAATTTCAAAACACATTTCATAAATACATTATTTCATAGTAAAATGCCATAAATAAATAAAAGGCTCTTTAAATATTCACTTTCTTTACGATAAATAGACAATAAAACTTAGTTGAATGGCATGGAAAAATATTTCTCAGAGGGGAATAAGTAAATATAAATAACTTAGTAATTAACATAAAAAAGTTATAGTTATTATTAATGTTTTATGAGGTAGGTTTTGGTTAATGCTACTAACAGCGATAATCACGTGTTATATTCTTCCAAAAAGTATCATATCCCTTTTAATTCTTTTCAATAGGTATTATATCCACGTTTTATTCCAAAAAGTACTATGTTCATATCATTTTCACCAACTTTTTTGGAAAAATTATTTTAATAAATCTTTTTTTTACATTGCAAGAAACATGTTAATTTTAATTCATATTCATATTAATATGTGACTAAACCATAAGTTTTTCTACGTATTAACATTGTAAATGAATCAATATCTATGCTTTGTTGCATGTTAAAGGTAAACATTTATAATAAATTTTATATTTTTTTGGTTATTTATTAATTTCAATTTTGAAGACAATTCATTCTCTGCAATTTAGGACTTTAAGAAACTTGACAAATTAAAAAAAGCACGGTGGCCAAATATTTGATGTAATGACCCTCTTCTTTTCTGGAACGGCGATATTGAAATTTAATTACACCTTGAAAAATTAATACAGAAAGATACCACCTTTAATTAGGGTAATAACTTTGACCTCTCCTCCGCCTGGAGCCTCCTCCTAGGTGGCCAAGTAATTAATGTATTAACATATTAATTGCCGTTAAACATAAAACTTAGAAGTTAATTAAATGTTGTTCTTCCTAATTGTAGGAAAAATAATTCCGTTGAATATTTTCTAGTAAGTATATATGACCTTAATAAAGGAATTCTGTTCAACAGAAAATTTGTATTCAAATTTTTGTAAAAGCTTAAAAAAATATATTTTTCCCTTAATTATCCATACCTAGTATACATGCAAAACGTGAACAAGATGTTTGTGAAAATCGAAACTTTTCTAGCTAGTTTGAAGGTTTGAACACCAAGGAACACACTTGGTCACATGTATGCCTATAGCATTACCCATGCGTAATACATTACCTACAAACGTTAATCCGATTTTATGAACATTTTCAATGTGTGCGTCTCTATACTTTAGTAGTTCCATATCAAATTCTACCGCAAAAGAAAATGTGATTGACACCACTAAATTTTAAAACCTGTACCACTACAACCCATGAAGAGTTTTGGGCACAGCACATGTAGAGATTCGTACTGTTTCTAGGCCAACGGCTGTACAGTGACGTGATTCGGCCAAGATCACCCTCAGCCACCAGGATGTTTCCCTTTTTTTGGGTACCCACTTTATAGAGGCTGGGTGTGCCCCAGGAGGGTCTCCATGCCCCATGATCGCCCCCCCCCCTCCCCCGGCTAATATAACAGAATAAATAATATTCCGCGACAGCCGGGATTCAAACCCAGGACCCGGAGCACAGTAGACTAGCGTCCTCCTACTAGACCACGCCGCTCCCTAAATTTTTAAAACAACAATTATCTTTTTTTCAAGGTGTTAGTTGGGTTCCGGAACCACGACGAAATTTTAACCTCCTACTCTGACTTCCCTACCTACTGACAACCGATCCTAACCGCAATACTGATATCCTTGACTTCTTCATCCACAGCGGATTAGGCTCCCTCAACCTGTCTGTAACTCGCCTTGATGGACTATTATCAGACCAAAGTCCAATGATGCTAAACGTATCCCTAACTACTATTCCGAAAGCCATTCCACCAACATTCATTCGTGGCTCTGTCATCTGGAACCTTTTTCGCCAAATCCTGACCAATAATATTGACCTTAGAGGTGATGACTCTCAGGTAATGACTCCTGGGTTGCGTCTGATGAAGATAAAGCAGTGGAATTCGCCCCACACCTATCTAAAGTATCATACCACAACAGTGCAAGACTTTCTTATGTCACCAATTCCACTTTCCCTACCTCTTAAAGCTATTTATCTCTCTGAGGTCAAATATCTTCTACAAAAACTAACCCTCCGTAAATCTCGGACACGATTTCCTTACCCTCCATATCCTCAACAACTTTCGCAGAAAGCTATTATAATACTTATAAATATCTAGAAATGCATTCTACGCACCTCCTATTTTCCTCTGTTATGGAAACATTCCATTATCATTCTTTTCCGAAAACCAGGCAAACCTTCCAACACCACCTTATCTTACAGGTCTATTATTCTACCCCCCATCCTCTCACCAATCTTCGAAAAGCTTCCTTCCCATAAGTTTAGATTCCGTCCGCAGCATTCCTCAGTTCAGCAATGACTCCGAGTTGTAGACCATATTTCCTCAGCTCTTGAATGCAAAGAGTATTGTTCTGGTGCATTTCTGTTGTTCAGCTATCACCCAGTTCCGATCCTGAAACAGTATTCTTAAAAACCTTATCGAACACTGGTGTAATAACTGGCGTATAAAGGTGAACGAAGCCTAATGCATACATGTAACCTTCACTCTTACACAATAATCCTGTCGCCAGTTTATTTCAACTCAATACCAATCCCTCTTTCAGTTACAGTCCGGTATCTTGGCTTCCTTCAAGACAAAGGACTAACTTGGAACCCGCAGACAAGACTTAAAAACAAGAACTTGACTAACGATTTGGCCATTTATACAGATTGTTAAACAGAAAACTCCACTTTCTTTTTAAAACAAATTCATAATATAAAAGAAAATTCTAAAAAATATCTAGACCTATAAACCTAAACTGTGGGGGACAGCCAAATTTTCTAACATCAAACGCATTCAATCCTTTCAATCCAAAGTCCTTCGAACATTATTTAATGATCCTTAGTATGTCACCGACCATACTTTACACGAAGACCTACATATTCTCCAAATTCCTTTAGAACCTTATTCATCACCCCAATCCTCTGGCTTAATCCCTATCCAGCTCCACACAAACTTGAAGGTTGAAACGGCAGTGGCCCCGAGACCTCTTGTTAACATGTATATTGGAGTTCTAGCATTGGCTAGATTCTCCACCTAAGTGCTGTATGTTTGAGGATTGTATGTAGGTATGAGTTACTTTTAGAGTTTTTACATATTTTTATTAATTCATCATCGTACAAACACACACACTCACACATACACACAGATATATATATATATATATATATATATATATATATATATATATATATATATATATGTATTATTATTTTATAAATTTATTGTTTTTTATATATTCTATGAATGTTGTACTTGATTACTATTATAAATGTCCTAATTAGGACAGATTGTAATATTACTGAATAAAAATTATTTTTAAATTAATTAGTCAGTACAACTGTCCAAATATGCGGTTAAGTTATTTTCCTTTAAGTCTTATATGTAGGTCCCACTGCAATGTTTCATCTCATTGAAAATTAAAATAAACCAAATAATTCTACCACCTTGAGCTAAAATCCATTCATAAACCCGTTATTTGAAGTCTGGAAATTAATTTTAAAAAGTTTTCAAAATTGGTTTTGGAGGTCTTTTCTAGATGATATTTCGGTGGGTGGTGTTAGGCGTTTATTAGACTAGGTGCGTTGTTGTGATGTGTCAGCCAGCAGGAAGGCAGTTAAATTAGTTTTAACGAGTAGGCTCAACGCTACAAATTGTCCACCTGCAACCAAGGCTGCTGGTTCATATCTTGCCACCAGCTGTAACCCTATATGCCCGCTTCAAATTGAATTTTGATGACGTCGTTTCAGGATAAAAAAAAGAGAAATTTTATCTTTATTTTAATCTCGGATACGGATACAAGAATTACTAAAAAATCTGTTGCGCGCAACACACGACTTTCACTTACCTCCGTTGTTAAAATTTAATTTAAAAATTTAAAATACTTATAGAGATGAAAATAATTTGTTAAAGAATTGATTAAATTGAATTTAAATAGAAACTTCTGTATCATTAAATAATCTATTGGGTTGATGCAAAATTAATGCAGGTTTCCTCTATTGCAATATCTTAATTCCAATTGTGTAAACAAAGCTAATCCTAACATTGATCATTATTATACCAAAACAAACCTTATCTAATACCCTCTCTTTCACCATGAATTTGTTTAGTAAAATCGTTTTTTTCAGTGTGTTCAAAGGTCTTGAATCGAAAATGTCAAAGTGCGATTTTCGTCAAATTTATTTTTACGAATTTAAATTAGGGCGCAGCGCTGCGCAAACGGCTCGTAATATTAATGAAGTGTGGGGTCAGGGGGCTATTAATGAGTGCACGGTGCAGCGTTGGTTCCAGAAGTTTCGCAGAGGAGATTTCGACCTCGAAGACAAGGAAGGTCGGGGCCGTCATCTTGCTCTGGACAACGACCAGCTGAGGTCAAAAGTGGAAGAAGACCCAACCAAAACCACACGAGAAATGCGGCGGAACTCGGAACTCAAAAATTGCAACGTCTTTGCCCAGCATTGATGAATCGGAAGGGGCCAATCCTGCTCCACGATAACGCCAGACCACACGTTGCACAACCAACGCTTGACGACTGCACGAGTTGGGCTACGAAGTTCTCCAACATCCGCCTTATTCACCTGACCTCTCTCTCACAGACTTCCACTTTTTCAGGCATCTGGACAACTTTTTGAGGGAGAAAAAATTTTCAAAACCAGGACGACATTGAAAATTCTTTTCGTGATTTCATTGAGTCCAGGGATTCGGATTTTTTTTCTGGTGGAATAAGAAAGCTTGTTGAACGTTGGCAAAAGTGCATTGATTCAGATGGAAATTATTTTGATTAAATATATATGGTTAAAGTAAAGATATGGCGTATTTACAATACCTACTAAAAATCTGCATTAATTTTGCATCAACCCAATATTATACTTTTATCTACAACAATCAGTTCGTTTTATTGGCTTTTCATCACCCTACAATAACTATCCGATAATATTTTTTCTAAAAGTTTTAGTTTTCCAACGGTATATTTTACATCTATCTAAGAATAGTAATATCATATGTTCAAAAACACAAAAATTGCATAAAAAATATGTTTGAAATTTTCTCTTTTAGTTGGATATCGTATTTGTTCAAATGATATATTTTCCCGTTTTTTATCAGTAATAAAAAGATGATATAGTTATTTTTTTAGAATCCACCTATTTAAAGGTACATTAGAGGAAGACAATTTAAGATATCTGCATTTAGGCCCTGTCAGACTATTTCAATCAGAATGAAACCTACATCATATTAAAGCCTATTAAATTTTATATCGATATAGAGAATTTAATTAATATAGTTAGAGCCGTTTTTGAGAAAATCGTATAAAGGTGATAAAGGCATGGTATAAAGTGGCTCTTCTGGTTAGTTCATTTTAATGAAAAAGTTGCTGTAACATCTTGGGCGTATAGTTGTCGTGAATGTGAAATTTCATTTTCGTGCTGGACTTACAAAACACGGACACACAGACCTTTTTCGGGACTTAGTAATTTGGACTCAGGAGACCCTGAAAGTTGCATTTCCGTTGAAAACTGGAGTTCGAAAATTTTCACGATCGCAATAAATTCCCTTACTATATATTTCATATACAGGTAAGTGTAAGTAAAAACCAAAATTAGGCGCTTAGAGATACTACTGTCAACTATAAACTATCTTAAAAATTTGTGGTACGGTAAAACTAGGCAAATAACATGTTAATATTTCTCTAGTTTTATCTTTCTGAAACATCTCATTATGAGTTCCTGATGAGTGTTGATAATACTTACCTTGGTTGAAAAAATTAATTAAAGAACTTTTAAATAAAGGTAGAGATGAGAAATGGTTCAAAAATTGCATTGTGTCGATAGATAGAAGTGTTTCATTAATTAATATATTATATAGTTATATAAAACAACCCCTTAATTTTATTCGCTTTTTATCATTCTGTATTACCCAATACGGGGGAGCCCGTGGCTGAGTGGCTAGCGCGCTAGACCCTCATGCTATGGTTGTGAGTTCGAATCCCAGTCTCGGCGGGGCTTTTATTAGGATGGAAAAAAAATGGGGATTCACTCAAAGCCTCTTCCCCGGGTATGTGAGACTCGTCAGCCAAATGGTGGCCACTCACAAAATTAGGCGTAGTGATGACCCTACACTAAAAATTGCATCGTGAAACGTGAGTGTTAAACTCCCAGGAGTTTACACCGTGAGGCCCAGGGCCTACACGGCCTGTCGCGCCACTGGAAGAAGAAGATTACCCATTACAGCTTTTTAAATTTAGCTTTCCAACGGTATATCATATGTCTATTACTGTTCTTATGTTCAACCCCCTCCCTCCAAAAAAAAAAAAAAAGCATACAAAAATATATTAGCTCTTTTTGTTCAACTTATATATTTTCCCGTGTCTTACTAATGCTTACAAGATGGTAAGAGCAATTTTTTCGAATTTACAAAATTAAACGTAATTTAGAAAAATAAAATTTTAAATAGCTGCATTTAAGCTCTGTCAGACTATTTCGATTGAAAAGAAACCTTCATTATATTAAAACATATTACATTTTACATAGCGAGTTGCATTAAAATCGTTAGAGCCGTTTTTGAGAAAATCGTAAAAACGCAAGGTATACTACGCTCTTAAAATATAAAATTTTAGTTTTATACAACTTATAGTTTTTGAGCTAGACTAACCTAAGTAAGTAGTAATGATAATAAAGAATAAAAGGAGTGGATAGAGCATAAGCCTACTGTTCTCCGGGTCCTAGGTTCGAATCCCGGCTGAGTCAGAATTATTTATTCTGTTGTTTCAGCTGTGGGGTGACCCTGGGGTACGGAGACCCTCCTGGAGCACACCCAGCCCCTCCTAAAATTAGGAAAAATGTCTGGAGACCCAGCGTGATGTAGGCCTAATCACCTCCTTGAACAATCGTTGGTCGTAAACAGGGAAAATTTTATTTAAAGTAAATAATAATAACGTTACAATAAAAATTAACATTCATTCAGTCACATATTATTAATTATGTACAAATTCTCCAAAATTGTACTTACAGATGAAGAATAGGATCCTTGTATTTAGCAACGAAACTGAACTGAATAAACAAACTTCAAGCGACTTCTGATTATATACAGAAGGAATGGTTATGATAGTGATAAGGTAATGGGATGATAGAATACTTCACTTTCATGGAATTTTAACGGAAAGTCATTTTAGAACGGAGATATGATTAAAAAAATTGAATTGCACACATTTAGATTGTTCAATGTTCGTCATGTTTTTAATAGCACGTTCGAAACTGTTTCTGAAGTAGATTAAGTTTAAATGCATGACTCTCGTTATTTTTAAGTATGGGGAATGAGATAATTCTGGTGTCTGTAATGTGGGTGAAACTGGATTTGCGTTTTAAATATTGTGTATATGCACACTCTTTAAGGTTATTTAAGCTAAATAAAACGAGATACAATGAAGAACTAAGTTACGAATATTTTAATCGAACAAATACCGTATTTTAAACGAATATCCTAAAAACAAAAATCTTACAAAATAAATGAGGAATAGTAAAAATGAAGAAGAGAAATAATTTAAAATTTTAGAAACAAAGAAAAACCCTATTATTATATCAATTTATACATAAATTGTTTATAAATAAAGTATTTCTAAAAAAATATTTTTTCTATAAATATCTCCGACATAATTTTTAAAATCTCCAAAGCGAAATATATTTAATAGTATTTGTTACTTCCACTTATTTTGCTTGTTATTTTCAGTAATGGAATGTTTTGCGATAGTGAAAATTTTTTTTTTTTCAGTTTTCACTGGAAAAGTCGTACGAAACTGAAATTTGATATTTAAGACAAATTTAAGCCCGAGATGTTATTGCAACTTTTTTATGGAAATCGGTTAACCAGAAGAGCCACTCTATGCCATGCATTTTGCGTCATTTTAGGATTTTCTCAAAAACAGCTCTAATTATTTTGATTAAAATCGTTATATCGATGTAAAATTTAATGATTTTTAATATTATATAGGTTTTATTCTCATAGAAATAGTTTGATAGAGCTTATTGCCAATTTTTTTATTCTCTTCCTCTACTAATTTTGTAGATTCCAAAAAATTAACGATATTATCACACTCAAAAATGCACCCCTTAACTTCCTTTTGTTTTAAATTTATTTTTCTTCATAATTTATTACATAGTTTCTCTACGTTTCAGAGTTCTTTTCCCATTATCAAGACTTTTTTAAAAAACCCTTTTAACACACAACACATTATTTAACATTTACCTTACTGCTATTAGTCCACTTAGATGTTTATTGGCTAACTCTTAAACAGTCTTAAACTAACTCCTCTAGTTAAGGATTGCATTTTTTAGTGTGAAGAAAAGTAAAACTTCCTAAAAAATTATAAGAGAAAAGAAAATGATATTATCTTGTTAGTATTAATAGAGAAGAAAGTTGAACGAATTCGTTATCTAACTAAACGAAAATAAAAGCAAAACGATATTTTTTGTGTTTTTGAACATGATAACAGTAACATAAATGCATAATATGCTGGAAAGCAAAATACTTTAGAAAAAACATTATGATATGCACTAAATTGTCAAAGTTAACGGAGAGTGATAAAAAGCCTATAAAAATAACTAATTGTCGTTGATAATAATATAATAGATTATTAAATAAAACACGTTTTTCTATTAAACAACAATATAATTAATTCTTTAACCATTTTTTTAATCTCTAAATGTATTTAAAAATTGTCGAATTGATTTTACTATAACAGTAACATAAATGTATAATATGGTGAAAAGTAAAATATTTTTAGAAAAAACATTATGATATGCACTAAATTGTCAAAGTTAACGGAGAGTGGTAAAAAGCCTATAAAAATAACCAATTGTCGTTGATAATAATATAATAGATTATTAAATAAAACACGTGTTTCTATTAAACAACAATATAATTAATTCTTTAACCATTTTTTTTAATCTCTAAATGTATTTAAAAATTGTTGAATTGATTTTACTTTATTTTAAAATAAATTATAATATTAATTTATGATCTATTCCACTTCTACATACAGTCTAAGCTTATTTTATTTTTTAATTTTCTATTAGTATGACTAAGACTAAGACGCGGGGCAGGATATACAGTTACCGCAATACTCCACGGTTTTGTGGGTTTTGAGTCTTGAACGACCTTCTCGATCGGACGCATTTAAGGGTTTTATTATATATGAATAAACACTGTTTTAAATACATATATACTATTAACATTGATACCGTTAAAAACTTTCCCAATAACTATTACTACAGTTATACACCTTGATTTATAAATTATCATGTAAAAATATTGTTTTTTTGTAGAATTTTATTTTAAACTGCCTAATCAGATAAGAAAATCATCAAAATAAATAGAACAATAAATTTTTCTTGAGCTGTAAAAATCAAAATAATAAATATTGAAGCCAAATTTATCGCTTTCATTTCGGTTTTAAAATGCTAATTGATGGGTTTGGATACCATACATATATCCGAGGCACTATGGTCCGATGGGCCATGGTCTCCTCATCGAGCATTCGCCAGTTGGTTCCATCTTGGCCGTCTGCCTCTCTCTCTGCATAGATTTTCCTCCAGGAGAAGTTTTGAAAATTCCTTCTCCACTCAGCAAAGTCGTCCAAGCTTTTCTAGTTACAAAGGTTTATTAGCTGGTCTCCCTATAAAGCTCTTTATATTCTACGTTTTTCCTTCTTCACCGCCCCTAACAATATTCTTCGGAGGATCTTTCTTTCGGAGATGAGGATTTCATCCTTTCTGGCCTTTGTAAGGGTCTAATTTTTAGTAGTGTACATATGGACTGAGAGGATTACAGTTTTAAAAAGCAATAAAGGAAACCTTTTATATGTATATGTGCCTAAGTATAAGTTTTAGGATTGGTTTTATATATATATATATATATATATATATATATATTCTTCTTCCAGTGGGGCAACAGGCCACTCCTGCGAGTTTACACTCACGTTTCACGATGCAATTTTTTTAGTGCAGGGTCATCACTCCCTACGACTAATTTTGTGAGTGGCCACCCTTAGGCTGACGGGTCTCACTTACCCGAGGGAGAGGTTGTGAGTGAATCCACATTTTTTTAAATCCTTATAAAAGCCCCGCCGGGACTTTCGGGGGATTCGAACTCAGAACCTGTAGCATGAGAGACTAGCGCGCTAGCCACTCAGCCACGGGCTCCCCTTTATATATATATATATTATATATATATATAAATATATATATATATATATATATATATATATATATATTATTTATTATATTGCCAGGTGTGTTTAAATATTTTCTTAAGTCACAATTCTTTTACTTACACTGACCATATATATATAATAATTTTGTTTGAAATAATTCGGGTTTTAGGTCATTCTTAATTTTCTTTATTTGGATGTTTCGATCCTCCGTCCATGTATACACATAGGATCCTTTTCAACACTGCAACAAAGAATAATTGCACACCACTCATGCTAACACAGGGCACTGAACAAATATCTATGAACGTCCCATATACGTATGAAATATATAATAAATAAACGTATTGCGATCAGGAAAATTTTCGAATTCGAGTTTTCATCGGAAATACACGTTTTGTATATCTCACAGAATACGATTTACAATACACATAATATGTAAAACATAAAATATGTAGTCGTAAATAAGTAAACTTAATACACTAAAACACTTTCTACGTATATAACATTTTAACTAGAGGTATTAATTAATACAAGCTACGGACATAACTACACAGTTAAACGCATTCTCTTTCATGTCTGTATCATCGAGATCACGCACTTCTCAGCTATTTAACATTTATTTTTTAAAAATAAATAATCCGTTCAGGCCCTCATAAACTTTGTTCGTATTTATTTTAATATCTCACACACGATTTTATTGCTGGCATACCATAGACGCTGGCACTTTAATTTAAAACTTCGTTACAAAAAACATTTAAATGGGGTCGCACGATAGTAAGATTTAATACTTTTACGTAATTCCTACCGCATTTTTTTTGCGGAAAGGTCGGCATCGCGAGCATACGGGAGATTTTTTTTCTCTCCACTTTGATACAGTTGTGAAGATTTATTCATCAGGTTTAGGGTAATATCAACTCAGCGACGAAGAGGGCATAAAGAAGCCAGATTGGAGACTAAATATAGCTGAGTTAGTTCCCAGTATGCCAGTCTATCAGGGTGACGGATGTATGGTTTTTCCCCCGCTCGGTCTGAAACCTTATAACTGCGCCAGGAAAAATAAACAAAATGCTTTTAACCGACCTTAATAGAAACTAAAATACTATTCATTAAAATAAAAACAATCAATGACTCAATGACCCAAATCCCGTAGGGAAAACAAACCGGAGAGATGATTAAGGATTCGTGTTCAAAGTAAACGTATCACAGATGGATACAGTTTGAGCATACACATTAAAGTTTTAGTTTATTATTTTCAATAATGAATATCTTTAATCGGCCAAAAAAAAGATTAAAAGAAGTATCTCCCTCAAAATGTGAGGGATTACTTTTCAAGATATGTAGAGTCCGAAAAACTGTCCGCTACCCAACAATAGAACAAGTTTTAGATTGTTTATCTATTTATTAAACGTCTGTTATGCTGTTGTGGCCAATCGGACGATGCTACATTGGGAGTCCTAAATTTTGCCTATCCGGATTTAATCAGAATAGGTTTCTTTAACGAGTACCTGACATCGCACTGGTTCGGGACTACCTGTTAACGTCCCCTCCGGAGGACGACATAACTTAAGGATTCTTTACTCCCATTAATCCTAGGGCCCCAGCGGGTTCGAACCCGTGACCATAGGAGGATGTTATGCTAACCACCATGCTACAGTTAAATCCCAAGTTTTGTAGAGTTTTCTATTCAATAAACCGTGATTGATTATAAAAAAATTAAAAAACTGAAATTTCACCCATAAATTATTATTTTTTGAGTTTTAGGACCAGGACAAAGCGTCGAAAAAAAAATAATGGAAATCTTGCCTATATATACGCCTATAAATCAGTTATTTTGGATGATGGAGAAAAAAATCAGAGAGTTTTATAATTAGTTCATCACGAAATTTTAACGCATATAAAATAAATAAAAGAAAAAAAGTTGAAATTTTACCTATATATACGCCCATAACTCTATAAAAACGCCAAACGTTATTTTTGAAGATAGAGACAAATAAATAGGGAGTTTCAGTATCAGTAAACATTAAATAAAATACATCTTATAAATCCATTGATTGTAAAATTACAAAGAAATACAGCATAAATTTAATATATCATATTGATGTCATGAAAATTAATAATAAAAAAAAGTTATAGAAATAATTAAATCCTTCTTGTACTTATTTAGAAAGTATCCTACAAAATTGGAGTCAATGTGAAAGAAGTCTATATCAAGCTAAGCCAGCCTCATAATTAACGAAAAAATATCAAACGGAGATTTTAATCAGGGAAGGTAACATGAATCTATGGCTTACTAAATTACTTTCCTGTTGGTGTAAATTGTGGTCTTGCTAAATTCCTCACCTAGCAACCTTTTTTCCTGTTTTGGTACTGGTTTCGCAGGTTCTTCGATGAAGTCAGTAGTGTTTTTCAACTTGTAATAGAATTTTCTTCATTGTTTTTGAATTTTTTTTTTTTTTAGTAAAAGCAAGATATTATATTGCTTATCAATGTACTAAAGTTGATTATTCCTGATTCACTGATTTAAGATAAATTATCAAATTTTTTTTTCTCGAATTAAAAAGTTATAGTTAGAGCAAGATAGAAGTTCTATAAAGTATGAAAATTCTGAAAATACTTTGGACGTAGATATTCAAGAAAAATCTAGTGAGTGCAACACACGACATTCACTTATCTCGGATGTTAAAATCGAATCAATAACTTTAATATAAAGTTAGAGTAAAAAATAAGTTTAAAATTTTGCATGAAGTTTCGATGGAAACTTGTATTTCCATTATTTATCTATATTTAATAATTTCGTTTTGCACTTTTTTTTAAAAAAAAACATAAACAATCGTAATCAAACTCGCTGTTTCGATTCAAACTTTTATTATCAAACGAATTTGATGTCCAGCTAAAAAGAAAAAAAAAATTTATATTTTCAAGGTTTTACTTTTTTTAGACTTAAGTAATCGAAATACAGAAAGTAATAATTTCTAATAAATCTTGTATGGATGGCAAATGAATGAAAAAAAAAACGCAGAAACCTCCAGACGGATCATAGGTCATACTTCAAATCAGACGGCCCAACGTAGAAAAAAGTTTTTAAACAGTTTATGACAATGGGTACTTAAACTGATAGTTTAAATGATCCAGAGACACGATGAGTGTAGATTTATTACTCTCAGTAATAAAGGAAATGCCATATTGATGAATACAAACAAATAATTTTCCATTTTTCTCGATTTGATCAAAAGTTATAATTTTGGCCTCTAAATCGCTTTCAACATTAAAATCAAAACAGGAGTGCTACCATTGGGTAGTTGTTCCACAAATCTGTTTCATGTTGTTTTTATTTTATCGTATCTACTTGTATTATTAAGTACAGTTGTAAATTTATATAAATAATGTAAAAAATAAAAAAGTTCATTTTGCACATTTTTTTTTTTTTTTTTATTCGTATATATTACAATTTGTCATAATAGACAATAATAATAGTGCTACAGGATCTCATTCATACAATATTTACACTATAAACAAAAGGAAATCCAAATTACATAAAATAAAATCAAAATAAATAAACGTATACAATAACAAAATTTGTAGAGAAAATAATTACAAATAAATGAAGTTGACAAATAAATAAACACAACATGTCACATTCATACCTGTGTACAATATTTACAACCAGCTCGGGAACCCCGGACGGGGCTTGTCCCCCCACTTGTAGAAGGACAAGCAGAGTCCGAAGGATCCCAGCGCCTCCCTCTCAGCCGCATCACTGGTGAGAGCCAGTGGAATTTTCGCTTTTAACAATACATTTATTAGGTTTATTCGTATTGCTCAAAATCTTTACTAGATACTTTATCCATCATCATTCTCCAACTATAAGCATTTTTAGTGGATATAATTAATTGACCATTTGGGAATTACTGAAAGGAATTAGTTAGTAGATGAAACAACTAAATAGTTTTTACTATTTATCGTTTGACAAACAATAAAAACTGGAAATTATTTAATTGTTTAATTTACTGACCGCTATTCAAAATAATTCCTACCAATAAACATGTTCATTATATTTAAAGTTATTTAGACTCTTCTAACATTGACTAAACATCAAAAATAATTTATTAATATCAATCACTATTATAGAAGAGTATATTATACTATGATCATATCAATTGGAAACGATCTCTTCCCTTATTTTGTTCATATATTAGATTAGATAAAGACCAGTTGAGAACACATTCAAATACACAGAACATATTGATATATGTGATAATGAAATATTAAGATTTGATGTTGTGATTCAAATATATTTTTTAATGACTTATATTGTATAAAAATATGGAAATGGATATATACATTGAATATCTGAAGATGAGGCAAGTGAAGCCTCGAAACGTTGTAAAGTTTGACATGTATGAATAAATAAATACATATGAACAAAATAAAGAAGTGATCGTTTCCAATTGATATGATCATAATTTATTAATTTCAGTTATTAGTCATTATACATATTACAAATTATTATTAATATTGAAGATTAAAATCACTAATGTTTCTTTAAATGGTTTCTGCAGGAAATATAAGAATTTTATTTTAGAAGATTTTTTCTTACTGTGCACGGTTCCTAATTCCATAAGTATACTAGGATAAGTGATTTTTTTCAACTTCTATTATTTATTTCTTCATTATGGTTTGTCGTCACTAAAACTTCAATTAAAAGACTAAGAAAGGGTTATCCTGCAAGTTATCAACCTACTCCAGCTAAAGGGCCAAGATGAATATGTCCATAAAACAAGTTTTAACTCACTCAGGACGGAATCAAACGTGTGATGCTCGAGACTCAAAGTTGCTAATGAAACACTCTTAATTAACAACTTTGATGAACTCTTCACCACTACGGACTCAGGAACAGGAGTAACTAAATGATTCTGACGACTTAGGTTGGTCTGTCAAACGAATTTCTTTCAACCTAGTCGTTCAGGTACTCAATTTCACCCGTGGAAAATAAACACCAATGCAGATCCAACAAAGTAAGCAACCTGCTAGCTCTCTTTATCACCTTTAAACAACGTCTATTCATATCTAATATAATTCAAAGAAAACAATCTTTTAAGACGGTAAAAGAATCTAAAAAAATACAAACCAAAAAATTTAAGGAAACCTTGAAGGGTATTTTTTAAAAATATAGCATTCAAGGGTAAGAAGTATATTGAGTATTTCCCCATACGCATTATAGTGCTAAAAGGTTTTTTTTTCACTATCATTCAGAGTTTTTAAGGTTAGAGTTTTGAAGCGTTCTTTGACAAAGGGATCGAAAAATAAAAACGTCTTTATTACTCTAAAAAACAAAACGCGACTAGAAGGTCATTTTACATGTAATAAAAAATTCAGTAAAGAACTGTTTATTTGTTTAGGTTGTAAGACATAAAACCCAAACGTCATACAGTTTTTTTCAGCAACTGAAAAAAGATATATAAAAATAGTATATTTTGTCTAAAAGACTCCTCTTCCTGAAAATAAAAAACTATTCACGATTTTATTGTAGTAACAAATTCCTTATAATTCCTCCAGAAACCATTTAAAGATACAATACTGATTTCAATCTTCAACAATAATATTAAGTTGTGATATTTATAATGACATGCTCAAATCAATATATTATTTTTGAGGTAAGTCAATGTTAGAATAGTCTAAATAACTTTAAACATAATAATAATGTTTTTTTGGAAGGAATAAGTCCGGGTGGCGGCCAGCAAATGAAACAATAAAATAATCTATACTTTTGATTGTTTGGAGCGGCGTGGTCTAGTAGAGAGAGTGCTAGTCTGCTGTGCTCCGGGTCCTAGGTTCAAATCCCGGCTGTGGCAGAATATTATTTATTCTGTTAATTCAGTCGGGGGACGCCCCTAGGGTATGGAGACCCTCCTAGGTCAGACCCAACCTCTTTAAAGTGGGTACTCAAATTAATTGGGGAAAAACCTGGCGGCTGAGCGCGATTATGGAATAATCACCTCATTGCACTGCCGTTGGCCTTGAAACAGTACGAATCTCTATATGTACTGAGCCAAAGACCCTCCATGGATTGTAGAGGTACAGGCTTTTTTTTTTTTTTTTTGTATTGTTTACCAAACGATAAATAGTTTTTTATTCTTATTTATTGATTTATTGAAATTTACAACTGTATTAGTAAATACATCAAGTATATTGGCTCATAATATAAATAATAATCATGAAAAGGCATGAAGAGAATATGCCTATTGGCAACACTCCATTAGGTAATCTACACTAGAAGGTCTCGAGGCCATCTTCTTTTCAGACGTTTCAGAGGATTGTCAGGAATTGAAGAGGAAGCAAGGATTGAAACTAGTGGGTTAATGTGGGAGTGGAGCTTGTCATGGAAGGAATGATACCTCGTACGGGCCAAATCAGTAACATATGGAACATTAAGGTCTTTATGGATGAGTTAGTTGGTGACAAAGTAAGGAGCATTGAGGATTTTTCGAAGGATTTTGGATTGTAGGGATTGAATACGGGAAGAATTTGATGGTTTAGTAGAGCCCCAAAGCTCAACTCCGTACGTCCAGGCCTTATGATGGTAATATAGATGAGACTTTTGTAGTAAAGTGGAAGGTTAGAGCGTCTGTCCAGAAAGTGTTGAAGTAAGCGAAAGCGTTGGGCAGTTCCTGGTCGTTTCAGTCTTGTGTGCGGATTCCAAGTTAGTCGTTTGTCAAGTAGGAGTCCTAGATAGCGAATCTGTTCAAACGGGACTAGCGGAATATTATTAAAGGACACTGTAGGGCAGGATGTCGTAGGTTTACGACGAAGGGTAAAGGTAATTTGGTGGGATTTGTTGGAATTGATTTTGATTCTCCAATTTTGACACCATACGTCAAGGTCTCTGATGTGGGATTGGAGAGTTTGAGAGGCAATAGTAGGATCATTATTGACTGATAACACACAAGTGTCATCAGCATAGGTAGAAAGGAAGGTGTTAGGATGGGTTGGGATATCAGCTGTATAGACTGTGTAAAGAAGGGGTCCTAGGATACTGCCTTGAGGAACGCCGGCAGACTGAGTAAATAGGAATGAATAGTAACTATTGTGGTTTATTTTGAAGGATCTTCCAGAGAGGTAGGACTGGATAATAAGGTAGTATATAGGAGGGAGGAATTTACGGAGTTTGTAAAGCAGTCCTGGGTGCCAGACTCGGTCAAAGGTCTGTTCTACGTCGAGAAAGGCTCCCGTGCAGTACAATCCGCGCTCTAGTGCTGATGAGACAACATCCACCACACGATGAAATTGTTGGATGGTGGAGTGGAATGAGCGAAATCCAAACTGGTGTTCTGGGATTATGTGATAAGTCTCTAGGATAGGATATAGTCGTTTATACTTCGAGAGCAGGTTGGGCGAACAATGTATCCTGTTACGGATGTGTTAAGTTCAGTCGTTTAGAATTCTGGAGACATGAGTTTCATGACTCAGGGGCACTTCGTACCTCCATGATAAAAAGTAGAAATTATTCAGTTGTTTATTTTACTGACCGCTACCCGGACTAATTCATTCGAGTAATTTCAGCATATTAAAAATTTCCAAAAGGTACTAAATCCAGTTTAGGAAACATTATACGGATTTTGGTCAAGTCAACACCCTAAGTTTTTTAATTAATTAGTAATTGAGATATGACTGAAAAGTTTCTATAATTTTATTAAAAAATTTTCCCTGTACTGACTGGACTGTACAAAAGACTGACATGGAGGACCCATATTAGACTAGAAGAAAAAAGCTGAACAGACAATTTGGACTATTATCCCGGCTTATTTATCAACATTTTCTACTGGTTTTAAAAAATTGCCATTTACTATATTCACTATACTATTAATAAATACTTATTAACATAATGGTTATATTATTTCATTATCACATCTGACAATTTACTAATGCCGTAAGCTGTACTAGTTTTAAACGCATTTTATAATCTCTTATTAAGAACTAAAAAAAATTGATTAAATATTAAAATTGCGTATAGACACAAAGAAAGCATTTGTCAGAGAGTTGATAAGAATGGTGAAAGCAGCCTTCACACTGTTGATAAAGAACTTGAGCCTTGTTACCAATGCTAAACAGAAACGCGCTTACTATTGTCACGTAACCGGATAAATAATTATTCATATTTTTAAATTTAGTTATATGATAAATATATTACACAAATATTATTATTTCATAACTGTTAAAATATATTAATAATTTTTTTATTAGAAATTACATAGACAGTAGTAGTCTTGAATTTCTATAGGAAATAGTTTTAAAGCCTTATGTATTTCGTATATAGATATAAATAATAAAAATCCCACATTTGTTCTCCAATCTTTTATAAAATTTCAAAAAAATCATCATTTGATCATGTGAATCATTGTTAATATTAAAAGAAGCGTGTATTGTTATATATATATATATATATATATATATATATATATATATATATTATGTTTGATATGAGATATCAAAGATTGATTAAATAATCATTGCTGCTTATTTTTAAATATATATATATATATATATATATATATATATATATATGTATCACTCTCATCTGTAAATTAATATTATCATATTACCAATAACGCAGTATACTATTAAGGTATAGAACATGATTTTTATAATAAACGGTCCTTATGTGGGGTCACTGTATATTATATATATATATATATATATATTATATAATATAAAGTTTATATTTATATGTATTATTTATATAGAAATATAAAAAATATTTTTTATAATTAGTATCTAAATATTAATTTTCTATACTCTAAGAATTACAAAAAAAACTTCCAAAATCTCGAATTGTTATATAATACTGATTTGGGCTAGCTTATTTACAAGTTTTTACACTTCTAGGTCAGGCATGCCCTATAAAGATATCTCTGGGGTAAAACGCTCGCTTGCCAGGATTGTATTCATTGATATTGTAATTAAATTACCTTACAACAGTCAAGATGATTTATTTCTATTGACTAAAATAATTTATTCTCTCACATTGTTATTATGTTTTGTTGGATAAAAATGATTTGTGACTTACCGGCTTTGCAGATATATCGTTTTGACCTTTCGGAAAAAGAAAAATGAGAAATGTGACAGGCTGAATCGTAAATTCAGTCGGACTTTGCGAGGAGAAAAATAATTTGAATAAAAACGTATTTTAAAGTAAAGCTTGTGGGAGAGACGAAATGAACAACTTACTGTTTAAATGTTTATACATATATTTTTTAATTGAATGTTTACGTTACAGCTTCGCTGAGATAAGATATATAAAAATAGAATGTTTTTATTTTTTACAATATTAATTTTTAACCTAATTGCTTCGATATTGTAATAGTTTTTATGTCATAGTTTTTGTCACTGCAATAACATTGGATTAGAATGATTATTCAAAATTTCTTCCTCTAGAATTTGTTTTTCTTTTTTCAAATGATTAATCGTCTTACTATTTTAGAATAAATTAACAATGCGTACCGATAAGTACTGAGGATAAAGATTTAATTCTAAAGTTAAGGAGGAAGATAAAGAGAAATATTTCACTGGCAGACATTTTTTTTTCTGAATTAATAGTGACCATTGGATTTAAAATATATGGTTGGAAGCTAATCCTGGGCTTCGCAATTTAAGGGGGCCTGCAAGATACAATATTGAGCCCCATTTGAAAGCTTTAAGGAAGTTACTGGTACTAGTACCGGTGGGAGAAAGGCCTCTATGGAAGTAGGAACAAAAAAAAAAAAAACCCTTTAAAGTGGGAATTTGTGAGGTCGAAATGTATCTATTCTGTATGGAAAAAGCTACATTAAATGTTTATAATCAATCAAGTGTTTCAAATTCACTCTCAAAACTGAGGTACTTAAATTATGAATTTGCATTTAATTATTTTTAAGTGAAAAATACACTTTAATTTTGTATAGCGATAGGACAGATGTTTTATTCTACCACTATTACAGCATTTGTCAAAACATATTTAAGTTATGTACAACTTAGAGAAACCTCGCAAGCATTCTATATTATTAACTATAAATTCGTCCATATTATTTAAGTCATTAATTTAAGTTTTCTTTAGCACACGAAAATTTTTTTACCATCACCTGGACCCGCTCATGTCTTGATGCTTTGATTCATGATTTACTTATGACACGTTTGTTTAATGGATTGCTATCATTCACTAAATATTAGTGAGTAAATTAAGTAATAATAATAATAATAATTAATAATAATATAATAGGCTTACCAAACCCGAAGGTTCGATGCCGATACCACAAAATCCCGCTTGCACTGGTTCGTCCAATGATCACCGTTCATGCCCCATCAGCCCATGCCCCAAGATCTGCCTTAACGCAACCCTCACATCGACGCTTCGGTCTACCTTTCGGGCGTTTACCAGTCGGTTCAGCGTATACCAATTTTCTCAAGATCCGTTCCTTACCGAGCCCGACAACTTTACTCGCCCATTACTCGAGTCTCCGCGATGCTACCAACTCAATTATAATCACAGGGTATAAGCTCAGCAATTTTGCGTCGTGCAACCTTCTAAACTCCCCAGTAGCCTCATCTCTCTTCGGACCAAATATTTTACGTAGTACCTTATTTTCGAAAACCTCAAGTCGCTGTTCATCCCTCAAAGTAAGCAGCCACTTTTTTACACACTCCGTAAAGGATCGTCGGAAGAATAATAGTTTTATAAATTCTAACCTTTAAGTTTTTAGCCAAAAGCCGCGAGCCAAGTAATTTAGCAACTGAATGATAACACGCATTTTCCGCCTTTAACCGAGACTTCATTTCCTCCTGGATTTTATTTTTTGTTGCTATCATTGAACCTAAATACTTAAATTCCTCAACGTGTTCAAAAGGCGTATCCCAAAACGTCACCTTTTCTATGACATATCCTAAAGCTATATTAAATAAAACAGGTAAAAGGGAGTCACCCTGTTTCAGGGTAATAAAATATAAGCAATACTATTTTTTAAAAATTTATAAAACTTACAATAACTAAAAAACTATTATAAAACTATTTTTTAATTTTTAATAAGTCCTTTTTTTCTGGACGTTTGAATATAAAACAGGAGAAGGGAGAAGCGGGCTTTGAAGATGGTAACAATAGGAAAGTGGTGTTCTCATGTTGCTAAGAAGTTGCAGAAGTTTGGCGCTCCAACAACAAAGATGGACTGTTTGAACTCTGAAGGGAGTTGGCAGGATCAGAGGAATGGTATCGGGTTGTACTTAATGATGACTTTAGAGCTACAACTTAAACAATGCCAGATTTGTGAAGAGCTTTTTGTACAAGATAGAGGCAAACATGTACTATAGACGAAGAAGTACAAGAGAATAATTTTAAGTCAGACAATGATAAAATCATTTTTGATCTTTATTCTTACGTAAGTACCCGTCTATGATCCGTTTTTTTAACCGGATAATCCTAATTATTCAGAACCCTTTAAGCGTTTACAACAATGGAATGTTAGCAAGAAATTAAAAAAAAAAAAAAAAAAAAAAAAAAATATCAGCTGAATAGAATGTGTGAAGAATGGGTCCTAGAATTTTCATTTAAACCTGTGATTTCTAATTATTTTTGAATCTTGAAAATGCTGATCTTTGAGAAAATATAAATTATCCTCCTCCTAATCTTGACTTTTGGCAAGTTTTGTGTAGGTGAAAATTACCAGTTATCACGTTTATGGAGTGGGTGATTATAAGAAAGCTAGCAATCTTTGAAAGCCACTTTAGTTCGGGCGACGGTTTAAAATTCCTTTTGATACCTAGAGTCGATTTCTCGATACCGGCTAGTATGAAGTCGAC
The DNA here is from genome assembly GCA_023052935.1 of Piezodorus guildinii. Taxonomy (NCBI): domain Eukaryota; kingdom Metazoa; phylum Arthropoda; class Insecta; order Hemiptera; family Pentatomidae; genus Piezodorus; species Piezodorus guildinii. The sequence continues at coordinate 77,554,566 of CM041295.1, forward strand.
TTGTTTAGACTATCAAATATTTAAGTCGATATATATGATATTTAAATTAATGGTTACTAAATAGTGACCAAATTATTATGATGACCATAGTTGACATATAGAAATAAAGATATGTGATAAAATATGACCTATATTTATTTATTATGGAAAATTTTGATTCTGAAGAATAGGTATTTTGGACCTCAAAACTTTAAGGAATAATACATAATTTATTAATGTAATAATAAATATATATAAAAGGAAGAGAAAGTTCCAAATCTTTTATTTAAAAAAAATATTTTAAGTTTTAACACAATAAAATAAAAAAATATGGAAGAATGACCCAATTTCTAGACAAAAGTAAATCTACAGAATAGTGATGTATAGTTAATTTTATGTGCACACGATTCCAGTTTTTTATTTCATGCTGGCTTGACGGCTGGCTACTTTATGAGATTATTGGGACCAATTCTGATTACATAGTTTTATCAATATAAAAATCTTGTATTACTATGAATGCCCAAATTCTATTGATGTAACCAAAAGATATAAATTAAAATAAGAAACATAATCTTAGAAAGTTAAGGGTCAAAACATCATGATCGCCTAACAAATGTTTAACAGGATAATACTAGGGAAAGATGACAGGATAAATCAATGGTTGAGAGAAAACTAACATTTCGTGTTGAACAAAACATATTTAAAATACTATTTACCTAATTTAATTAAATATGGCTAAATGCAGTTTATGAGAACAAAAACTGTATAAATGTGCCACTTTTTAAACCATAAGTGACACGGAGACTGGAAACGTATTTTCCTGTGAATAACAAAAGAATGTGTTAATAACTTAAGAATCTAATTTTCTTTTCTTTGTATCTAATAATAATTAAATTAAAGTTGTTTTAATTAATGCTAAGCCCCATTTGAATACAAGTTTAACAAGTGCTTTTGTTCATTTTGAACCTTCATAAGGTTTTAACAGGCCTTTAAATTAAAGTGAAGTTCAAACTGGGATCGGATTATAAGAGAAAATACGACTGGAATTTCTCATTACCTTTTATTGATAATAGTAGATCCTGGGGTTTAATTTAATTTAAATTAATTAATGAAGCTCCAATTCAAGTATTTAGCATTTTAATTAAACCCTTTAAAGCTAAAGGTAATATAGAACGGGTATCTCTTTGTAGGATTATGTATTTCGAAATACGATTAAACATTTAATACGATCCGTGATTAAAAATACTTTTCGTTATTTGCGCAACTGAAGCTAAAAGCAGAGTACGAGATTCACCCTTTGTATTTATTTTTTTTTTTTAGTGGGTGAGACTTCTATTGCAAAGTTCTCCTTCATAAGGCTACTAGAAGCGTTTTTTAGATTTTTAATTTTTACAGATATATGAAAGAATTTCGATTTTTGCTTATAAGTTGAAATTCATAAGCATGATTGTCTTTACTCAGAGAAACGTTCATCACCAAAATCATAACTCAAAGCGTATTAATCCATAAACACATCTAGGCTCGGTATATACATTTGGTAAATCTATACTGATGATAACACAGTAGCCTTTCTCATTAAAAGAGGTAATAGCTGGTTCGCTAGTGCGCAAAAAAAATAGAAGGCATAATTGGAAAACAATAATAAGACCAATAATAAATAACTAATGAAGCATAACAACTAAAAATATTAACAATTTAAATAAATATATAAATCGATATTGCATCGGCAAACTAACGACATAACCTCTTTCATAACCGCGTCCCGTAAAACTGCTGCTGCATAAAAATTATTGAGTGGTAGTTTTCAACGTAAATAGACGTTTTGAAAAAAACAAAGGATGTTTTTTCTCAAATTGCCCCTCCCCCCTTTAGCAACCGGTGAAGCAGTTATACCAATCGTTCTGTATCTTATCATAACGGAAGAGTTTTTCAATAAATATTCACAAATTGTTAACCTCAGGAGCTGATTGCTGAGGATTAAGGTCGTGAGGGACAAGTCTACTGTTCTTTTTTTACATATTCGTGGAATAGCAGATGACAGTATCTTTCGACACACCACACTCCCTGGCATGTTCTTGTGGACGGATTTGACTCAACAGTTTCCTGCGGAACCTCATCAATATTTAATAATCGTTCCTCAAAGCCCTTATTCCTGGCCAACGACGTATCTCCACTGCTAAACTTTTCAAGCCAATGCCGCGCAGTGTTCTGGGCCAGTAAATTTTCTCCTTTATATTTTAAAACTTCACAAGTTGCTTTAGCGGCAGTGAACTTTTTTACCAGTTATACCTTAAAATTATGTAGGACACTGTCATGTTCTTTGATACAAATAAATTAATTGAGGATTTTTTTTTAAAGTCAAATGGGATAAAACAAGCTTAGAGATGCTATAAACGGATTATTGAGTATTGGTAAGTATTTAATATAATTAAAATATTCATAGTTCTTTGAAATCTCAAATTTTATAAATAAATATTTTTTTTTTACAAACCATTAACCACCCTCCATCCCTCATATAGACAGTTAGACTTACGTAATTTCGCACCGATTCTTGCATCTTTAAGAGAATATCTATATTAAAAAGTGTCTTTTTTAGTGTGGTAATCCTAGTTACCAGTGCATTATTTTGATTCGTATCATTTTAAAAGGAGAATAGAGTAGAACATGGTGGTTCTCTTCCATTTTTAATCGTATCGTAGTTAAAATATGTGTCAATTGTTAAGAATCCTTTCAACGAGAATGTTGAATTTAACTTAAAATTAAAACAATAATTAAAACAGTCCTTAAAATATAAAAATCGGGCATATCCTTTGAAATAGTAAAATTATTCCTTTTCGTGGATATTATTATATTATATTATATATTATTTTAATAGCAACATGTAATACTATATAAACATTTAAAGAGGTGGAAGAGGCTTCAGTATGACGATACCGATCATAGATACAAATATTGGTAAGATCTGCACCGAGCTGATAATAGAATGAAACATATTTTATAACAAATTTAGTATATTAGGAAATATGTTAAGAATGGGTTGCCTAAAAAAATCCTGGACAGACTATTTTTAATTATTAAAAAAAAATGATTTTAATTAAATATTGCAACATCATGATAATAGAAAAAAATATATACCAATATAAGCGTTGTTTTATTAGCAAACACATTGATATAGTGTTGTCTGCAAAAAACTTGGTCCTAATCTGGGTGGCCGAATTTTAAAGATTAAATTTTAAAGCGAGTGGAACTGCGTGACAGTGAGATCCGAGTTGAGTATAGTGTGTAATAATAAAGGACCCAACATTGCAGCCGGACGTAATCGGACATTGAATATAAGAAAGTTTGACACCCATATAAAATTACAGGACCTTAACAAATCAGAACCAAAGATTTTGGACAAAGCCATAAAAATTATCGTTTTAAAGATGCAACACTTCTTGACTGATTATTGGGAAAACAAAAATTTAGTGTCAATAATACAAAACAAAAAAATATTTTTAACTGTTAAACATCTGTGTTACTCGTACCAAGCTCAGGAAAATTGTACTTAAAAAGTCGAAGAAGTTGATTATGAAGTCCATGAAGAGGCAGACACGAGAATTGTTTTTCACGCTCATAAAGTAACGCTCCAGAATTCCAATAAAAGCTTCTGATACTGATGTTCTTGTAATTTTAATTAAATATTTCCATATTTATTTTCATATTTCCAATTTTAATTGAACTTGGGAATATGCACAAACTGTCAGAATCTATATTGACAGTAAATTTTTGTTTTCCCAACAATCAGTCAAGAAGTGTACCAAAGCATCTTTGAAACGATAATTTGTATGGCTTTGCCCAAAATCATTGGTTCTGATTTGTTGAGGTCCTGTAATTTTATATAGGATATCAAACTTACTTATATTCAATGTCCGATTACGTGCGGCTGCAATGCTGGGTCCTTTATTATTACAGGCTATACTCAACTGGAATCTCTCTGTCACGCATTTCCAGTCGCGTTAAAATTTATTCTTTAAAATTAGGCAACCTAGATTAGGACCAAGTTTTTTGCAGGCAACACTATATTAATGTGTTTGCAATAAAACAACGCTTATATTGGTATCATTTTTTTTTCTATTATCATGATGTTGCAATATTTAATTAAAAATCATTTTTAACATTGTGGATGTAATTAGTTGACCGTTGAGAATTACTGGAAGGAATTAGTCCGGGTGGCGGTCATTAAATGAAACAACTAAATAGTTTCAACTATTTTATTGTTTGCCAACGTTTCCAGTTTCAGTTTCCATTCTCCCACCATGCGCCCTGATGATGACCCACAAAGAGGGTCGAAACGTTGGCAAACAATAAAATAGTTGAAACTATTTAGTTGTTTCATTTAATGACCGCCCCCCGGACTGATTCCTTCCACCAAAAATCATTATTTTTTTAATAATTAAAAATAGTCTGTCCAGGATTTTTTTAGACAACCCATTCTTAACGTATTTCCTAATATACTAAATTTGTTATAAAATATGTTTTATTCTACAATTTATCAGCTCGGTGCAGATCCTTTCAAGTTCGGATCTGAGACTATATATATTACATATTTATATGATATATACTATTAATTCATATAATGTCTCAACCAGTAGCTATTATAAACAAAACTTATCAAGTATAATAGTAATTGTTAGTGGAATTAAATATTATATTTTTAAATTCATTAAAGATCATACTAATACAAATTCAGTCTTAATGTACCAAGAAAGATGATTTGACAACTCATAAATAATGATAAAGGTTGTTAGCATTATAAAAGTAAAGAGGGGAGGTCTACTAAATGAAGTACTTAAAGAGGAAAGGTATCCTTAAGGACTCTTCGGCTAAAGGCGTTCATTGTCCTAATGAAAATACCTAACGGATCCAAGCCCTCAAACTAACTTAGGCAACGTACTTACTGGCCAGATATATATCATATCAATACAAAGTATGTTGCTTATCGTCATAAAACAGGCAACACCATATTAAACAAATAAATATAATATCTTAGGCTCGCAACACACGGGAATTAAAGCCTTTTAGGCTCAAGGTCACGGGTTCAAACCCACAGATGGTCTTAAGATTTTTTAATGGGAGTAAAAATCCTTAATTATGCCACTTTTGGAGGGGACGTAAAAAGGTAGTTCGAGTCTGTGCGACGTCAGGTACTCGTTAAAGATCCCCATTCTAATTAAACTTGGATAAGAAAAATATAGGACTCCCGCTGTAGCATTGTCCGATTAGCTACACTAGCATAAAGTGACGTCAAACAAATTAAAAAAACAAACACGGAAATTAATTTTTATTTTGCGTATTTTTTTATGATGGATTTAATAAAAAGAGCAGGTCAATATGGATGGGCCACATACACTTTTTGATCTTTAGTACCAATGACCGTATTTATGCCATTTTATTATATAACTTTCCTGAACTTTATTGCTAGTATTAGCATAATAATTTAATGTTACTAATACACGAATGTGCTAAAAAAACGTACTAAAAACTAAAAATGTCAGAAATTACTTCTTCCAGCAATGGTAATTTTATTTTTTATTACGATGAAAATAAACATTTTCTGATTAAAAATATGGGGCGGACAACTCACGACTTTCACTGAAATCGGTAGTTCAAATTAAGTTAAGAACTTTTAAATAAAGCTGGCGTTGAAGAATGTTTAAGGAATTACATTCAGTTTCGTTGGAAACGTATGTTTTAAATTTTAAAATTGCCATAAACAACAATCACCTAGGTTTATGAACATTTCATCACTCTTTACACTACTTTCCACAGCTTTGTAAATAAGATAACGTTTTTTTTTAAACTTTTTAGCTTTCCAGTATATTATAGTTCTCATACTTAACTTCAAGGTATTGCTTTACAAAATAACCTATTATATTAATATCTACAATAATAACTAATAAATTTATTTTATATTGTTCTATTATATAAATAAGATAATATGTCTTTCTAAAATATTAAGCTTCTTTTTATGTTAAAAAAACAAAATTTACATACAAAAATATTTTGCCTCTTTTCTACTTTAGTTGTTTATCAAATTCGTTAAATTATTATAATCAGCCGCTTTTTATCATGATGTTTTTTTTTTTAATCCACAAAATCAAAGATATATTAGGGGAAAAAATGGCTTTTAAGGTCCTTTCTTTAGGCAATTCCAATCAGTATAAAACTTACACCATATTATCGCCAATGAAGTTTGACATCGATATAGCGATTTTATTCAAATTCGTTGAAGCCATTTTCGAGAAAGGTGCAAAACGCATGGTATAAAACAGCACTTCTGGTGAGCGTAATTTGGTGAAAAAAATGCTATAACTTCTCGGGCATATAGTACGACTTTTTTTCTGCTAGTATAATTAAGACTGCTTTTGAGCTAGATTTACCACACACACACGGTAACACAGACTTTTTCGCGCGACTTGGTTATTTGGACGTACCTGTAATGTATTGAGGATACTAAGGGGGGGGGGAAATTCATTATCGAATAACTATTAGATTAATTAAATAAATATTGATTAGCCTATTTCGGCAAAAGTACAAAGGGCGTTTACTTGCCCCCCTTGGATTCTCCAATAGGCCCTCCGGTTTCCCCATCGGTCTGGGATACCAGAGACCCCTAGTAGTTTTCTCTAGCGGCAGCCTACTAGAATATTAAGGGTGGTCAAAAGATAATAATGAGATCACAAAGGCTGTACCGCCAACCGGGGCACTTCCCATATCAGCCTCACCCGAGGTGAGGACGATGAGAGCGAAGATCCGAAAAGGCAGTCTTATTCCAGCAAGAGAAGAGTCGAGTTCCATTCTGAAGAAGAAGTGATGTCCGTCTGGGGGTCAGAGAGAGCAGCTGGAGATCTAAGAGCCTAGAAGAAGCGCCTAAGAATGAGTCCACCTTCGCCAGCCGACCAAGGGTTTTAAAGGTATTTTCTTGATTTGTAATATTGTATGGCAAGTTTAACTATAATGATCCTCAGTATTCTCAGACATAGTGCAAATAGATTGTATTGGGGAAAGTTATTTTTAAATAATAATATAATTTATTTAATCTTGTTTACTTTAAACTTCTCCTGAATGCCACCTGTTATGATTGGTAAACACGATACCTTTGGAAAGGAAATCCAATGGTTTCAATAATATTAGTCCATATATCGATTAAATATATCAAGTAAGCTAGTTTTTGAAAGTACCGCTCCGTTAAAAAAGCAGCCGGTTAAAAACCCTACATAATTAACATAACAACCCTACATAACAATACTTTCATACATAATTTAAATTAAAAATACATATCAAATTTAAAAATACCTTCATTATTATTCTCTCATTGATGGTTATATTTATGTAATATTAATAAAAACAACTTCTTAGATCTCAATGGCATACATTCTTTTATTTTAACACGATAAATAGATTCGATTTGTTTTTGACATTAAAAAAAGTAAAAATAATTTTTTTAAAAAGTAGCATATATTGTAAACGTACCAAATAACCAAGCAAAATGTGATTACACATTAACTAGAACTCAATTCCGAAAGTCTTTCGTAACGTCCTGCACTACGTCACTTAGCTTTGATGACTCACAAGTTACGTCATATTGGTTTAATGCTTTCCTATCAGATACTTTAAGATCTCCTTTGTATTATTAAAGACTCATTCAGAGAGTCGGTCTGATTACCGACTATTTTTTTTAAGTTTTTTTTTTTTTGACGGGCGGAAAATCGGAAAGATTAATTAATGATTTCAGTTAATTGGGAGGTTTTCAATCTTTTAGAATGCCAGCGTAATTAACGACTTTCGTCAAACCTAATGATCCCAAACATTTCAGTAATTCTTATGAATTAGGTTCCTGAAAGACACACACACATGCGCAATCTTTGCAAGACATTAGTATACATACATACTTTCGTATGTATACAGGGCCTTAAGACGCTTATATTCCTGTATTCGAAAAAATTCACGGACTTAATTTATTGAATGAATGAAAATAAATTTTTTCTAGGACGAGTAGTCCTCTAAGAATAACATAAATGTATATTACAGAATGTTATTTGTCTGGTCTTTTAAGACTTAAGTATAATTATATAACAGACGATTTATAAATAGTGCATAGTTATTATTTATAGCTTAAGATATTACGTTTCTATTGTTTTTAAGATATTTGTTGGGAAGATTGAGAGTAAAGGATATGGAGAAATAACTGCTGTTAAAATGTGGATAAGGATAAGGCTTCACGAATAGATATAGGCAAGGAATTCCAAAATAGGGTAGAACGGACGGCAAAGGATTTTTTGAAGGAGGCGGATCTGTGGGAAGGTAGATACAAGTTAATGGGTTGGATTCACGTGTTTACTAATCGGACAGAGGAACAAATGGTAAACATATCAAGAATATAAGGAGGTTTTTTTGTTTTGAAAAAGACAGACACTAAGGAGGTGTTGCCGACGGAAAGAGGAATAAAGCCAGTTCAACTCGGTATACCTACTAGAAACATAGGAACGGCTAGGAATTCTACATGTGAGTCTAATTAAACAATTCATTAGTCTTTTAAATCTCATATCAAACTTCTCAGACAGCCCGCCATACACGAGGCAACCGTAGTCAAACTGGGGAAAAATTAGAGAAGAGACTAGTAGCATACGAGTTTTAGGAGGAATGGAATCAGGAAATCTTAGAAATTTTTTAGGATAGATTTGAGATGATTTGAGGGATATAGTCACTCCAGGATAGGGTTTGATCTATAATGACTTCAAGGTAATGACAATAATGATGAAATAAACCTGTCAAAAATTAACAAAATAATTTTATCATTTTTAATTAAACCGTGTTAATAAGAAATAGTATTCAAGATTAACTTAAATCACACCACTTATACAAATATTATTAAAATTTTCTTTGAAAGTAAGAATTTAGAAACGTACTTAGGATAATTAAAACGTAATTTAATTAAACGAATTAAAGTTATATAATTACTATATTTCTTTATTTTTTCCAGTTTCCATTCGATTGAAGAAACAAAAAGTTATAAGACGACTGCGAGTTTAATACTTCTTCTGAAGCTTAAATCATTCAGCATCTTAATACATCGCTTTAGCTTAAAAAATAATTTATATAATCTTCTTAGAAAGAATATTGTGCTTTGAAGTACAATAAAACAATTCAATAAAATCTGTTTATATTCCCGAAAATAAAACTTTCTTCTGAAATAATTTAGAGCACACAAGGCAAATATTTTTGTTTTTTAATATAATCAAATATTATAGGCAATTCAAAATCGTTTTTATATCCTAAAGGTCCAATGTATTTCCAAAAATATGTACTTTATTAATTATTTACAAAAATTAAACGAAATTTAACATATTATTACTTTATATCCACGATAATCATCCAAGGATGCTGAAAAGAACATGGCCTCATGACCTTCTTTGACAGAACAGTTATTGGAATCCTGCCAATACTTAGTTTCTCTGTAAATCGTATTACTCCCAATACTTCTATATACTACTTTTCGATGTATTTATTATTGTATAATAAATATCACGATTGAAATTAAGCCTACCACCAGCTATTGTCATTAACCGTAAACCTAATATGTATAAATATAAAATAATTTGATTATCAAGAAGAAATAGTTTTGCAAGTTAATTCATTTTTCGGAAATAAATCTGATAATAAATGTAAAATACATATGTGTATAATTAACTGTTAAACAGCTATTTATTTAAGAAAAAATATGATCTAAGATACAAAGCTGTAAATAATAATAATAATAGGCTTAGCGAACCCGAAGGTTCAATGCCGATACCTCCAAAGTCTGCCTACACAGACTCGCCCTATGTTCACCGTTCAAGCCCAAGCCCCCGAGATCAGCGTTAACACAATCCTCCTATCGACGCTTCGGCCTGCCTTTCGAACGCCTACCAGTGGTTCAGCGAGTACCAACTTTCTCGGAATCCGTTCCTCACCGAGCCCAACCACTTTACGCGTCCATTTGAGTCTCCGCGATGCTATCAACTCAATTATATTCACAGGATACAAGTTCCGCCATTCCGCGTTGTGCAACCTTCTAAACTCCCCAGTGGCCTCATCTCTCTTCGGACCAAATATTTTACGCAGTACCTTATTTTCGAAAACCTTAAGCTGTTGTTCATCCTTCAAAGTAAGCGGCCACGTTTCACATCCGTAAAGAACCGTCGGAAGAATAATAGTTTTATAAATTCTAACCTTAAAGTTTTTAGATAGAAGCCGCGAGCTAAGTACAGCACAAAGCTGTTAAAGGTGGAAATTGAAGGATAGCCAATCAACTTCAACTGAGACGCTTTGTTCCAAAAGGTATTACATCCATTCTAGGAAATGTTACAAGTGTAAGTCACAGGAAATGACATGTGAGAAACTTATTATTTATTTATTTTTTTTATGTGAGGGCAATAATAACGATAAGCAGTTGTTGAAATTAAAACAACAACAAATCCTCAATTCTCCTTACTTAGTCACGAATAAACTAATCCATAAAGACCTTAATGTTCCATATGTTGCTTATTTGGCCCGGACCAGGTATCTTTTCATGACACACTTTATTCCCAATCCAACACATTAGTTTCGACCCTTCCTCTTCAATTCCAGACAATCCCTTACAGCGTCTGAAAAGAAGATGACTGCGTGACCTTAAACTTAGAATTCTAATTGGAGTGCTACCATAGGGTATTTTCTCTACTCGTTTGTTTCGTGTCGTTGTGTCTTTTGGCATATTCACTTTATATATTATTAAATTCTATCATTTATTAATATAAGTTTGAAATACGATGAAAATTTGGCCGTATATAAGATACTAGGTAGAGTGGAAGCGTGCAATTTTGAAGTAAAAGGGGATCAGGTAAGGTCACTGAGAAGCCCCCACCATCTCACATGTCTGCTAGTGAGTAACAGTTCTTCAACCTTCGCCCATTTTAACTTTCTGTTTAGGAATCAAGCCCTACTAAGCTAATATAGCGCTTTCTCCTTAATGAGCTTCGTTAATAAAAAAAAAAGAGAAAGAAAGAAATTATCGAATCCCCACAATTCGTTTTATACTTACGATTTAGTTCGTATAATTGAAATGTTACATTTCCAAATAATTGTTTTACTACCTTAATGTTAGGTTACCTCAAAGCAATATAATGAATTGGCCTATCTAATAAATTTCAGAGTCTATAAATAAAGTTAAAGTAGTAAAAAGAAAAAAAAATCCTAAAGCGTTGATAGAAACATTTATTTTACTTAGGATAACATAACAATAGAAATAGTTGTCTACGATTGAGACGTTGATTTCCAACTTTTTAAAAAGATATTTTTTTTCGAAATTGATATTTTGTCATATTTGTATTCTCAATCTTTGGTTAAATAAAAATATTCTATTTGATTTTAAGTAATGAACACTCAAGTCCTTTAAAAACGTGATTAAGAAATGAAATTATTTTCTTAAGGTACTAATTACACATTCAATTTCATTTTTAGTCATACTAAACATTTAAATTTATTCGACGAAAAAACGAATTTCTGTTATAGGGATGGTTGCTGGCTTGCTGTCCCAGAATAAAATTTATTATTCATTCATTCATTCGTATTAAAAATATAATAAAATAATAATATAATAACTTAGATTAATAATTAAATGAATAAATTTTTTTTTATTGATATCTACAACTGTATTGAATAAAATAAAATAAACAATAATGTTAAAACATAAATAACTCATAATAACAAGAATAATAATTGAGTATAATAGTAAGAGGTAAGAGTATAATAGTAATAATAATTGAAGATTTTGGATAGTAAGGATGGTTTAGTGAAGCTCTAAATCCCAGGAAAATCCAAACTGGCCTATGACAGTGATGCAGATGAGCGTTTAATTGTAAAATATAACGTTGGAGCATTTGTCTACTATTTTTTTTTATTTATCAAGCGAGAAGTTCGGAATTCAAAGACATATCTATTATCTATAACGGGTGAATTATGCAACAAATGCGATAATAAGGTCTTTATGGATTATTTTATTGGTGGCTGAATAAGTACTTTGTAGGATGTTTTGGATAAAACATTTAAAAATTAATAAAAGAAGGACTTTGAATCACTGCTCTATCCTATTTATCCTAATAGCTCTGGTAATATCAATGAGTTTTTTTTTTTTTCAGCAAAGTTAACGTTTAATAATAATTTCTTTTAATAATTTTCTCTTCCAAAATCTTAGTCAGTCTATGGCTGGGTATGTAAGAATTATTTACTTTGGATTTTAAACGAAACGTGTGTTTAATTAAATATCTATTATATTATTATCTAGGACAATCAGTTTGTTTTATCGGCTTTTCATCACTCTCCGTTACATTTTACAATAGTATGTATACGATTATATTTTTCTAAAATCTCTAGCATTCCAACGGTATATTATACATGTATATTACTGTTCTTAAATTAAAAAACAAATAATTGCATTAAATAATTATTTTTGCATTTATCTCATTTAGTTGCATATAGAGTTTGTTCAACTTATATAAAGGGTACTCACTACGTTTGCTATAGCATGCTATTTGTGTTATTTTGCTAAACCCGTCGAGTTTCTACAGTTATTTCCTGTATAAAATTGATGGGTTTAGCACAATAGCACAAATAGCATGCTATAGCAAACGTAGTGAGAACCCCTATATTTACCTGTTTTTTAGCAATGCTAATCAAATGATATGATCAATTTCATAAAAACTACAAAATTAATGGTACTTTAAAAGAAGAAATTTTGAAATATCGGCATTTAATCCCTGTCAGACTATTTCAATCAGAATGAAACCTACTATTAAAGGGAATTAAATTTTACATCGATATATAGACTTTAATAAAAATAATTAGTGCCCTTATTGAGAAAATTGTAAAAAGGTACAAAATGCAAGGAATAAAGTAGATCTTCCGGTCAACTGATTCTGATGAAAAAGTTTCTGTAACATCTCGGGCGTATAGCGGTCTTCAATATGAAATTTCAGTTTAATACGACTTTTTATTATCGCCTGGGAGTTACCACACACACACAAAACCGTTTTGCGGGACTTGGTTATTTGGACTCAGGGGACCCTTAAACGTGTATTTCCCTTAAAAACTGGAATTTGAAAATTTTCACGATCGCAATACTTTCCCTAACTATATATTTCATATATATCTAAGTGAAAGAAAAAAGGGACAGTATTAGATTCTAAATATATAACAAATATGTGGTGTGCACTGCGTAACTGATAACACTTTTTTTAAAAAATAGGCAGATGATTTCTTTATTATATCAAAACGTCTAAAACCCCAAACCTGGGCTGCATAAAATAAAATAGCTGATGATACAGCATTATAAGTACCCTTAAATTTTTCCATCGCTCCCGCCATCTTCTTCCAACATCCACCCGTAAGCTCCTTGTCTCCTCACTTATTTTCCCCCACTTTGACTACTGCTGCGGGGTATATGGTGGACTCTCGATTGCGCTCGAGGACAGGCTTAAGCGAATTATGAACATATTTTTAAGATTTGTCCTCGGCACACCGAAGAGGTCTCATGTGACCCATTTATACAGCGAGTTAAAGTGGCTCCTTCCCTCTATCCGCAGACAATATTTCCTAGGATCATACCTATACCAAACCATCCACTCCCAGCTACCTCCCTATATCCACAGTCTTCTGCAATTTAAATCGTCAATCCACTCCCTCGAAACAAGATCACGCCATTCTGGCCTTTATATTCCGATCCATAGAACAAAAACTTTTGATCACTCCTATCTTGTCCGCTCTACTACTCTCTGGAATTCCTTACCTACTCATATCCGCCATGCTTCATCCCTACCATCATTCAAGTCTCAGTTGTTCCAGTACCTACTGTCATCCCAAACAGACGCTGAACTACAAGCCTGATATTTCAAATTAAATTTCAATTCATACAGAAAATTTATTATTTATTGTTCATATTAAACTCAGTTAATGAATATGTTATTATGAACCAGTTTCAATGTTTTAGTTTATTCAACGCTTTAATCTATAAGATGTTGTGTATATTACTATTTTATTTTATTTACTCTTTTATATACTTTAATCCACTTTTTATTGTTTTGTTTTGATACCATTGTAAATAAAAATTAATTATAATCCTTTGGTCTTTTGGCCAGACACATCGTAAATCTTAATTGTACATATCAATTGTTCTTAAGGGACCCTGTCCCAGAATAATAAAAAAATTTCTATTTCTATATACATAAAGCTTAGATTATAAAATCACATATAGTCCCCTGTTTAGTTTAATTTATAAATTGTTCGAAAAGAAATATAATTAAAATAGACGGAGGATTTCGATAGAAAATAAATTTAATTAAAATGTGCTGTGTAAACGAACGGCAGCACATAAAACCCTAAGGGGCTTAGGATGGACATAGAAAACACCCAACAGAATCTCCAATATAAAAGCCTTTACAGGCGCCTCATAACAATCTCGTACAGAATGAAAAGAGAGTAAAAAGGAAAAAAAAAAAAAAGAAAATAAATAAGGAAGTAAAATGAAAATCTAACTCAAAAGAAAATATTATTTCAGAGAAGAAGTTACGATTTAATTTTCCAACTTTAATAGCAATTCTTTCCCCTATTGATATAAGGAAGAAATAATATTTTTTCTAAAACAATTATGGAATGAAATACATTAACAGAAAAACTCAGCAACAACAATTATCTAAATTTCGAAATTTAATAACATTGTTGAAATTTCAAACTACTACTTTCTAGGAAATATTAAAAATTGTTGGATATTTTCAATTTTTTTGAATGGCTTCAGAGAATATTCAATGAAAAATACTAAAGAAAAAATGTAACAGAAATTAAAAACAAATACTTAAAGAGGACGATCGTGTGCAACGGTACATGCTTCACAATATTTTAGTTACTAAATTAGAGGTTTGGAAATTTAATTAGGATTTATGTTTTTGAGCTAGATTTAACACACTGTAACAAACATAACAGTGAACAGTTGCATTTTTATTGGTTCATTTAGTACGTCTTGAATCAACGCTATTATTTTGATGAATCCTTTTAACCTAATAATCAGTTCTTAGGTTGTTTTAAACAATTAAATTGCGTCACTATAAATTAAATAAATTTTTTTCATATTATTTCTTCTTGCAGCCAAGTAAATTTGATCTACAAATTTTCAGAAACTCACATTTTAATAGAATAATCGTATTTTTTCCAGTAAATGGTTGGAATTAAAATTCCCCGACCTTCTTAAATTTGAGAAGAAAAATAGTGACTGATCTAACCTAATAGAACATTAAAAAAAAAAAAAAGTTAAAGACCAAAATAAAACTTTAAAAGTTATTTATTTATTAGTCTTTATAGTTAAATATTATTTACACGTATTTAATAATATAAATACAATTAGTGAATTCACAGAAAGAATAAGTAAAAGTAAAACAAGTTTCATAATTACATACTATCTTATTATAATGACAAAAATAAATAAAAGGTCCTTTGAATATTCTCTTTCCTCATGTAGAATAGACAATAAAACCTAGTTAACCAACAAGAAAAGATATTTCTCAGAGTGAGAATAGGAAAATATATACATAACATAGTAATTGACATAATAAAGACTATACTCCTTAGTTATGAGGAAGGTTACGATGACTGTTATCTCGCGTTATATTCTTACGAAAAGTACAATATCCCTTTTAATTCTTACCGAAAAGTACTATATCCACGTTTCATTCCAAAAATTACTATATCCATATTATATTGTGAAAAAGTTATGGAAAAAGTGCAATAATTTAGAAAAATAAGTTGTTAATACAGTGAAAAATCAACTATAGGTTTTAATAAAAAAAGAAGCAAATTGTCCCAGTAATAAAAAAATGACATATTTTTGTTTTTCCAGTAAAATTGTCTAAAGTACATATAGTACCTTTAGGAACTCAACGTCTCAATTTTCTTCTGAAATAGCAAATTATATATATATATATATATATATATATATATATATATATATATATATATATATATATATATATATATATATATATATATATTTTAATACATGTAATAAATAACATTGTTGAACATTGACTTACCCCATTGAATGTGTATTATATTAGTATTTTTTAACGTAATCTAATCACAGATTAAGTTTTTGTAGAAATTCATTATTAACATTGACATATTTAAATAATATACTTATTCAATTTTAACCATTTTTTTTTACTTTCACTTACCTATATATGAGGTATAATGTAAGAGAATGTATTGCGATTATGAAAATTTTCGAATTCCAGTTTTCAACGTAGGTAAGTGAAAGTCGTGAGTTGCCCAAACCAGACTTTTTTTGTTGTAATTTACGAAAACTTTATAAACCATAATATTTATTTAAGAATTGTTGTATTATAAAAAGTATATAATTATCTTTTTTTAATTTTTTTGGAAGTTTTCTTAACATAAACATTTAAAAAAGCACACACTGCCTTCCATTCCTCACCCAATCACTTTATTTCACAAGCTTTTTATCAGTTTTTCATATTAGTCGACGTTTCAGGGCTGTTTCCCCAACAGGTGAGCCAATGAACACCAATATGGACATGTAGCAGTGTGCTATGAGATGGAATTAAGGGTGAAATATGATATAGTAATTATATAATGAAAAAAAAATAAGTCTTGAAAATGGGAAAACAGCCCCGAAACGTCGACTAATATAAAAAAACTGATAAAAAGCTTGTGAAATAAAGTGATTGGGTGAGGAATGGAAGGCAGTGTGTGCTTTTTTAAATGTTTATAATTATCTTCGTTTAGAAAAAACATTGTGGGCACTTGGAGATGGCGTTTTAGCCGAAACTTAGTGCAGTTGTAATAAATTCATGGAGATAGGAAAACAGCCGTTTTCAATCAAAAGTCATCAGTATATATATTTTTCTTCCGTAAATAAGTAATAACACATTAATACAGATGTATAATATAACTTTGGAAAGCTGAAGATTAAAAACTAAAAAAAATGTTATTAAGGGTACTTGGTAATCTATCTAAGTAAGTTATATGAGGTAATTATGAGGGAAGAACAGTGTATGAACTATTCTGTTATAACTGTAAGAGGTGGTTGTATAGAGTACATTTTATTGTTGTTTTATTTAATCTAAAATAAATGTTTTTACTTTCACTTACGTTTATATAAATTATATTGTAAGGGGAATGTATCACGATCGTGAAAATTTTCCAATCCCAGATTTCAATGGAAATGTATGTTTTAGGGTTTACAAAGTCTAAATGAACAAGTCCCGTAAGAGATTTATGTGTATACAGTAAGACATTCTTGAAAACTAAGAGTCGTAAAAAACTTTAATTTCATATTAAAACTATTTATCACGGGATAGAGCTTTGAGGCTCTACAAAACCATCAAATAGATCCCGTATCCAACCTTACAATCGTAATTCCTTCGTTAAATCCTCAACGCTCTTTACTTTGTTGCGCATAAAACTATCCATAAAGACTTTAATGTTCCATATGTTTCTGATTAGGCCTGAACCATTCCTTTCATGACGAACTATTCCTATTATTCACGCTCTAACCTATTAGTTTCTATCATTGCTTCCTGATAATTCTCCGAGGAGTCTGAAAAGAAGATGGCCGCGGAACCTTCTTATTACGAAATTTCACTGGAGTGATAGAGGGTAGTACAATGTGCAGTGATCGAAGAAAGTATTTGCACACATTGTCTTTTCTTTATGTAATACACTAGCAGTTGCTCGAGACTTCGTATGCGTCAATTTCTATTATTATGATCGCTATTAAGTTGTTTTTAAAAGAATATTTTAAAGTACTTCTGCGTAAGTGACATTTTTAGTTTTATTTTCTTGTGGGAGAAGAACATACTGATTTTTCCCGCATCCCGATCTTGACGTAAATCGATTCTGTGTTTAAATGTTTACAATGTGTTGTGTTCTGTACAAGATAATATGGTTATAGAATCTACAAAATTAAAGGTACTTTAGCGGAAAAAAATTTATAATATCAGCATTTAAGCCCTGACAAACTATTTTAATCAGAATGAAACGTACACGATATTAAAGCCCATTAAATTTTACATCGACATAGCGAGTTTAATCAAAATCTTCAGAACCGTTTTCCCGTACCGTTAACCCGAGAAAAACGAAAAAAAGTGCAAAATGCATTGTATAAAGTGGCTGTTCTGGTGAGCTCATTTTGATGAAAAAAGTGTTGTAACGTCTCGGGCGTATAGTTGTCTTAAATATGAAATTTCAGTTTTATTTCCTTTAAATATGTAAACATTCGGAAGAAAACAACAGAGACCTGCAAAATCCTTTATGTATTTTAGAAACTTTAAAAACGGACATTTCATGTGAAACAACCCAATAATAACCCTAAAATTGTGAATAGTCTCGTCAAAAAATTGTTTTTAATTAGATTTCTTAACACCTGTGTTCAGATTAAGATTTATTTTTAGGAGTTAGGAATACAATTTTTAAGGCATTTTATTAAAGGTGCAGTTTTTCAAGATTGTTTGTATTTTTAGGGTTGTTATAAAGGACAAAACTTCAATATTTTAATCACTTATTTTTATAATTCTTAGGGATCGGCGTGATCTAGTGGGTAGAGAGCTATGGGTCCTAGGTTCGAATCCCGGCTGTGGCGGAATATTATTTAACATTTAAACAGTGTTTAAATGTTAACCACTGTGATTTATTAAGTGTTACGCCAAAAGATAAATTAACGGGGAATGGGATTCTTGTAAAACTAAAAGGCAAATCATTTGGAATCATTCGGTTGCAGGCTTAGTTTTCCCCGTTTTTTTCCAGATTTTCCACATCGTGATGTTATATAGCCTAAAGCTTTCCTCGATAAATTTACTATCCAACACAAAAAGAATTTTTAATTCAAACGAGTAGTTTCTGAGATTAGCGCGTTCAAACAAACATACAAACTCTTCAGCTTTATAATATTAGTATAGATTTAAATAATATAAATATGACTTGAGGTTAATGAATAAAAAGTACAATGAAAATTTGTTAAAATACAGTATAAGTTCAAACAAAAATATTAATCATATTAAAAATGTATTTAAACATAATATAAACACAAGAAAAAGTATTTACACACTATGTTTGTTTAATTGATCTTATTTGTATACTTGAGTATAATCCTGTTCTTTTTTATCAGTAATGTAAAATACTTTAATCTATCAACTTCACTTAAATTTAACCGAACCTAAGGCCAAAAACAAGTTATCTAAGTTCCACTACTCGCAAACATGTTTTATTATTTAGGAATCAAACAAAATCTTATCAGCAAATAGCGGATTTGTTCGGCATTTATTTTTCTACCGTCAGATATGCAATGAGAAGATTTGAAGAAAGATGTACAACTGCAAATAACTGGTGCAAAGGACGTCCAAAGAAATTCCATGTCATTGTATTATATTAGCATATTTACTATATGTATTTCTTAATCCGGTTATTAATATCAATAAATGTGTTCAAAAAAAGATATTTATATGCTTTGGATGTTATGGCTTAAATGACAAATTTATGAATTTCTTCTTCTTATGTACCTTTGATTAGAAACAATTAACTATTTCTGCTAGTTTATAAATAGTTGTTATATTATCTAATCTATAATTTAAAATGGCTTTATCCTTCTGTTCGACGGAAATATCCCCTTTGGTTCTTACCTATTCTAAAGTTTAAAAAATAGAAAACCTTCCTACATAACTGAGCTCCTCACCCTCCGTTCTGATATCCATTCGTTAAATACTAGAACCCAATCAATCAATATTTATGCCCCTCACATAAAACTGCTTCTTTTCACAAATCTTTTTTTGTTCGCTCCCCATCTCCGTCCTTAAAGCCACCTCTCTTTCTTCCTTCAAACATCAACTCTTCCACTACCTACTTGTATCTCAATCTTCCGTTCCTTTGTTAAATATAGGTATATATAGTATGAATTTGAAAAGATTTATAGATATAATGAATTGATTAATATAAATATATATATATAATATTATATATATATATATATATATATATATATAATGTTTAAGTAACCAGAACATAAGGATTTCTTTTGTTCATTATTCTAAGGGGACTTGATCCCAGAATAATTTTTTTCTTCAGCTCATTTAATCTAAAAGGTATGTTTTTAGAGGAAGGTATGTGAAAATCGCATGATAAATGATTTTTATATATCGCACGATATTTTTAACGTTATATTACATCAGCGTATTTAGTAATATAATAATACATGTGTTCTGTTTGTACGACTATTTTTTGAAATTGTTGAGCTTGGCTAACCACATATACTTTATAATCGCTTTGGAATTTCAAGAATGATACTGCATCGCAAAATTTCTTCTGGGAACAATGAAAAGGCGGGAAGTATAAATGCGTAGGTTGTGCCCTAGTTGGCTCATATACAGTCCCCATCCCCCAGATCTAACATCACCGTCCACATGCCTCCTGTGGAAGCCGATCTCTGTTCTTATAATAATTTGATCGATGCATCCAAGAGGTGGAAATAAACCAGACAATACGGTCCATTTCTTCGACTGCACTAAGTAGCACAGTAAACAAATCTCATTATTAAACCTACTATGAGTGATTTATAGAGTGTGTACATATTTTATTGATTCTTTATTGTATGTATGTATGTGTATATATATATATATATATATATATATATATATATATATATATATATATATATATATATATATATTATAATAATAATATATTTATTATATATATATATATATATATTTTTTTTTATTATATTATATATTATATATAATATATATATATATATATATATATATATTTTATATTATATATATAATATTATTATTTTTATAATTTATTTATTTGTAAATATTGTATGAATCTTATTATTGATCGATATTGCAAATGTCCAAGACAGACTGTAATATGACTCAATATAAATTGTTATTAAAAGAAAAAAAAGTTATTTTTGAGTTATCCCAGGGCACACTCAATCAAAATAAATATTAAATGCCTTCAAATATATATACATACAAGGTGGTTTTTCCGCAAACAAATGTGCTATTAAAAGAATTTTATACACACACACGCACACAAAATATATATATACACACATAGGGTTTTTTATAATATTAATGGTAACACTTAATATTAATGGTATAACCAGTATACAAGCCCTACTACTGTGTTTTTTAATGTAATATTTTGGTTTTTCGAAGACAAGAACAGTCAAAAGGATAATATGAAATAGACCGTAGGAAAGCTAAAGATTTGAGGAAAACTGTTATCTTATAGACAAAAAAGTAAAATTTAACTGAGAGTGATGAAAATCGGATAAAACTAACTGATTGTTATAGATAATAATATGATAGATTATTTATTAAAACACGTGTTTTTATAAAAACTGAAAGTAAATTATTCTTTAACGATTTATTTTCATCTTTAAAGATATTTCAAAATTCTTATATTGATTTTAACACAGGAGATAAGGAAAAGTCGTGTGTTGCACGAACCAAATTTTTATTATTTTCTTTAGTTGGGTTTTTAATTTTTTTACTAACAATAAACATAATGTAAAAATTAATTAGAAATAAGTTTCAGATTGTTAAGAAGTATCGTATCAATGTATAATACATTTTGAAGATATGTGTTATATATTGATAAAGCTATTATATATGAATATATATATTTTTTCCTTTTTGTAATTTGCCCTGGCACAATTTTGTAGGAGAGAAAAATCCTGCATTAGAGCTGAACTCCGCTGTGTTGCTTTGACCACACGGCATAATGTATCAATCTCGAAGATAATTGTAAGATTATATATATATATATATATAAACCTGTACCTCTACAACTCATGGTCATGGGCTCAGTACATATAGAGATCCGTATTGTTTCAAGCCCAACGTCCGAGCAATGAAATGACAGGGCCAAGGTCACACTCAGCCGCCAGGTTTTTCCCCAATTTGGGGTATTCACTTTAAAGAGGTTGGTCTGCTACAGAAGGGTTTCCATACCCTAGGGTCGTCCCGGCTAAATTAACAGAATAAATAATATTCTGCCACAGCCGGGATACGAACCCAGGACCCAGGGAATCTATCCACTAGACCACGCCGCTTCCTATATACATATATTATAAAATTTATATAACTATAAACTTCTATAATATATAAATAACCTACCACCATTTTTAAATTTTTTATTTATTTACTTTATTCTTACTTATTATGTATATTTGGAGGAACGTCTATTCCTACAGGGTCTATCCTAAAATATAAATAAATAATAGATCTCTTGAAATAGTGTGCATTCTAAAACGAATATGTGTCGACTGGACGGCCAGTCAACAGAGTTCTGGAGCCCAGAAAAGACCTTTGAACCTCATAATATATGACATTCCAGGTTTTTTGAGTGACAAGTGTCAAAATTAATTATAGAGTGACGAATTCAAGCAACAGAAAAAAGAAAAAATTTTTTTTAACATTTAACCAGAAGATTGAACGTCGTACATAAATGATACATAACATGTAAACTATTTTTTACATTAATCTATACATATTTTAATTTAAACAAGACATTAAGTTAAAAATGCCGGAAGAAGGATCATATCAGGATATCATTTCCTTAAAATAGTATTTTATTTAATTGGTTATATTGGTTGGAAAAAATATTAACAATGATTATGTACAGCACAGTTACGTTCTTATTATTAATATCACGACAATACAATCAAGAGTTGGAAATATTAAGACACATATTTAGAATAATGGAAACAAATTTAAATCAGGAAAAACACTTCTTTTTTTTTTTGGTCTATTTTTTATTAAAATTCACGTTTTACGGTCTTTAGAGTTCAAATAACTGAATTGCGCTAAAAGATGTGTGTGTGTGTGTGTGTGTGTTTGTGTGTTAAATCAAGCACGGAACGAAGAGTCGTACGAAACTAAAATTTCGTAAAACCAAAATACAAGTTAAAAATTGGTCTAATCCTTAATCCAGTTGAGGACAAAGATCTGAGCAATACTCTTGCTCAGATCTGATATATTTAAATATTGACTTCATTTTACTATTTTACCTGGCTCAATGTGTGATTAGTGAAAATGTTGGGATTACTGAATATATAACAAGGTAACTTTATATATTTATTTATTTATTTAACTAAGTACTATGTAACATTGTTAAATTTTTGCTTTTAATGCCTCCTTCTGATTTTAAAATTTGTTATTTAATAGTTTTAAATTTTTGTTATCAATTGACACCTAATTTATAATTTTTTTTTAAACCATTCACTTCATTATAGTAATTTTTAATGTAATGGTAATTGCTTAATATACTTTGTAGACTTCTGGAGATGGGAGAATATCCCGAAACGTCATACTGATGAAATAAAAAAATTAGTATTAATGGAAGAATTATTCAGCCCTAAATCAACCTTAAAATTTCATATTTAAGACAACTATACGCACGGAATGTATATACGCGACTTTTCATCAAAATCATCGAACCAAAAGAGCAACTTAATCGGATGAATTTTTAAAATGTTTACGATTTTCTCAAGAACGGCTCTAACGATTATGATTAAACTCGCTTTGTAGAAGTAAAATTTAATAGGCTTTCATATGATGCAGGTTTTTTTCTGATTGAAATATCCAGATAGAGTTTCAATGCCAATATTTTAGAATTTTGTTTTTCTAAGGTGCCTTAAATTTTGTATATTCCAAAAAAATAACCATATAATTTTATTAACATTGCTAAATACGGGTAAATATAAAAGTTGAACGAATTTTATAATCAGCTAAACAATAACTAGCTATATCCATGTAAACCTAAATAGACTTAGTCTTTGAATAGAAACAATTGAAATAGTCGCGCAGAGCTCAAATGTAGAATTTACCAATTGTCTTTCTCTGAAGTACATTTGGTTTTGTAGATTCTCAAAAATTAATCATATGATGTTATTATAATTAATAAAAGTGGCTAAACATAGATGTTGAACAAATTTGATATAATAATAGTAATATAGACGTTTAGTGTACCGTAATGTAATTGACTCCTTTAGGCAGCGTCTTATGAGTCAACCCTGAGGAAGGCCCACATTGTAGGCCGAAACGTCGGCACATAATTAAAATAACACTTATTTTAAATGTGTGTTTCTAATTTATGACCGCACCCCCAACCATCTTCCTCATCTAATTTCTCAACAAAACTCCATCATTATCGTAATGTAATTTAATGTGACGAATAGGGCTTTAACTTGAAATATTAATGAGCATTAATCTAATACATATGTTTAAAACGAAATTGAAAATAATTCTTTACACTTTTTCAACTCTAACTTTACTTAATAGTTAACTAATTTCAACAACCGATTTATGAAAAAGTACTGTGTTGCCCGTACCTGATTTTTTAAACTTTGTTGTATTGCACTTTATTTGCAGTTTATTCTCCAGAAACCTATGGAACTAAATATTTTTTTCTCCTTCCACAAAATACTTTTCCCATAATTTACATTTTTTCTTTTTTTTTTTTTTTTTACGTTACGTTGTTTTTATGTTACAAAATTCTAAATAAACCGAAATTTCATGAGAATAGTTGTGCTGAGACAATTCAGGTCAGGGAGAGATAGGCATGTTGAAAGTCCATGGGAACGAATGTCAAAACCGAACGCACTAAGTTATTCATAACTGCAAATTTCTTTTCTGGTAATCTAATTAAGCATATATCTAATTTATTTAAAATTTGTAATTCCTTATTAATTATCATAAACTAATGGATAGTGTTTTTTATTAAATACTTATTTTTAAAAATAAAATACTTGATAATATGACACGGATGAATACGTATGGAAGTAATTTTATTTATTTATCTTTTATTTAAAAAAACTCAAATTTGATGAGGTAAATATATTTTAAAACAATTTTTTAAAATTTAATTATAATAATTTGAGCAGTATTAGGAATACAAAAAAGTTGATAGAGAAATAAAAATTAGCACAAGTAGATGAATAATATATAGAAACCGATATGTATATACAAAACATAACACAAATCAAAACAGCATTTTTTAAAGTATAATAATAATAATAATAAAAATAACATTATTCTGGGACTATATCCCGTAAGAATAACAATGTCGTACAGTAAATGTACACTTCAATATATACATGTTTGACCTAGAGACTAATGAAATATATATTTTTTTTTATTTATGTGTAAAAAAACCCTATTTATATAGATATATACTAAATATATAGAATATAAACAAACGAAAAAAATCTGCTATAAAATAATGGAGCTGAACAATTTCCAAATAAATAAAATAAATGAATTATTCCATAACTCTAGGATTTTGATAAAATAAATAATTTTGCCTTACGTTGAAAGTAGGATAGTGGATTAACAATTTTACATATAGTGTGCGTCTCTTTGGGATGCTAGAAGGTGTTGGAAAAGATGGGATTTGAATGAGAGAAGGGGAGAAGCATGGCGAATATGATTAGGTAGGGAATTCCAGAGGGATGCAGAGCGGATATAAAAGGAATTATCAAAATATCTGGTTCTAAGATTAGAAATTTAAAGGTCGGAATGGCGTGATCTAAATTCAAGTGAGTATACTAAGCGAGACGAAAACATAAGAAATGGGGAATTATAAATCAAGAAATAAATTATAGTTTTATGAAAAAAGTGCTATGCAAGTGAAACTAATTTATGATTTTTTTTTTTTTTTTTTAAACCATAACTGAATTCTCAAACTAAAAACTGCTTGTATTTTAATTAATGTTTCGTGAACAAACATATTTTACGCCATCCTGGGCTATTTAGAAGATCTATAGTCGCTTGCCCACTTAGCTCATTATTTTATAAATATTTACTTCTTTATTAATGCTTAGTTTTTCATTTAACAGCTGTACAAAAAGTGTTTTCTTTATCATTTAAATTTCACATGAAACTAAAAAAATAAATAAATAAATGCTTTTCGCCAGTGCAATTTCATTGTGGTGTCATTAATGTTTAAAAAAAGACTTTTTTGAACGACTCAAATTTTATCGCTTGGGGATTAGTTCATTGGAACGAAAAGTACAAATAGCAGGAAAGTATTATAGTTATTTTATAACATATATTCGTTATTGTATTTAATTATTGGCAGAAACGAGAAACGAAAATTGGTCAATACATTTATTAACAACAATTATTTTTTTTTTATTTATTGGAATTTACAACTGTATACAGGAATACAACTAGTAAATTAGATGAAATATATAAAGGCATGAAACACATGTAGAGAAGCTTCCCAATGGAAGCACTCTAAAAATGTTCTAAACTAAAAGGTCTCGGGGCCATCTCCTTTTCAGACGCCTCGGAGGATTGTCAGGAATTGAAGAGGAAGAAAGGTTTGAAACTAGAGGATTAGGGAGGGAATGGAGTTTGCCATGAAAGGAATGGTATCTAGATCGGGCCAAATCAGCAACATACGGAACATTAAGATCTTTATGGATTAGTGTATTCATGACAAAGTAAGGAGCATTGAGGATTTTACGAAGGATTTTGGATTGTAGGGATTGGATACGGGAAGAATTCGATGGTTTAGTAGAGCCCCAAAGCTCTACTCCGTAAGTCCATATCGGCCTTATGATAGTCATGTAGATGAGTCTTTTGTAGTTAAGTTGAAGATTAGAACGTTTTTCTAGTAAGTGTTGAAGTAGTCGAAAACGTCGAGCAGTTTCTTGTATTAACAACAATTAAAATTGGTTTCATTTATTTGTTTATTTTAAAGTGAAACATAGACAAAGGATGCAAACGGTTTCTAGGAGATCTAACAGCTTTGAGTGATTTAAAATGTCACACTAATGTGTTTGCTAAAATCTTGGGTACTGTATGGAATAATATAACTTGTACGATACTGTCCGGTGGCAACACTGTGTTACCATAGCATCCCTCATTAGAATATTAAAAATAAGAAGTTCATATGTTTACGGGCTTATAACAACATTCTGTCAAATTTTAGACTTTGCATTATTGCATATTAAATTTTCTAAAATCTTGCAGCTCTCCAACTGGAGAGTACGATTAAAATGTTTAAATAAATATTTACATATGAAATCACTGGAATATTATTTTAAAAATATCTCGCAGTATGGGACCTACAAAATTTACAAATACAAAAAAAAAATATAATAGTTTCCATCAGAATCGTTACAAAAGCATTGTTTGCTTTAAGATATTATAAATAACACTTATAGTAGTTAGATTATATTTAGAAAATTATTAGGGTGTCTGGACCTCTATGGAGAGATTTACAGGTGTGTCTAAAAGTTAATATTTTTTTCCTTTTTTTTTATAACAAATAAATTATTGTATGAATGTTATAGTTTAGTATATTATTAATGTCCTAATAAGGATACATTGTAACAGTATTTAATCAAAAAATTTAAACAAAATTAAATGTGTTTTTTCTGTAAATGATTTTTTGAAACGTTGGATATACTCAAAAAAAGCCATACATAACATACGATTAGTCACTCTGATTTGGCGGTACCTCACAGCACGAAGTTCTTTGTAGTTACGTTCAAAAACTTTACGGATAAAGTATGTTGCCTCTTAAATTCTCTTCTTTCATCGGCACTCTAGACTCCTTATAGGACCGGGTGCTTTTAAACCAACTTCGGCCATTCCTTCAAACGCAATCCTCCGCGTTCCAGGGACATTTATCTTCATCAAGTCAACTTAAATGGCCTGGAACTACCGGAACCGAAGTCTTTCTCTCTCTCTCTCTATTCAAGAAGTGTGGTCTTACACTTGTTTCCAGCCCGTAACTTTACTTTCCAGTAGATTTTTGACGATCTTACGGATCTCCTGAAAAGAAGATGGATCTAAGATCATATTTAAGCTTTCTTCTCTCTTTTCTTAAATATTCCAGAAGCCAAAAAAAAATGGAACGCGCATCAAACGACTTTCTCCAGTATCTTTTCCTTTAAAGGATAAATTTTATAAGTTAAAAAAGAAGTAAACTGATCTTCATAGTTAAGCATTTATTTTAGTTTAAATAATTTTATTTTTTGTTAGAGTTCTAGCCTCCAACCGGTATATTACAAAAATACCGGAAAAATATCAATAGTTTTTTTTTTCTCCTTTTGCGGATAATCGAATTCTTACATAGCATACATTGACAAGTTTATTTTACAAAAAACAACAAAAAATGGTCAGCTTTTTTTATTTTTTTATTATTTATTGAGAAATATTACAATTTGCTACATAATGAACAGTAGTAATATTGATGTAATACACATTCATACAACATATACAGAAAATAATGATAGAGTCAAATTACATAAAATCGGAAATAAATAAATTCAAATATATACAAAAAAAAAATAACAATTAATAAAAACAACAAGAAACAAATCAAAACAACAACCTGTAGTAGAGATAAATACAAGTAGGAAAAAAAATAAAAATCATACAAGCAAACTTAACTATATACAATCTGCTGAAGGGACCCTAGACTCGGCTGCTCCCTCCACAAGTGGGGGGAGAAGCCGAATCCAAGAGATCCCAGCGCCTCTCACTCAGCGCTTCACTGGTGTAAGCCAGTGGAGGCCGAGCTAGGGCGGAATAGCCACAAACATACTGTACATGAGTGGAGGATCTGACCAGTGTCAGAACTTCCGATAAAAGTCAGCTATTTAAATTAAACAAAATCAAAGGTATATACAGGGATTGTATCAAGCTTAGTCTATAAGCCTGTTAGACTATTTTAATGAAAAGTAAATCTTTCTTTTGGTAGGCGCGAAAAGTCGTAGAGACCCTTGAACGCGCCGTGTAGTTTCCTACGTTTCCGCAAAGCAATTCTCAATGATACGCTACAGGGTAGGGTCATCACTCCCTCCTCCTATTTTTGTAAGTGGCCTCCATTCTGTTTAGCTTCCAAAAAAAAAAAGCTAAATTGCAATGTATTTTACTAATAAACCTACAGGAAAGAATACCCCAAATTATAATGAAAATCGTATCAAATTCTATCCAGCGGTTTAGAAGGAGTTTGCAGAAACGAAGAATCGCAGTATCATTTTAAATAGAGAGAAATAGGGATATTAACATCGTTAAATTTTTTTTAATGTAGTAATAAAGTATTTTATTAAGGACCGTAAACATTATGGAGACAGGAGAACACCTAAAGGATACAGGTTGGGGTAGAGACTGATGAATCCTGAAAGATTTAACCATAAACTTTTTCAGCGAATCCACAGTCACAAAAATTAAACCGGGTATTTCAAACAGTCGAAGGGTGATAGTGAACCAGTGGGGCTAAGAAACCAAGATTGTTTGGGCAGAGATTAGTATAGAAGGCGCTCAAGGGAGTGAAGGTTCTTGTGGGAAAGAAGCGCTCCAAAAAGGGTGTTGTGTGGTCTGAGGATAAAAAACATAAGCACGCGGAGGTCATGAGGGGCATATGGGAGAAGAGGAGGCATAAAATTCGTGATATTTGCGAGGTCTTCAAAGCCTTTTGGTGGAAACAAAATCATGAGAAATACATTTAGTTATATTTTATTGGAAAAACAGGATAAGGTGAAGTTTCTTTTTCAGTTTAAAGTGTATAGAGGTTCGATGATTATTATTACAAACACCCTGAGAAATTCCCACGGAACTCTAGGTTCCCGAGTACCCCACTCCGTCAATCACTGTAAGTGCCTACCTACTCCTGTCTTTATTCGAACGCTATTTCTGCATGAGCTCGACAGTTTTTATTCATCGTCCAACCTACGTGAGATTTACGGAGAACTTTAAAAGTCGACTACTCTGTGGAAAAGGCAAGTTTTATATCCTACAGACTAGAAAATCAGGGACATAAAAACTTTTTATACTCGGCGGAGATGGCATACCATTCGATCTGATACAGAGCTGCATCTTTGCCTTTAATTTATCTAACCCATTAATGGATAAAGGTTCGAATATAACCTGCCCCAGTTGCTCGACCTACTTTAGACGGCAAACCTGGCGGCAAACTTGGTCCATAGCGGTCGGTGTATAAGACTTCCGTAATCTGTCCCCGCTGATACACTGATAGCGGCAAACTCGGATTTGCATATTTAGATACATAATAACTACGCTAATATGATTAGCTTGTTTATGCGCGAATGCCGATAATACCAGAGGATTACATCCATTAGTTCCTCAGCGCGTGTGCAAGATTAGTCTGGGTAGCCATTATAGGCGCTAACAGTATCCATAGCTTAGAGGGAGGGATGAAGGGGCTTAGATAGACAAGGAGGGACAAAGATAATAAATAGCAAATTATATTATATTAAAAATATAACACAATCATACATATTTATATTTAAAATGATAATCGCATTTATTTAAATACACAGGAAAAAAGATAAAGGAAATAAGATACATACAAAATTTGGGGAAAATCTTAGCCACTTTTCGAAACAATAGACTAAAATTTTATAGCCACATTCTTAGAATGAACGATAATAGACTGACCAAAAGAATTATTTGCCTTGCTCTTTCGATGAAAGTTAAAAACAATTGAATACTTGAATTTGAAAAAGATCTTCAGGAAATAGGCATTACAAATTAAATTTTGCAAGAATGAGCTACATTTAAAAAATTAATTGTAGCATCGGTTTAACGGAAGTTTGAGTGTGTAACATCTAAAGCAACATGAACACAAAAACGTAGACAAAAAAAAAACAGTGAGAAGATGAAGAGAAATTTGGGAGATGAAGCAAGCACATCAACGAAATAAGTTAATTCACTGCACTCCATAGCATTACGATAAAAGAAAGTTTATTTATTTATTTATAATGATAGACCACCTACTTATTTACTTTATAATATCATAAATATCATAAACAAAAAGAAAATATATTGAAATACAGTAACGCAAGAAGACAAGTAAAACAATTACTTCATACTCAAACAAAAAGAAAATATAATAAAATGCAGTTACTGAATAAAAAATAAAATAAAACAATTACTTTATACACAAATATATAAAATAGCAACTTACAAAGAGAATAACAATAATAACAATCAGTGAGGGAGAGGGACCTATACAAAAAGGGTCACCTGTGGCATAGTTCCTATCATAACAGTCTTCTATGCTCAAGGTCACATGTTCAAACCCTAGGATTTTTAATGTGGTGTAAAAATCCTTAGTTATGCCGTTATTCGGAGGGTACGTAAAATGGTGGTCCTGAACTTATGTTAGATACTCTTTAAAGAAACCAATCCTAATTAAACCTGGGTAGGCAAAATTTAGGACTAGACTCCCACCGTAGCATTATTACATTAGCCGCAGT
Source organism: Piezodorus guildinii (assembly GCA_023052935.1). Lineage (NCBI taxonomy): Eukaryota > Metazoa > Arthropoda > Insecta > Hemiptera > Pentatomidae > Piezodorus > Piezodorus guildinii. Next base: position 77,585,914 of record CM041295.1, read on the forward strand.
ACCATAAAGTGACTTTATAAAGTGGTTACACACGAAAAGGACTAATTTTAAAATTAAATTGTAGGTTTTTATTTCTTCCAAAAAAAAGTTTATCACAGTAAAACTTTAACGAGCCAACGTTTCTGGGGCCTCCCTCATCAACAGGACTCACTAAAATACATCAATAATTAATAATTAACATCAAGATACACTATTTAATATAATAATTTAAAAACATTAACAACATTCAAATAACAATGTTACATAAAAAATTATTTTTTTATTTACCTGAGTTGTCTAAAAGTTAAAAATCCATTTTTTAAAATTGAAAATGTTGTCGAAATTGTCTGTAAAAATAAAATTATAACGTACAGGGAACAACAATATCCACCTCACATATTCTTTGGTCCCTTGTGGATTAGGGTCATCCTATTTACTGTAAAGGTACACTGAATCATTATTTAAATTGGGGAACAATGCAAATCCTACAATTTTAACTTTTCTATTGCATCTGCATATAATTCAACTTAGCCAAAATTTTTATTTTGAAAAACCTAATATTTTGGAAATAGAAAAAAAAGGTTTTAATAGAAAAACAATAGAATATATATATACATAAAAAAATATATATAAAACATACAATAAATTATAAAACCGATTCAAAACAACGTTATAATTTTATTTTTACAGACAATTTTGACAACATTTTTAATTTTAAAAAATGGATTTTTAACTTTTAGGCAACTCAGGTAAAGAAAAAAATAATTTGTATGTAACATTGTTATTTGAATGTTGTTAATGTTTTTAAGTTATTATATTAAATAGTGTATCTTGATGTTAATTATTAATTCTTGGTGTATTTTAGAAAGTCCTGGTGATGGGGAAGGCCCCCGAAACGTTGACTCGTTAAAGTTTTACTGTGATAAACTTTTTTTTTGGATGAAATAGAAACCTACTATATAATTATATCATTTGCAATATTTCTTTAAACCTGTTTTTATTATGGACTAATTTTACTATTATTGAAATATTGTAACAAAGATACGGTTCAAAATGGAAGGTAAACACCATTTATTTACTTGATTCTCCTTTTAAAAGGATAAGAATCGAAATAAATCACCGATAACTAGGATTACCACACTAAAAAGGACACTTTTTAAGATAGAAACTCTCTTCCCGGTGCAAAAATCGGTCCAAAATAGAATAAGTCTGTCTATATTAAGGAGTTAGGGTGGGTTTACGCACGAAAAGGACTAGTTTTACTATTTCAAAGGATATGCCCGATTTTCATATTCAAGGACTGTTTTTATTTTTTTATTTTTAAATTAAAGTTAAAGTCGCCATTCTCGTTGAAATAATTCTGAACAATTGACATTCTGTCCGACTATATATTAATTTTACAAATATACTTATTTATGGAGAAAACACTTTAGCTGGAAAAATAGTTATCCTTCAGTTATATATCAAATCCATTCATATTTCATATTCACTGATCAATGAAAATAAAAATAAATAATTAATTATTACTAATTAATAAAATTAAAGATGAAATACAATAGGAAAATTTTAATATTTGGCATTTGATCACTGATAAACTATTTCTATTAGAATAAAACTGTATGAAATTAAAGGCTATTTAATTTTACACCAACAAAGCCACTTCGAATATGACTGTGTAAATTCGTGAATATAGCACTTCTGGTTCGTCATAATCGGTGAAAAAGATACTGTAAAATTCCAGAAATATAGTCTTAAATAAGAAATTTCAGTTCCATACGATTTATCGTTTTCGACCTAGACTATGAATTAGTAAGCTAGACACACAAAGCTTTTATGCTGGGCTTGGTCATTTGGACTAAGGGGATCCTGAAACTTTTATTTCCGTAAAATCCAAGAATTCAAACGATCGCATTTCCTTCCCTTACTGTATGTTTTATGTAGAGGTAAGTTGAAATAAATACAGCGCTTAAAATTAATGAATTATCCAGTCATAAAGGTTTTATACAATAATAAAATAAAATACAATATAAAAATAGGACACGTTATTATTTATTAAATTCAAGTGCCACCAATAGTAGAAATGAAATTTTTATTTTATTTTATGATTTAGTAAAATCATCGGTTTTTGTAATTGTTTAGATTTAATGGAGCATTAATGGAGTAAGAAACAATTCAGATTTGAATTAATTTAAATATTTAAAATAATATGTTCGTGTTAGGATTTAAGGTGATTATAGTTTGCAACTAAGCGATGTTAAGTTTTTAAGTTCTCCTAACAATTTTCCTATAGTATCCGCATTTTCCAAATAGTTTGCTTATTATTACCTTTATAATTATGGAGTTTAGTTAACATCTGAGTATATTACATGAGGAAGATGGTTAGGGGTTCGGTCATAAAAAAAATCGCACTAATAAGAAATACTTATTTTTATTGTGGGCCGAAGTTTCGCCCTACATTATGGGCCTTTATCAGGGCTAAGAGAAAGAAGGTAACAACGAATGAAATATGAAAATTATCAAGTTATGTACAATAATAATAATGGCAGTAATATAATATGGAAACAAACATAAAATAAAAATGATAATAAGATGAAAGTAATAAAATATATAAGCAATTATAAAATTAAGATTGTTGTCTTGTTTCTCTTAGCCCACAATGTAGGCCGAAACGTCGACACACAATAAAAATAAGTATTCCTCATCATTGTGAATTTTTTGACGACCGCATCCCCAACCATCTTTCTCATCTAATATTAGCTTTAGGGTTATACTGATATTAAGTTATTTGATTTTATTTTTTGTTCAATTGCTTATTTATTTATATTATTATATTTTTCTTTACATAAATTGTAATATATAAGAAATATTCTACTTACATCAATAATTGCAAATTATTCCCTACTCTACCAAGAATTAACTGTTGACTATATAGATCGCAGTTATTATCTATATGATGTTCGCAGTAAACTTACCTGAAAAAAAAAATTATGATTTTATTTAAGATTTTAAAAAGGTATTTGAAGAGAAAATGGAACATGTAAAAATGTTATATAATAGCATACATATTTGTATTGTTCTATATAAATGAATACTGATCTTTGCAATTCAATATATAAACATCCATGTATGGCTCACACAGCCGATCTGGAAATAAAGATATTAAGATATATATATATATATATATATATATATATATATATATATATATATATATATATATATATATATATATATATATATATATATATATACATAAGTTCATTAAAAAATGTCAATATTACGAAAACGTTTTTAATAAACGAGTAATGAAAAATGTTGTGAGTACATAGCTGTTAAAATTGGCGTTACATGCTGTTCTAAACCGTACTTGTACGACTGACAGACATATCTTGAACGTCTTATAAATCGACGATTCATTCTGTATAGAGAAACCACTCACTCACGAAGTCTAAAAGGAAAGTTACTATTCAATGAAAATAATTTTTCAATGCAGCTATCAAATAATCAAAATGTTTTGATTGTCTAGTCAAAACGTCACATTTATAAACTAATTTCAAATCTTAAAACATGTCTTTACAGAACTTTTTTGTTTCTGATTGATTAAAAAATATTATGATAACAATACGTTTCATTGATTTATTATTTTAATTATGGGAATTAAGTAGTAGAAGAATATCTAGATTGGAATTAGAAACAATTCTTTATTGAACAATATTACAATCTGTCCAATTTAGGACATTTTTAATAGGGATAAAGTACAACATTCATACTGCATTCACACGATATATACAAAACAATAAATTTATAAAATAATTATACAATATAAATATATACAAAACAAAATCAATTAAAATATATACAAAAGTCACTCATACCTATATACAATTCACAAGCATACAGCACGTGAGTGGAGAATCTAGCCAATGCTAGAACTCCAATATACATTTTATAAGAGGTCTCGAGGCCACTGCCGTTTCAACCTTCTAGGAGGATGGTAAGGATGTGTGGAGCTGGATAAGGATTGAGCTAGGGGATTAGGGTGATGGATAAGGTTCTGATGGAATTTAGAGAATTTTATTGGTATAAGGTCTAAAATAAATGGAATATTTAGGTCGCGGTGTAAGGTATGGTTGGATACATAATAAGGAGCATTAACTATTGTTCGGAGGACTTTTGATTGGAAGGATTGAATGCGTTTGATGTTAGAAAATTTGGCTGTCCCCCACAGTTCAAGTCCGTAGGTCCAGATAGGTTTCAGTACTGTCTTGTATATTAGCAGTTTGTTCTCGATAGATAATTTAGAATTTCTGTTCAGTAGTCTGTATAATTGTCCGAATCGTCGATTAAGTTCTTGTCGTTTAAGTCTAGTATGCGGGTTCCAAGTTAGTCTTTTGTCCAGAAGGAAGCCAAGATACCGGACTGTGTCGGAGAAAGGAAGCGGAACGGAGTTAAAGAGAACTGGAGGGCAGGATTGTCTTCGAAGGGTAAAGGTGACATGTCTGGATTTGGATTCATTGACTTTGATTCTCCAGTTGTTACACCAGTCTTCAATTTGAGAAAGGTGCGTTTGGAGGCCTGTAGATGCAATTTCGGGATCTAAGTGAGAGGATAGGATAGCTGTGTCATCAGCGTACGTTGCTAGGAAGGTATTAGGGCAAAGAGGAATATCAGCCGTGTATATATTGTAGAGGATAGGACCAAGGACACTGCCCTGAGGAACACCGGATTCGACTGGATAAAAATTGGAATATTCTGCACCACAACGAACTCGGAAGGAGCGGTTTGATAGATAGGATCGGAGGACTAGGTATAAGGATTGGGGTAAATGGTTTTTGAGCTTAAAGAGTAATCCCGGGTGCCACACCCGGTCAAATGCTTGCGTTATGTCCAGAAATGCACCCGAGCAGTACTCCTTGTTCTCAAGGGCAGAGGAAATATGGTCAACGACTCGGAGCCCTTGCTGAACGGTTGAATGCTGAGAACGGAATCCAAACTGATGAGAAGGAATAGTGTGGGATTCTAATAAAGGTAATATTCGTTTGAGGAGGATTTTTTCAAAGATTTTTGAAAGGATTGGGAGTAGGCTGATAGGTCTATATGATGTCGTAGTGTTAGGAGGTTTACCTGGTTTTAGGAAGAGAATTATTGTGGAATGTTTCCATAAGAGAGGAAAATGAGTAGTGCGTAGAATGGAGTTGTAAATATATGTAAGAAATATAACGGCTTTAGATGGAAGCTGTCTGAGAATCTGAGGAGTGAGGAGATCGTATCCAGGAGATTTACGGAGTGCAAGTTTTCGGAGAAGATATTTGACCTCAGAGGGATTGACTGCTTTAGGAGGTAATGAAAGCGGGATTGGAGACTGAAGGAACTCTTCCACTACTGCAGTGTGGTTTGGATGGGATTCTGGATGAGGTGTGAAGACTTCGGAAACGTATTTGGCAAGTTCCTCGGCTTTGTCTTCATCAGACGCAGCCCAGGAACCATTACTACGACGGAGGGGATGGGAAATATGGTGGGATTTTAGGATTCTCTTCGTGACATTCCACAGGGAATTGTCACGAGTCGAGAGAGAGGAGAGGTAGGTATTATAGGATTGGGAACGGAAGATCGCCAACTCCCGCTTTAATTTTCTACAAAAAAAGTTATAGGAGCGGCGATCCTCTGGGTGACGGGTGCGTTGCCATAAGGATCTGGATCGGCGTTTGGTGCGGATGAGGTCTATGAGGTGTTGTGGTAAATGATTTTGGTTATGACTTATCTGGGAGTGCTTGGGAGAGGAGGCAGTCCAAACAGCTTGTTGAATAGCGATGGTGAAGGAGTTTACAGCATCGTCAAGGTCATCTGGAGTTTTGAGTTTCACTCTGAGGTCAATATCACTGGTCAGGATTTGGCGAAAAAGGTCCCAGTTTACTGGCCCTCTGATAAATGACGGTGGGGTGGGTTTAGGAATAGGAATTAGGGATACTTTAAGGAGCAATGGACTATGGTCAGAGGACAGTTCATCAAGGCGAGTCACCGACATGTTTAGGGAGCCTAATCCGCTGTGAATGAAGAAGTCAAGGATGTCAGGATTACGGTTAGGATCAGTTGGCCAGTAGGTAGGGGAGTCAGGAGGCAGGAGGTTGAAACGTCTAGAGCTGAGTGCAAGATTGGAATTAAAAATTATTATTATATTGATAGATTTTTTCTGGATTTAATTATTTTAAATAATATAATAAAATGATGATTGTTTTTAAACAGTATATTATTAAATTCGTGGATTTTTAAATTTGTACGTATTACCTTTTTTAAAAAGGGTTCATTAATTGTTTTATAATAATGGTTATATCCAAAACTGTTATAAATATGAAAAATGCAGAATCAACATATAAATAAATTTAAAAAAAAAAAAAAAATGGCTCTCTTAACCCATGAGTGTCTTAGGTTCAATGCTTTTAGAGATTCGCACTGTTTCAGGTCCAACGAACGTCCAAGGAGGTGATTAGGCCTAAATCACACTCAGCCACCAGGTTCTCACCCCTATTAAGGATACCAATTCTATAAACTTTATTTTATTTTATCCTGTACTTCTACCGCCCAAGAAAAGACCCTTCTACAAAGGGTTCGGTTGTAATGGAGATTCGTACTGTTTCACGGCGGTGCAACTGGGTGATTTGGCCTAGCTTACGCTCAGCCAGCAGGGATTTTTTTAATATTTGGGTACCCACTATATAGAGCCTGGGTGTGCCCCATTAGGGCTTACATACCCCAGGGTCCCTGAACGGCTGAAATAGCAGAATAAATAATTGAAACTCTTAATTGAATCTCTAGAACAAATTGCTAAATATAACAGAGAAAGAAAAAAAATTATAATTTTCTATTTACATCATAATTTAATAAATCGTATTATAGGAACCGTTGATGTTTAAAAAGCCACATCCACCTTCTGATACATCGCGGAGATTTTCATTTCAATAAATTTTAAAATATTAGATAACATCAATCGTTCCAAGTCATAACTATGAGATGTTATATATATATATATATATATATATATATATATATATATATATATATATATATATATATATATAAAATCTTTAAGATTAAATATAAAAAAAAAGTCTATATTTCCGAGTATTAAAAAATAAGCCTCCATGTACTGGAACGATGATGTTTACTTTAGCGATTGTTGCGAAATAAATTTTGAAGTACAAATATAAATAAAAAAATTCACAAATTAAGTTTCTTGATTTATGTTTATATTTTTAATCAAATAAATAATTTAAAAAAAAAAAAAAAGAATATACACTTTATTAACTGCTTAGTTAAATGAAATGTTTTAATCATTAGAAATTATGGTTTACCCTTTTCTTACTTAAAACTCCACCAATAAATCGTGCTTGAATAAAAGCACCATTATAAAATAATAAAAATTCTCTTCTTCCTATAAAACTTAAAAAAATTACCTTTCTAAAATTATTACGGGAAAGAACTGTTTTTCATTACATAATGGTTTCTTACTTAAAAAAAAAAAAATAACCGAAGCAAAGAAAAAAAAAATTAAACATGTATTAAAATATTATTTGCATTATCGCATTTATTTAGATATTTTAACTACAATAAATGAAAATATTGTATACGGTTTCTTTACTTTTATAAATACAAGCGAATATCGACTGCCATTTTAAAACTAAAAGGCCGATGATGATGTCGCGTTCCAAGGATTATACTAGGGTAGCATAGATTGTTGGATAGTCGACAAAATTTAACATAATGGTATTTGAAAACTTCGGACAGCGGAAAGAGAACAGGAGAACAGATTAAACAGACAGTTTAATAATTATATTTTTCGATTTTACATATCTTGAAACATAAAACAACGCTTATATAGGATAGTGTAAATTTTTGTCTTCATCTATAACAAAGGCTAATTATTAAGTATTATAAACTATAAACCAAGTAAATTATAGAAGTAATGTATATTTAAATAATTCTGTAGTTGCAGTTGTTCGATTTTCAGTATTTATCGGACCACGGTGAACGAATATTTATTACTTTGAATTTCAGCTATAGAGAAAACCAGAATTGGAAAACGCTACACCATATCGGACCTAGATTTTCAGATACTGGGAACATTGACTCAGCTATTTCCGTTGGTTTAGCTAGTTTATCTAAACTACGTATGTTCGTTATTATTTTAAAAATATTAAACTTTAGATAAACGTCGATAGTATAGAGTGAGAACCATTGAATTCTATACTTAAATGGAACATGATAAAACGTTATTTAGATATATTTATCCAGATGAAACGTAATAACACACGTTTGATAATAAATATTTATTAATAATTTAATAAAAAATAAGTTCTATGATTATTTAAATAAATTGAAATCTTCAAATTAAATAAAAAAGTTATATTTATAAGTTTTAATAATACGATTAAAACTTGTCTTTGATTAAAACTAGTTTAATTTTTTTAAGGCTCCAATAACGGATTACTTAAAGAATCGATACTATTCGAATCAGTTAATGGCAAACGTTTTGTAGCTGGTGTCTGTACTATTTTTCATATTTATTTAATAAATAACATTTATGAAATTGATTTAACATTGACTAGATCTCATCGAAAGTCTTGTTAAGAATTGACTGACCAACAGATATTGGGAAAATTAAATATTGATCGAAAAACATATTTCTCGAAACGTTAATTTAAATTTATTAATTCTTTATTGTGTATATATATATATATATATATTGGGTTGATGCAAAATTAATGCAGGTTTTTAGTAGGTATTGGAAATACGCCATATCTTTACTTTAACCATATATATTTAATCAAAATAATTTCCATCTGAATCAATGCACTTTTGCCAACGTTCAAAAAGCTTTCTTATTTCACCAGAAAAAAAAATCCGAATCCCTGGACTCAATGAAATCACGAAAAGAATTTTCAATGTCGTCCTGGTTTTGAAAATTTTTCTCCCTCAAAAAGTTGTCCAGATGCCTGAAAAAGTGGAAGTCTGTAGGAGAGAGGTCAGGTGAATAAGGCGGATGTTGGAGAACTTCGTAACCCAACTCGTGCAGTCGTCGAAGCGTTGGTTGTGCAACGTGTGGTCTGGCGTTATCGTGGAGCAGGATCGGCCCCTTCCGATTCATCAATGCTGGGCAAAGACGTTGCAATTTTTGAGTTCCGAGTTCCGCTGCCATTTCTCGTGTGGTTTTGGTTGGGTCTTCTTCCACTTTTGACCTCAGCTGGTCGTTGTCCAGAGCAAGATGACGGCCCCGACCTTCCTTGTCTTCGAGGTCGAAATCTCCTCTGCGAAACTTCTGGAACCAACGCTGCACCGTGCACTCATTAATAGCCCCCTGACCCCACACTTCATTAATATTACGAGCCGTTTGCGCAGCGCTGCGCCCTAATTTAAATTCGTAAAAATAAATTTGACGAAAATCGCACTTTGACATTTTCGATTCAAGACCTTTGAACACACTGAACAAAACGATTTTACTAAACAAATTCATGGTGATAGAGAGGGTATTAGATAAGGTTTGTTTTGGTATAATAATGATCAATGTTAGGATTAGCTTTGTTTACACAATTGGAATTAAGATATTGCAATAGAGGAAACCTGCATTAATTTTGCATCAACCCAATATATATATATATATATATATATATATATGTATCATTATTTTATAAATTTATTATTTTATATATATATATTATATTATATATATATTATATATATATATATATATATATATATATTATATATATATATATATATTTGTATGCATGTTGTACTAGATCAATATTATAAATGTCCTAATTAGGACAGATTGTAATATCACTCAATGAAAATTGTTTGATGAAAAAATAAAGTATTGATAAAAGCGGGTAAATACACAATAACATTTAATAATCAACTGGCTTCCTTGTTAAAAAAAAAAAAATCTTGATAGGGACATCAAGAATCACCTAACGGTATGAAATATACTTAATGACCTTCCCATACCTAACAAATAAAAATCCAAAATCGGTCGAGTAGTTTCGGAAGCGTGCGACCACAAACACCACGACATGTGATTTTTATTAGATACTAGTAAGTAATTAATGAAGATAATAAAAATCGGAGTTATCGAAGTTTGTTATATGATTACATTTAGAATGATTTGTAGTGAGGAGTGGCCTAGACGAATACTTTTTTTTTAACAATTCTCTTTCAATTACCACCAGATGTTCTTTATTTCTATTGCAAGAGTAGTGACAGGTCTGGTGTTCGCAATATTAAATAGAAGGATCATCAAGTTCATTACCTCGTTCTGTTTGACAATGTCGCTTTGCACATGCACATAAGTCTACTAATAAAAATGTCTCAAATTCTTAACAAGTTAAACAAAGTATTCCATTTACACGTAATTTTTGTTTCGAAACTTAAAAATACCTTAAGAGTTCGCTTATCGACGAAAATAACCAAATAAATACCGAGCATGCCTCCGACGAATCAAATCGGCTAATTTTGATCTCCTTAGCTATGCCATTAGCGTTAAAGTCCCCCAAAAAAGGCAAGGTTTCTGGGTAGCAAGAATATATGCCTGCCAGTAGTAAATAATATTAAATTATTATAAAGCAATTAAATTAAATATTAAATACTAATTCCTAAAAATTATACTAGGGGCCGTTATTCAGTCCAATTGGTTTTATTTTATGTAAACAATTTTAAATGCAGAGATGGGAAAAAATATAGGTACATTGGAATAAAATGCTTCTCAATGATAAGGGAACCACTGTGGACGAATATTAGATTTTGATTAAGATTTTTATTTTTTTAAATTTTTACAAATGGCCACATGCCTCAACTTAATACATGTTGTGGTAATTGCACCAATTACATGTTACTTTGACATGATATTTACCCTAGGGGTTAATGGTAATAGTAGCCTATGTTACATTTAGAACAGTAGGAAAAATCTAAAAACAAAAACCTACACAATAAAAAAAATAATAATAATAATAATAAAAAATAATTTAAGTGAAAACAAAACAATTAAAGTAAAAAAAACCAAAAACAATGAAATTAAAAACAAAACACATTATAGTAAGAAACAAAACAAAATAACGATATAAAAATTTTGTTTGTATAAAATAAAACAGTACAAAATAACAATTAAAACAATACAAAATAACAATATTATTAAATACTGCTCAAAAAAATTAAATAATATTCATATGAAAAATAAAGATTAAGTGAGTCACGAAAATAAAAACTATAACTAAGATATAGGTCTGACATTAGCCACTATGAGAGAGAGAGGGCTGAAGCATCATCTTAAAAACCTCCACTTCAAGCTATCGGCGCTATTTTGAATCTAGTCTGAGTAGGTTAAAATGTTTTTCATAGCTAACCTCTACACCCTAGCTGAATTAGGTTGGTATCCCTTACTTCCTGGTTTAGCTGTAGCTGCTTGCACAGAAAAAGAACGTGGTTCCAAATGAAAGAAGACAATTTTTTTCAGAAGGTTAAGAGTTGAACCGAAGTAAGTGTCGCAAAATGTCATACAGAAAATTAAGAAATATTCTAAGAGTATTTCGGACATATTAAGGAGCTATTACTCTTCTTTAGTAAGGTTTTAGATTTTCCAAGGACCAAAGACATAATCTGTGCTTAAAATGCGTCTCTAGTCATAGTGTGGAAGCCGAAACTATACATCAAGAGAAACAAATAAATCACCCTTACTCGGGGATAGACGGTTCGGGAGGAAAATCAAATTTTGAGAGCCGTGCTGTTATTCATGGTTTTCATTGAATAGCAAAATTACATGATGATATAAAATTTAATTTTCCAGTTTAAAAAAAAGCAACTTAATTACGATGTATTCTACTTCAACGGCCCTAAATAATAGAGAAAAAGTTATCAAAATCCACCGCGTGGTTTAGAAGTAGTTAGCGGAAAATAACAATCGCAACATCATCTATTCTTCTTCATCCTCCCTCTTTACCACACAGCAGTGTGAGGGCGACGCCTGTACAGGCTAAACCACTTATTCCCATTCTGCGCCATTTCTCTTGCTGATCTATCTCTTTTTTTGCAAACCTTCCTGATCCCTTCCTTCCAAGTCTTTCTAGGTCTTCCTCTTGGTATCCTTCCCTCCATTTCCGCCTCATACGTAGCTCTTGCCACGCAATCCTCAGACATTCTTGATGAACGTACCATTTCAGCTGGTTTCTTCAATAATATCCCTGGCCGATTTCACATCAAGGTTAGATTTTATAGTGGTATATCTTGTTTTGTCTTACCTTCCACCTTCCTCAAGTAGCACATCTACATAGCCTGGAGTTGGCTTTTATGCTTAGTGGTGAGGGCCCTGGGTTCGCTGGCATACGTCAGAATAGGTAAGAAAGTTTAATTGTATTTGATTATTTTTCTGTGCTTGAACTTCTCTTTTGCTTATGAAGCACATTTTAAGAGAACGAAAAACCTTTCTGCAGACTTTTTAAACCTTTATACATATAAAACGAGTTGTTATAAATCCATAAACTAACATTCATAATAATTATTTCTACAGTTAGATCATTTCATTAAAGCCGATTTTACACTTTAAACTAAATTAAAGTGAAAAACCTCATTTGAACTATATAATAGGGGTACTCACTACGTTTGCTATAGCATGCTATTTGTGCTATTGTGCTAAACCCATCAATTTTATACAAGAAATAACTGTAGAAATCGACGGGTTTAGCAAAATAACACAACTATAGCAAACGTAGTGAGTACCCCTAATATTAATAAATCGAATAAATTAGAAACCGTCTAACATAAAAAACAAATAAATTAAACCAATTTTGATTTTTCGACCAATTAATCTATCTAATTTCTGCCAAAGATTAAAATTAAATGCTTAAAGATTAAGTTAAAATGCGTTACATAACAAACAATATTTTCCTGCTAAGTGCACTTTTCGCTACGATGAACTAATAATCCCGAAGTGATAAACTATTAATTGGTCAAACTTAAATGTTTTAATCACATAGAAATTGCACGTTTTTTTTTTTCGGGTAGGGGAAAAATCTTTCATCAGACGAAGTGCAACTCTCAGGCTACACAACAGTGTATCAAGAGATTCCTACTTACTAAAAAACCATCTCCCAATTCGTCTTAGCTTCTTGCAGATTTGTGCTGCATAATCAGCTGCAGCGCTCCAACTCTCCTGACTAGCCATCATCAAGCAGACTAAATTTTCGGGCGATGCTTTTGTACTAAATTTAGCGTCTATCTCCGATCTTTCTCGAACGAATCCCGAACAAGAGAAGAATGCATGTTCCACTCTTTCTTCTATGAGATCACAAAATGGGCACAATGAACTTTCCTCTATTTTGAAACGGGCTAAGTAGGCTCTGAAGCAACCATGCCCAGTAAGCAGCTGAGTGAGATAGTAATCTACATCTCCATGTTTTCGGGATAACCATGTCGATATGTCGGGAATTAGGCGGTAGGTCCATCTTCCAGAAGATAAAGCGTTCCAGCGTCTCTGCCATATATCAAGAGTATGAACTCTATCTTGTTTTGCTAAAGTAGCCCAGTGAGAATCCGTCTCTTCTCGTTTTCTTCGGTAGATCCTTCTTCGTCAATCTGCTAGAAGATCAATCGGAGGCATGTCTGCGATGACGCATACAGCGTCGTAGGACACAGTGCGAAAAGCTCGAGCGACACGCAGGGCACTTCTCCGATGCACATTAACTGGTGGAACTGGTTACATTGGCCAGAAGCTTCCTCTGGTTTCCCCTTGGTCCACCAACATTTAGCATGATTCCTGCCAATTCATTTACCACATTCGCTGCTCTATTACTAACTAATAGACTAAAATTGCACGGGTGAGTCGCTAGATATGTATATTGTATAAATATGTATCTTCTAATTTCTAAAGAAAATCTGAAATTCAAATCGTTTCTACTTACAAATATCACCAGAAACATTGAAACGAAATTTGAAATTCAGCAGACAGGATTATTCAGTATTTACGCGGTCCTGGAAATATTCGTTTTCTAATCTGCAGTTTCTCCTCATTTTAATCTATAAGAATTTATGTATGAGAATCCCTTGAGAGTCGCTTGTCAAGATGTAGGATCAAGATCTATTCTATTTAAACGTTCGTAACATTAATGTAAGCGCAACATTAAAGGGTACAAGGTGGTAGGATGTCGTAGCTTTAATATTAAGAGAGTAACTTGAAGATGAATTCCGCTGTAGAAATCCAGGTCTTTTGCCTTTAATGAGTAGTCGAACAGCGGTGCACTCTAATAAAAATATAAGTGACATAATAAAAAAATCAAGGACTAAGAATTTTGTAAAGCAAAAAGAATAAAATATTAAATATTTAACTTGGTTGTTTAATATTAAATATTAAACCCATCAATTCATATTATTATTACCTTTAGTTATCTATATATGGAATATAATTTAAGGGAAAGTATGGTGATAGTTAAAATTTTCGAATTCTAGTTTTAAACAGAAATACACGTTTCACGATCTCTTGAGTCCAACAGACCAAGTCCCGAAAAAATGTCTAGAAGGTTAAGTAAAGGACTGTTTAAAGGAAGATGTTCTGCGAAAAAAAAAACAAAAAAAAAAACTAGATGTTAGTGAGATGAGATCTCGTCTTCAAGGATTGGATAGAGGAACAAGGGATGAGTAGATTTAGAATGCTTGAAGGTCTTTTTGGTTTCAAAAGTAGGAAACAGGCGAAATGTTTTTTTTTCTGTTTTTTTGCCTATAGCTCTTAATATAATAATTTTTTTTTTGAGAAACAATTCTTTATTGAGCAATATTACAATCTGTCCAATTCAGGACATTTTTAATAGTGATAACGTACAACATTCATACTACATTCACACGATATATACAAAACAATTAATTTATATAATAATAATAATACAATATACATATATACAAAATAAAATCAATAAAAATATATACAAAAGTCACTCATACCTATATACAATTCACAAGCATACAGCACGTGAGTGGAGAATCTAGCCAATGCTAGAACTTCAATATACATGTTACAAGAGGTCACGAGGCCACTGCCGTTTCAACCTTCTAGAAGGATGGTAAGGATGTGTGGAGCTGGATAAGGATTGAGCTAGGGGATTAGGGTGATGGATAAGGTTCTGATGAAATTTAGAGAATTTTAATGGTATATAAATGGAATATTTAGGTCGTGGTGTAAGGTATGGTTGGATACATAATAAGGGGCATTAACTATTGTTCGGAGGACTTTAGATTGGAAGGATTGGATGCGTTTGATGTTAGAAAATTTGGCTGTCACCCACAGTTCAAGTCCGTAGGTCCAGATAGGTTTCAGTACTGTCTTGTATATTAACAGTTTGTTCTCGATAGATAGTTTTGAATTTCTGTTCAGTAGTCTGTATAATTATCCAAATTGTGGATTAAGTTCTTGTCGTTTAAGTCTAATATGCGGGTTCCAAGTTAGTCTTTTGTCCAGAAGGAAGCCAAGATACCGGTCTGTGTCGGAGAAAGGAAGCGGAACGGAGTTAAAGAGAACTGGAGGGCAGGATTGTCTTCGAAGGGTAAAGGTGACATGTTTGCATTTGAATTGATTGACTTTGATTCTCCAGTTGTTACACCAGTCTTCAATTTGAGAAAGGTGCGTTTGAAGGCCTATAGATGCAATTTCGGGATCTAAGTGAGAATATAATAATTAATCACACCACCAATCGAAGGTGTTTCCAGATTTGAATACTGAGATGGTAACCACGACACTACGGCAACTGTCAACTTCTGATAACACCCTCGATAAAAATTATAAAACGGTCTAGCAAACTCTGAATAGGACCATTTAATTTTGCTCATCCGGAAAAATTTAATATTACATGTTTTAAGCATTGGTATAAAGCGGGTAAATAAAAATTGCGAAAGCAATTTATAACCCAATGTTTGTATTGTAGACAATATTTTTTTCTTATAAATAACTAAGATAGGGTGTAACTGTTTGTATATCAGTTAATTGGTAATTAACTAAAATGAAAGGCAACAAATAATTCAAAGTTGGTATATCACTACTGCTAATTTCAAAACGCTATATCTCCACTAGTTCTGAACCAATTGCAATCATTTTTTTTTTTTAATTTTGTAGGAAATTTAACTTTCCGTAACACAGCAATGACATGTTGGTAATTTTAAGGAAAAAAACGGAGCTTTTTTTATTTGTAATTCGGATTCTGAGTGTCTTGGAATTTTGGAGAAAGGGGAGGGGTAATATTTTTAATTTGTTGGATCGATCACAAAGGTTGATTATTGAAAATAATATACAAAAAGCATTTATACTAGACTTCGTAACTATTGTCCTTTTCTGTTCTTTCGATTTTCATTCAAATAATATAAATAAAATTTTCTTATTCTAGACCACCTTACATTTAATCTCTATCATGAAAAATTACCAAGTTATGAGGTAATTACATCTGTTATAAGTTGTGGCTTGACCATAATATTTTTTTTTTTATCTTCATTCATTGCGGTGTTCTGATCTCGGAACTCGAATACATTTTTTATAAAGAAAATATAGAAAACACTAATACATTTTTTCTATATTTAAAAAAAAAAGTCTGAGTTACTGAATTATATCACTTTTAAACGGTCACCGTTTTAAAAATTATCAGCTGATATAAACGTCTAGGTGTCAGGATCATCGTAGGATGCCCTAATATGTTTTTTGGCGAATTTCAAAATTTTTGATCTGGTAGTTTAGGAGGATAAAGCCGAGACATTTGCACAGCACCTTTCCAAAATTTTCACTTCACATCCTGAACCTAATGCAACTCATACTGAAGCAGTTGAAGGTTCCTTATGTCACCAATACCACTCTCCTTACCACCTAAAGCAGTTAATCCCTCTGAGGTCAAATATCTTCTTAAAAAGCTTCCTCTCCGTAAATCTCCAAGATACGACCCCCTTACTCCTCAGATCTTAAGACTATATAATATAATATAAACAACACAACTTATAACTATATTCTATTTTATGTAATTTGACTTTTATTATTATTTTCTGTATATATTGTATGAATGTGGTCTCATATCACTATTACTATTGTTCATTTTGTAACAAATTGTAATATATCTCAGTAAATAAATATATAGGGAGTTAATTCAACTTAGGTAGTTTAGGAGAAATGCCACAGACAGCGAACAAACAAACAGATTTGCAGAGTTTTTTGGTCATGAAAGTACAGAATAGGTAAACTCTCAGGAAATACAATTGTTATCTGATGTGTTTTTTTAAGCCTTATAGCTCTGAATATTATAATTTATCACACCACAAATGGAATGTGCCTACACATTCGAATACTGAGACGGTAACCACGACACCACGGCAACTGTCAACTTCTGTTTACACCCTTGATAAAAATTATATAGCGGTCTAGCGACCCCTGGATATGGCCATTTCATGTTGTGGAGTAACTACCCTCGAGTTGGAAAATGTTATTTTCCTCTCATAATCCAGAGAAGATATGAGGGTATACTTGGAGGGGGCGCTGGAGAACTTGGAGTCGGAAATGGGGGCAATGACGCCCGCTTTAAGGGGGAAGAGATGGATTTGAGCTAGATATAAGTCCCCAAGCCTCACCCTTAACTAATGTTCTCCTATGGTCGGACCGCCTCTCCTTATCTAAAGTGTATCATCAATCTCTCCGGGAAAAGAGATTAAAGGAGCATCGGCCACAGTTGTGCACTACTGCAATGATCCACTCGTATTCAATTATATAACTCCCCAACAATAGAAAACAATAGCTTTGGAAAAATAATTGAAAAAATCTGCTGCGCGCAACACACGACTTCCACTTACCTAAGTTGTTAAAATCAATTTAAAAACTTTTATATAATTTTTTTGTTTGTTTTTTAATATTTAATGAAATATATTACAATTTGTTTGTAAATAAACAGTAGTAATAGTGATATGAGACCACAATTTATATAAAATTAGAGTTGAAAAAAGTCTTAAATATATAAATATAGAACCTTTTTTTTCCTGTTGATCGCGCTTTACTGATTCTAAAACTCTGTACATATTTTTCTTCATCTTCAAAAATAACTGAGTTATGGGCGTATTTATTTATCAGTATTTTTTAAAAATAATTATTCGCGTTTTTTTTTGGGTTAAAAAACACCAATAAATGTTTTCGCGGATATATAGGCAATAATTACTGCAATTATTATATAATTCACTCGTATTCGATTACATAACCCTCCAACTACAGTAAATAATTGAAAAAACCTGGTGCATGCACCACACGGCTTCCACTTACCTAAATTGTTGAAATCAATTTTAAAACTTTCATATAAAGTTAAAGTTGAAAATGTTTAAATGATTACATTCAGTTTCTTTAGAAACATTTTTTAGATTAAATAATATAACAAAAAAAAAATTATACCTCTACAACCCATAAAGGGTCTTGGGCTCAATACATATAGAGATTCGTACTATTCCTAGGTCTCTTTTTATTTCTCCTAAAAATTAATGAACTTTAGTATTAGAACTAGGAACAATTTTTTTTTTTAATCCGTTATTCTGGAGATGAACTTATAAGACCTCTAAACGTAAATAAGTATAATTGATGTGAAATAAAATATATTAATGAGAAGAGAGTTCTAATTTGAATATAATAATAAATATTTTACAATTTTACCGAGATATATTTTTGTGATGTAATAATCATATCTCCAACGCAATATGTACTAGATTTTAAATTTATAAGAAATAGGGCATTATTTGTTTTTGTTTTGGTCTGACTTACTAAAGTTTTGTGTTGTTGGATACGAAATAATTTAAGACGATCGGTTGGGAAGAGGGGTTAGGTACTTAAAACGACAAGAATTAACCATTTTTTACGCAGGACGCTGGGGCACTTAAAACTTTGGCCATGAAGCACCCGAAGGCGCCACACATCTGCTATCCATTGTACGCCTCTTGATGACTCCCGCGACAAAAAGCACTCCGAGAACGCCCTACGAAATTTTTTCTAACGGTATAAGGCGACGTCACTGGCGGGCAACTTGGAGGTCTCTTCCTTTCAAAACTAGTTCCTTGCTCACAATGAGAGTCTGTGCGCTGAGTCCCAGGTCCGACGACCTTTAACAGTGTTCATTGAACTTTAGCTCCCATCAATCCATTATAATATCAGGCCTGGGTGATCCGGGTGTCGGCCCATCCTAAGAGCATTAGGGATAATTGGAACTAAGTGCGGTATAGGCTAGGAGATGGCCACAGATTCATTCAATCAATGTACTTACAGACAGAAGCCGTTTGATGTTATATTTATTCCTCAAATAAATTCTAAGCTTAGATAAATCGTTTGAAATTCACTGATCTCAACGTTTCATTTAACTTAGGTTAAAACCAATAATTATGTTTAATTTTAAAACCTAACTAGTGATCCGCCTCTGATTCGCACGGCTACAATTTGAATGCGGTGTTATTTTTGTTAAAATATTATTAATTTTACTTATTATAAGGAATATATAGTAAAGTTAAGGATCGTGAAAATTTTCCAATTCCGGTTTTCAGCGGAAATAAATGCTTTACGGTCTCTTGAGTCTAAATAACCAAGCAACGCAAAACACTTAAGCCAACTATCAGGAGTGCTACCATTGGGTATTTCTTCTTCAATTCTATTTCATGTCATTTATCTTTTATCAAATTTACTTGTTGTATTATGAAGTACAGTTGTAAATTTCAATAAATGATGTTTAAAAAAAAAGAAGCCAATTATACGCCTGAGATGTTACAGTAACTCTTTCGCTAAATCAGCTGACCGTGCCATAAAGTGCTACTTTATATTATGCATTTTGAGCCTATTACTTAGATAAATTGTTTGAAATTCACTGTTCTCTACTTTTTCATGTAACTTAAGTTAAAACAAATCATTATGTTCAGTTTTAAAACCTAACTAGTGACCCTACTTCGAACGGCTACAATATGAATGTCATGCCATTTATGTTTAAGAAAGAAATATTAGAAGTTCATCATGTAGGAAAGTGGACTTATTAAATATTATTGATTTCACTTGCCTGTACAAGGAATTATAGTAATGGGAAGTATTGCGACCGTGAACATTTTCCAATTCGTTTTCAACGGAAATACACGCTTTGCAGTCCCTTGAGCCCAAATAACCAAGCGACGCTAACAGGTTTGCTTGTGTGATAAGTCTGACACAAAAAAGAGAAGTCGAGCGAAAACAAAATTTTATATTTAAGCCAACTATACACCCGAGAAGTTGCAGGAGATTTTTCGCTAAAATCAACTGACCGTGTTGCAAAGTCCTACTTTGTACATATTGAGCCTTTTACCATTTTCTCAAAAACAGCTTAAACGATTTTAAATAAACTCGCTATAACGATGTAAAATTGAATTGAATTAAATATCACATATGTTTTATTCTGATTGAAATAGTCCGACGAGGCTTAAAAGCCAATATTTTAATTTTTATTTTTTTTCTACTTGTACCTTGTATATAATTTATCAAATATATAAGTTGAACGAATTTGATAGGAATAGTGATATAGATGTATATAAAACGTTGGTAAGTTAAAGATTAAAGAAAAAAAAAGTTATATTATACACAAAGCTGTAAAACGCAATTCAGAGAGTCAAAAGAAGGTATAAACTAATCCTTCTTAACTCAATAGTATATAAAATAAACCTCTAACTAAATAGTTTATAAAACATTGTATTTAATGTTATTGTATTTATATTCCTTTTGCATGTTTTTAGCCTGGATAATGATCCATAATGGGAGTCGAAACATTGGCAGACAATAAATAGTTGAAACTATTTAGTTGTTTCATTTCCTATACTGAGAGTCAAAACACAAATTAACTAATGCTATCCTACTGATAACTAATGTTTCGTTCCGTATTTCAGCTTTTAATTAGAGTGTAATTTTGCCTTTACTTTCGAAATAGAAGACTCAACTGCTTAAAATATTAATAATAGCAATTATTAATTACACAATAGAAGTAAAAAAATTAATTCATGGTTGAAAAGATCACAATAAACGCAATAATCATTTTGAAAACAACGCATTACCTAGATTCATGAACGGTTTCACTGGATTTCAAAGAAGCCATTGAGTATTCAGTCACATGGAATTTCTCACGGAAATTCGGACATTGATAATGATGGGATCCGATCTTGAAAAAACATATTAATTAAAAAACAGTTACGAAAAAATCTGGCAACCTAAATGCTGACCTTGAGGCAGGACTTTCGCCATCCATTGACCAATCGTACATTTCACAGAAAAGGAATGTTGGTATAAATACAAGCTATCATGAATTCGTGTAAAATAATTATTGATTAAATACTATATTAATTAATACAATAATATATTGTGTATGGCAACCGATATATAATTTACGAACAGATTTACAATTCTTCATATCTACTCATATCAAGATTTTGTGATCGTGAGAAAAACATTTTATTAGTTAGTTTGGAGTAATATGGAACTTGTAAGAAAAATTACCTATTATCTCATTTAGGATGTTTTTTTAAAGAAAAAAGCCCCTGACGCATTACAGAATCACTTATAAACTAATTGTAGTTTATTATTATTATTTTATTTTGTAATAAAACATGAAATAATCCCACTTGTTTAAGTTTTCAACGTTACATTATACATTTATATCACTACTCTCATTTCCGAAACAGAGTTGTTACAAGGAAAAACAGTTCTTCCTTCGGTGATTATCATATTCTTTCATAAAAAAAATAAATAAAATTTAAAAAAAATAAAAAATAAAAAAAATTATTTGGATTTGGTATGGATTGGATACGGGAAGAATTTGATGGTTAAGTAGATACCCAATGCTCTACTCCCCAATTCCGTAACGGCCTCATGATAGTCATGTAGATGAGCCTATTGCAGTTGTGTGAAAGATAAGAACGTTTGTCTAGTAAGGTAATATGAGGGAGATTGAATGATGACAGATGACAGTGGGAATGAAGTATATCATGAGTAGTACCTGGTCCAGGCTGAATCAGAAACTTATAGAACGTTAAGGTCATTATGGATGAATTCCTGAAATATTAAGAAGTATAAGAGATTTTGCATTGTAAGGATTAAATACGAAAATTTAATGGTTCAGTAGACCTCCACAGCTTTAAAGTAAGTCCATATCGGCCTTATGATGTCATGTAAATGAGGCGTTTGTATTCAAGTGGAAGGTTTGAGCGTTGGTCTAGTAAGTGTTAAACTAGCTGAAAACGAAAAATAATATATATGCCTGCCATAAGAAAAATGTTAATATTCTTAAAACTGATACATGTAAACATGTATTATCTGAAAAAATAAAATATCATTTCAATTTAAGCCAGCGAATATTGATTGGTTGTAAGATTATTTTAATACATACTAGTTTCAGGAGCCAGAATTTGTTTACAGCGATGAGAAAAGAAAATGAGTTTAATATTTCTTTTTTTATTAAATAATTTTCGAAAGAAGTTAAGGTTATTTCTTTGTTAGGAAAGGAACATTGTGGTTTACGGGTTTTTCTGTTTTCACTAAAATTAAAAAGTGATTAAAATTAAATAATGTATTAAATTATTTAATACATAAATAATTCTTATCAATAAATATTTATTACAAAACTATAGTCCTGAAGGTATAAGTCTTCACCTTACCTACATCGGTAAAATAATTCGCGAATTTACAAGTATCTTTTTCGTCAATATTAGAGTTATTCGTAAAAAAACACTGGTTTAACTAGTTTTGAATTTAATGAAAGTTTTAAAAATTTAGTGAATGATAAATTTCAACCGAGACATGAGGGAAGATGCGGTACCACTCCCACACATAGCCAGACCGCACTAGGTCATTCCAGTTGAAAATGTGTAACATGTCACGGGTCATGGGCCTTAGGTCTCTCGCAAGCTTGGAATCAGGTAGATATTTTTTTACAATTTATTACTGCTATTAATAATATTTGAAAAGTCATGGGTTATTGAACTTATTGTAAAAAAATCAATATATTAGAAAAAAAAATCGAGGATGTTGAGACTTCGTTATGAACTCGTACTTTCTTTTAATAACTTGATCTTTGAAAAGTAATATAATATAATTATTGGGCTCCACTAAACCATCAAATTCTTCCCGTATCCAATCCTTACAATCCAAATTCCTTCGAAAAATCCTAAACGCTCCTTATTTTGTCACGAATAAGCTTATCCATAAAGACCTTAATATACCCATTGTAGCTGATTTGGCCCGAACCAGGTATCAATCCTTCCATGACTAACTCCAATCCCACTCTAACCCACTAGTTTCAATCCTAGCTTCCTCTTCAAATCCCGACAATCCTCCGAGGCGTCTGAAAAGAAGATGATAAACCTTCTTGTTTAGATTAATTACTAGAGTGTTGCCAATGGGCAGTTTCTCTTCAGGTTTTTATGTACACTATTTTTAATCAGCAGATTTACTTGATGTATTCCTTTACAGTTGTAAATTTCAATAAAATATAATAAATAAAAAAAAAACATAATTATTTTATAAAAATCTGGTGCGCGCAGTCGTTTGTACAATTACCTCATTTACAAAATTTTTAAATAAAAATTAAAGCCCATTTAAATCAATTTAAGAATTTTCTAATCCATATACATGAGTTTTATTAAATAATTTATTATTATACGACAATCAGTTTGTTTTATCGGATTTTCGTCATTCTCCCTTAACTTTTACAATTTTTTAAAAGCTTTCCGACGATATATTATAGATCTATATTACTGTTTTAATGTTCAAAAACACAAATTTTATTTCGAATCCGTTCAACTTCTTTATTTAGCTGTTTTTATCAATGATAACCAGATGATATGGATAATTTCATGAAATCTATAAAATTAGAGTTACTTTAGAGAAAGAAAATTTAGAATTTCGGCATTTAAGCCTTTTTAGACTATTTCATTCAGAATGAAACCTAAATTATAATAAATTCCATTAAAATGAATTTAAGAATTTTCAAATACAAAAAATAGTGAAATTTTTAAAGAATTAATTAAATTGAGTTTCAATATAAATATGTGTTTTTAATAATTTTTTATATTATTGCCTACGACATTCAGTTTTATAGGCTTTTCATGACTCTCCATTAACTTTTACGATTTCGTGTATAAGATAAATATTTTTCCTAAATATTTAGCTTTCCAACGGTAAGCTACAAAATTTCTATTTCGAATCCGTTCAACTTCTTTATTTAGCTGTTTTTATCAATGATAACCAGATGATATGGATAATTTTATGAAATCTATAAAATTAGAGATACTTTAAAGAAAGAAACATCAGAATTTCGGCATTTAAGCCTTTTTAGACTATTTCAATCAGAATGAAACCTACATTATATTAAAGTCCATTAAATTTTACATAGATATAGCGAGCTTAATAAAAATCATAATAAAGTATAAAAAAAAAAAATATTAGCTAAAGAACGTGCAACTTTGGAGCCAACGTTTATGACGAATGTGGAAAGACAAAAAACATTTTTTTTTATCATATAGATATTTATTATTGTGCATATTCTAAAAAATATAATTTATAATTAAAATTTAGTTCAATCTTATTTTGATTAATAATAAAGACCATTTTTACCTGTATGCTGAATTAATAAATAAAGTAGACAATAATATTTAATTTCCTAATCATTACAATCATCCACATTTTGCAAGAAATAACAAAGTAGAATTATTCAAAGATTCTTCTTCAGTAATGAAAAATTACATTTTTTAAATTAATAATAAAATATGCACTTCTTTTTTATGATAATGTAATAATGCATAAAGCTTGAGAGATAATATATTAGTTTGGGATGAATAAAAAATTTGTTTTTTTATTAAAAGTCACCTTTCTGCTTGTTTGCCTAATCGTATGATTCTACAGTGGGAATTCTACATGAGCCAATCCAGGTTTAATTAGAATAGGGTTCTTTAACAAGCCGGTAAAATCTTTTAGACTTGGACCATCATTTACACTCCCATTAAAAATCCTGGGGCCTTCTCCCGGGTTTGAACGTACTTTAATCTTGAATTCGTGCCTATTTTATTACGTATCAATAAACAATAGTTAGCATATGACAAGCTATACTGTTCTGCAACCGTTACACTCATCACATTAAAAAAAATATATATATGTAAGTGTACATCTCAAGGCCGAACAAAGAATACATTTTCAAAAAATTACTTTAATAATAATAATTGTAAATAATTAAAAACATTATGATATTAAACAATTATAAATGTATTAACCATCAGATTTTGTTGCTCTGTGAGGTTGATTACAATTATGGTAGAGAATAAATCCACATGACGATTGAGAATCTCTTAAGCGAAAATTAACTTTTTTTAAAAATTATTTATATCTAAGTCATGAAAATGAGTCAACAGGTCTCTAAACGTTTACAGTTGCAATTTTAGAAAGAATAATTCAAAGAAAATAGTTTTAATGTTTCTATTATGATTTTTCTAGTTAATTTATTTACTAACACCAATAAAATATAAATTTAAACGAATTTGATGTATGTCTGAACATGCAGCTTATTCACCGCATTTTTGTTGAGGGTTACACTTTTCATAACATGCTAATGCTTAGGGAGTTATATTGATCTACAAATGTGGTAATAACCTGGGAATAATAACATTCCTGGCGCTGGAGGTCTTCTTTGGGCCAAGTTGTTTATTCCAAGACTTGTTGTTTTCTTATTCAACTTTCACGGTACTTTTTAGTGCTCCTCGTCATTTCCATGTGGGCCAGCAATCCCATGATTAAATTCGGAGGTCATGTTTACGCCTCCGACATCATTTTACTTCATCCTAGCTGTGAATGTTGAGTTATTTTTGTATTATAACCGATACAGATAGGAACAAATTTCTCCCTTACTAGGAAAGACAACAGATCGTGGATAAAGAAAGGAATCGAATATATTTTGTCTGTGAAATACGAGTCTTGTACAAATTTACTACATAAAATACAATTATAAAACAAACATAACCTATGTCTAATGGGATCACCTGTAGCATAGTGACAGCCATATATGCCAAAGAACACAGGTTCAAACCCGCAGGAGGTCCTAGGATTATTAATATGAGTAAAAACACCTTAGTTATGCCGTCTTTCGGAGGGGACGTAAAAAGGTGGCCTTCAGCCTCTGCGATGTCAGGTACGTGTTAAAGATCCCTAGCCTTATTAAACCTGGATAGGTAAAATTTAGGACTCCCACCATAGCATCGTCCGATTAGCTACAGTAGCATAAAGTGACGTTAAATAAACTAACAAACTAACCTGAGTCAACTGCTCTATTACACTAATAATAACAGGAGATATTTACTACATAAAATAAAAATAAAAATAATGAGAATTATTTAAAATAAACGGAAGCGTAGTATAAGTAGATATATTAAGTGGTTTACATTATATTATTTGTACGGCACTTATAGAATCATACTTCTTACAAATTTTTACAATTTAAATATTAATTCTAGTCAATTTGGCTTTACTATTAATGTTTAATATATTTTTAACGTATTTAGGTATACGTATTCAGATGGTTTTGAGATATATTGTCTATTTTCTTTGATACGTTCACGCCGGTGTTATCGGTTACCCTTGACTGTTACGTGGGGCGGTGTGGCCCACTAGTGGGTCACCCTTAACTATCCCGTGGGGCGATATATATCACAGGTGAGTTTCTGTTTTCGAAAATAAGACGTTAAAAAAATAAGTTTATTTTATATTTTTCTCAACAATAGGGGTACTCACTACGTTTGCTATATCATGCTATTAGTGTTATTTTGCTAAGCCCGTCGAGTTTCTACAGTTATTTCCTGTATAAAATTGATGGGTTTAGCACAATAGCACAAATAGCATGCTATAGCAAACGTAGTGAGTACCCCTATTATATGTTGTAGGAATTAACAAGCATAAGAGTTTATTTATTAAATATTTTATAACCTCCTTATCCCTTCTAAATGACTCTTATCGGCTAATTTCATTCGATTACTCTTATTTAAGAATTTTCTTTAGCTGTGCGTGATTCCTTTTCACAACTCTGACAATATAAGAATATTTTTTTAAGGTATTTGCATAATTTCTCCTTCAAGCCAAATGTGTATGTCAAAAGTGTTACTATCTTGCATTTATCGCGTAGGAAGCCTGGAACTGTTGTGGTTTCGCATTAAACACGTTGGAACTTGCAAAAGTGTCGGCCCACCCCACGAAGCGTAAGCAGCTAACACATAGAAAGTAGTGTAGAAGGGTATGGTACAAACTATTATTGAAATAACTATTGCAGAATGGACATACAGTGAGTGTCAAAAGTATTCGGAATTCGTATTTCTTTTCGTTTAATTATTATATTTCACAACTGTTAATTTATATAATTCTTTTTCACTACCAAATCTTCAAAAGAGACTCCTATAAAGGAAAATCACTGACCAGATAACCGAAATGTTTATTGTTTTTAAAAATATCCGATTACTAATGTAAAATTACAAGATCGTTCGGTGTCAAAAGTATTCGGAAATCGTAATATCCTGTTGTTTAATGGTTTCAAATTTTAATATTCTCACCAATCTTCGACATAATTTTATGTTCTAAACACTTCTCCTCTCTCATGTTATATATATCCAACCATTAAAAGTTTTTTTGTTTTTTTTAATAAGGCCCTAAAATAAAAACGTAACGATCGTAGAACGCCCTTGAATAATTTTTAACACGTTCACACGTTAACACTAAAGAGAAATAGTTGAGATGTTGAAAAAAATTGATGAGAATATATGGATGGCTATGTACCGTGTAGATAATACAATAAAATATAAAAGCAAAAAAGTAAGCGTCCAGAAAAATATTAAATGTTTAAACTTAAAGACTGTTTATTCATTAAATAAGAAAACAATACCCCAAATGAGTAAACCTTTACTTATTTATGAATTTTTCAGAGCTTCTGGATACACAATAAATTTTTCAACTGTTCGCCGCTTTCTATAAACATTTTACGAAAAAGAAAACATTGTACAAGAAGTACGGAAAACGTCTATCAGCAGGCGAAGAAATAAGAGAATAGGCTGAATTTTTGTAAAAATTTTTAAAGAGAAGGTTGGTGAATTAAAATGTTTACAGATGACTCTCATACTAAAATACATGGTTCTTATGAAAAGATTATGGTTTGGCGGAAACCAAATAAAGAATTTAGTATGCCATAGTAAAACACCTTGAGCGGTCAGTGATATTTACATGCGATTTTCTTTGAAAAAGTTTGATAACATTGGATTCATGGACAGAATTATTGATAGGTTTGTGTATTTTTTAAGTATGAAAAGCCAGAATTAAAAGTAGAAGAAAAATTAGGAATAAATTAAATTATTAACATACGCGCGACCATGACTCTGGACATATATACGTTATTTATTCATATTTAGTTGCTGCAAAATTTTCAAAAAGTTCTTGAAATCCCTCTTCCATTATTTCTTTCAAATTTAATTAATTTTTTTTGGTCTTACTAAAAAGGAAAATCAGGAAATACTATATATTCTAAATACTATAGATCAATTCCTAGTTGGCTAAAATCTATAATTATACAAAAGTTTTTAACAACAGGATGTTTATTTATGATTACTGCACTAATATAACAAGGAAACCACGAAATTCCGAATACTTTTGACACCATTAACATACACTATTTCTAATGTTTTTGTAAATAAACGTTCAATACGTTAATAATAAAATTATTGTTGTCGTAATTTTTGGTTTAAGCTATTGTATACCTTTCTTCTAACATTATAAAGTGGTTAATAACTCATTACAAACATAAAAAAATAACTTATAATAATAATAGGCTTAGCGAACCCGAAGGTTCGATGCCGATACCACCAAATTCCGCCTACATAGACTCGTCCAATGTTCACCATTCAAGCCCAAGCCCCCGAGATCAGCCTTAACGCAATCCTCCTATCTACGCTTCGGCCTACCTTTCGGACGCCTACCAGTCGGCTCAGCAAATACCAACTTTCTCGGAATCCGCTCGTCATCCCAACAACTTTACTTGCCCATTTGAGTCTCCGCGCTGCAATCAGCTCAATTATATTCACATGATACAAGTGCCGCAATTCCGCGTTGTGCAACCTTCTAAACTCCCCAGTGGCCTCATCTCTCTTCGGACCAAATATTTTACGCAATACCTTATTTTCGAAAATCTTAAGCCATTGTTCATCCTTCAAAGTAAGCGACCACGTTTCACATCCGTAAAGAACCGTCGGAAGAATAATAGTTTTATAAATTCTAACCTTCAAGTTTTTAGATAGAAGCCGCGAACTAAGTAACTTAGCAACTGAATAATAACACGCATTTCCCACCTTTAACCGGGAGTTTATTTCTTCCTGGATTTCATTTTTTCTAGTTATAATTGAACCTAAATACTTGAATTTCTCTACTTGTTCAAAAGTATGCCCTGATACATCAATATCACCAAGATCGCCACCGTTTCTGCTACTAATCATATATTTCGTCTTGTCGGTATTTAATTCGAGTCCTATTTCTTTACCGATTTTTATTAACACACTTGTATTTAGTTATAAAAAAAAAAAAAAAATAACTTAAAAACAAGTTAATTACAGAATATAGTGAATTCCTAATACTTTTGACACTCACTGTAGTTTGTTTACCTTAAAAATAATTATTTTGTATCCATGGTGTAGTTTAATGCGGTCTGGATTTCCTAATTCTAGTTTTTTTTGTTTGTTTATTTTAGCCTTTATGTTAGATATGCTTCAGGTTTGAGTAGTTTGAAACTGCTGAGTAATCGGTACAGGGGGTTACTATTTGAGTTCAGCTGCTCTATTGATGTCAGTTGAGAAGTTTTGGTTTAAGATTGTTTCAATAATATCGCCTTTGTGCTTCAATATTTCGTTTTCTTGTGCATCATTTAATTCACCTCTACTTTCATATTTGTAGGCTATCATATTAACTGTGTGACCCAGTTGTATTCTACATCATGGATATGTGAATATATAATCTACTGGTTTTTCCAGGCAGAAAGAAAATTAGTTTGTAGACGGATAGATGATTAATGAAATAAACAATTTTGACGGATAATAAGGGATTAACACGGATTTTTATTTTTCATTCTAACAATAATATAGCTGCTAAACTGTGGGTCTTAGTGACAAATTTTATAAAGGAAATATATTCCCCAGTACATTTCTGATAAAGAAACTGTCGGCTAATTTTCAATTTGAGTACACACCAAGATAATGCGTGTTAAATTTTTAAGACTATAAAATATTGAATATACTACTAGTTGCAAAAATAGCCGAAGAAAGATACACCTCCTTTCATTCGAAACATATATTAACCTCTCATCTACATATATTCCCGATAGTTCTCCGAGGCGTCTGAAAAGACGGTGGCATCGAGACCTGCTGATCAAATAAACATAAAAAAAAGTGCTACTACCACTGGCTAGATTCTTTTCAAGACTTTTTCAAGCCAATTTCCTCTGAATGGCTCAGTTACTTGTTGTATTATGTACAGTTGTAAATTTCATTAAAATATTTTATTTTTTTATTTATTGTAATTTACTACTGTATTAAACACAATAACACTGTAACACAATAAGTAAATATGCAAAATGAAGAAATTTCATGAAAATGTCTTGAGAAAGAACTACCCAGTGGTATCAATTCACTAACTATTTTAAGGCAGTAGGTCCCGAGGCCACCTTCTTTTCAATCGCCTCGGAGGGTTATCAGGGATATCTAAGGAGGATGAATTACGGACAAGTAGGTTTGTGTGGGCAGGGAGTTCAGAATGAAAAGAGGTGTATCTATCACGGGCTATGTATGCATCAAATGGGATGTTTAGGTCATTATAGAGGAGTTGATTTGTGGCAAAGTAAGGGGCATTCAGGATTTTGGATTGTAAGGACAGGATGTGGGAGGAATTAGATGGTTAATTAGAGCCCCAAAGCTTGATTCCATATGTACGAATAGGTCTGACAATAGTGATGTAAATGAATCTTTTGTAATATACTGGAAGTTTTAAACGTTTGTCTAGTAATTGTTGTAATAATCGGTATCTTCCAGCAGCTTGTTTTCGTTTCAGTCTTGTGTGAGGGTCCCCAATAAACTATTTTTACTTGAATGGACGAGCCCTTTAAGATACTCGAAATTAATTGACATTAAACCACTAAACGACGTCAGAACCACCTTACAAAGAATATCAGCTGAAATGAAGCAATAAATTTCCCTTTGATGTTACGTAGCGTCAATCAGGGTCGCTTAAGAGACTGTCCGCTCAATTTGTCAGCTTCTGACCTTCAACCACTGCACTTTTTTTAGATTTAAATTACATTGTTAAATTTAAACTAATGTAAAAAAATACAATTTAGAAATAGTTTAGGCTAAATTTGACGAGGTTCAAGAAGGACATTAAACATGAAAAAAATAGCTGATAATCTTATAATTGCTTCATAAGCGGAAAATATTTAAATTCTCTAATCAGCGTATTCTTAAAAATTGCTAGTAAAAAAATACGCTATTTTATATAAAAAACCTCAACCTAGAATGTCATTATCGCTGCCTTAGGTATAAAAATGTGTTATTGATATTTACAACTGTATTGTTTAATACATAAAATAAATGAGCTGTGAGATAAAATTCGTGAAAAATACCTGAGGAGAGACTGCCAATTGGCAGCATTCTGGTTGGTAACCTTCTTTTCAGACGCCTCGGAGGGTTGTCAGGAATGGAAGAGGAAGACAGAATTGAAACTAGTAGGTTAGAGTGGGAGTTGAGTTTGTCATGGAAGGATTGATACCTGATTCCGACCAAATCAGCAACATATGGAACATTAAGGTCTTTATGGATGAGTTTATTCGTGACATATGAGTAAGGAGCATTAAAAAATAATAATTATATTTATTAATATAATTTAAATATGACTGACTCCTAAAGCATTATATGATTATTGAAATTATTCGTGTTCATGCCCAAACTCATTGGCAATTCTTATGAGAATTTAGCATGAATACCTTATAAAAACTCGGTCGCTATCCTTATAGATATAAAATACGATGATTTTAAATTAATCTTAGAAACTGTTAGACCTGCATAATACGAAGGATTGAATATTTCCCTGCCTTTTAACATATTCTAATTCGAAAATGCGTATTTAAGATGCCCCATAATTTAATTTTTAATCTAGATTTATATTTTTGAGATTATATCCATTCTGAAGTCCCAGCCAAGTACTCAAAGTTGCAATCACTTTCCCCGGAGGACTTAGTGGACACCGTTACTGACCTAACCCCTCAGGAGGCATTCCTTGAGGATTCTGGGAACCTCGCCCGCAGCTACATGATTTACTAACCTTCCTGTCCTAAGCTACTGACTTCTTAAAATGAAATTCATTATTTTTATAAAATATACATTTCACTTTCACATACATTAAATAAATAGCAAGGGGAAGTATTGGGATACTATAAATTTTCGAATTCGAGTTTACACAAAAAATACCCGTTTTAAGGTCCCCTGAGTCCAAATAATCAAGTCTCCCAAAATAGTCTGTGTGTGAATATGGTAAATCTGGCCCCAGAATAATCAGTAGTAAATAATGAATAATGAAAATTAAAATTTTATATTTTGGAAGCATATATGCCTGTGAAGGCAGGGGCGTGGTCTTGTGGTTAGAGCACAAGTCTTGTATTTTCGATCAGCTGTGAAGTGACCGCTGGCCAACGTGCAGTGTTAATAGATGTAATGGAGTCGCTCGCGAGTGTGGACTGTTTAAGTACATTGTTACAACATTTTGAGGTTATTCGCATATTCACAATCGCCTGTCATCAAAGAGGATAATTACAGAATTGGAGTAGAAGTCGCAAGGAAGAGAAGAAATATCGTCACAGAAGGAGATAAAAGGAAGTCGTTTTAAAGAGGATTCACCGCTCATATATTGATAAACTGTATATTTTATTCTACAGAATCCAACAGCAGTCAGAAGCCCAATTACTGGTAAATTATAAATAAATGATCATATTACTAATTTAAATGAGTAAATATTGTATGAAAGCTGTATTTCATCACTATTCTTAATGTCTAAATCAGATCAGATTGTAATATTACTCAATCAAAATTGTTGTTGTTGACTAATTGAAATAATAATAATAATAAAAAAATTATTTCTAGTTATTTATCATTAGCTTATAGCTTATATTTTAATTAATATAAGTTTTTGTTTTGTTTTTTTTCACTAAAAAGCCTTGAAGACCACAAATCTAATGCTTCAATGCTTCTCCTTCCTCTTCTTCCGTATGCTCCTCATGAGATCTGCGTGTCAACGTTTTCTCTCCTCAGACCACGCTCTACCCTTTCTGGAGCGCTTCTTTCCCACAAGATCCCTCACTCCCTTGAGCGCCCCTCTGTACTTATCTCTGTCCAAACAATCCCGGTATGTCAGTCCCACTTGTTCCATATCATCCCTATCTAGCTTAAAATATCCTGTTGATTATTTTTTTGACTGTGGATTCGTTGAAAAACTCTATGGTTTAGTCTTTCAGGATTCATCCTCATTATGTGTCCATAGAACCTCAGCCTTCTCACCCTAACGTCAGTCTTTAGGTCTGTTGTTTCCTTATAGATCTCTTGATTCAACCTTAACCTGTATACTTTAGATGTTCTCTTTGGTCCGTAGATCTTTCTGAGAATTTGTCTCCTTTTTTTCAGAAGCCCCTCTAGCTACGGAAGACACGTGGTTACCGTTCCATAGAGTATCACTGTCTGAATGACCGTGTTATACAAAATTTTTATTAATTATTTTATTTATCATTTACGGAATTACACAGATCGACAGCTAATTCAGCGACTCATATTAACGACCGGTTGAGGCTGCAAGCAAATGCGCTGGTCGCCCCTATTCCCAGCACTCGCTCTACAATATCATTACCGATTTTTAGTATTTCGCTCGATAACTTGTCAGGCCCATCCCTAGTTATGATCATGATATTGGTCTTCCTAAGAAAGTGATTCACAATAATAAATAAAACATACAGTACCCGACACCTGGAGGAAGACCTATAAATGTGCCTCAAGGTATCAGAAGGTTGGGGACATTTTGCTTAAGTTGTGGTGATGGCTGATCGGGAGATAAAAACTAAATTAAAATTTTCAAACTAGAGTGAAATTTTTGGTGAAATCCGGTAGCTCGTGACCTTTGGCCCTAGCCTCACACCATCCTCATTTCCTCGCCCTAATAGCGCAACCAAATTCCAGCCAGGCCTGGAGATAAATATGAAGATAAGGGCTGCTTTAACGAAGGCCGATAATGGTGAGCCGAGGAAATTCTACTAATAACCTCGGCTATGTTGTAATTATGGATTTTGGTTAGGTTTTAATTTATTATAACTAGCAAATTATAATTAAATGTTAATCCATACACGTCTAGATACATAAAGGGCAATGGATTTATTACTGTTGGTAAGAATACTTATTTCTCTTTATATTTTAACACTTGATTAATTGTTAGGATCGTGTTCTGGTGGATAGAGCGCAAGTCTACTGTGCTCCGGGGTCAGGGTTCGAATCCCGGCTGTGGCACAATATTATTTATTCTGTTATTTCGACAGTGAGGCGATCCTGGGTCATGGAGACCGTCCTGAGGCATCCATATAAAGTGGATACAAAAAAATGGGGAAAAAACTGGACTGCTGAGCGTGATTTCGGCCGAATCACCTCATTGCACGCCCGTTTGCCAAGAAACAATACGAATCTCTATATGTACTGAGCCCGACACTTCATAGGTTTTAGAGATACAGTTATTTATTTTTATTGCTTTATACATTTTTATATATATATATATCATTTAAACTAATTGTTAATTT
The DNA here is from genome assembly GCA_023052935.1 of Piezodorus guildinii. Lineage (NCBI taxonomy): Eukaryota > Metazoa > Arthropoda > Insecta > Hemiptera > Pentatomidae > Piezodorus > Piezodorus guildinii. The sequence continues at coordinate 77,620,809 of CM041295.1, forward strand.
ATTTTTACGTTGACATATATATGAAAAGTATAGTTAGGAAAAAATTGTTTTTAGTTGTTTCAACGTTATTAGATTGTTTAATAAAAAGAAATGTTTCACCGTAAACTAAATGAGTGTTCCATGGAAACTAATTTTTTTTTTTTTAAATATATCATATGTTTTTTTACAACTATATATACGAATACAATAAGTAAAATGGCTTAATTACAATAAAAGACATGTATAGACATGTGAAGAATCTACCCAGTGGTAGCACTTCAAAGATTATATTATGAGCAGGTCTCGAGGCCACCGGCTTTTCAGGCACCTCGGAGGATTATCGGGAATATATGTAGATGAGAGGTTACGGACGATCGGTTTTTAGAAGGCTGGTTATTCGAAGTTGAAGGAGGTGTATCTGTCACCGGCTAAGTCTATAATCAGTGGGATATTTAGGTCTATGGATGATTTTATTAAATTAAATTTTTAAAATGTGTTTTAAATAGTCCATCAGTATCTGTATATTTAAAAAAATATGTCGCCAATCATGGTTTCCGCTAACTACTTTTAAAGCACGCAACTGTTTTGATACGGTTAACTCTAATACGTATTTAGGTTATGTTCCCTGAAAATTTTTTCCAAATAATTAATTTTTAATGTATTTGGGTATTTATTCATTCACCGCTTGGTACAACTAAAGCACCTTATATTTTGGAAATTATCATTGATTTATTTTTTTTTCAATTATTTAGTTAATTTATTATAATTTTTCTTATTAATTTGAAGCCGGTTATCATCAATTGTCATTTAAATTCATTGTGAGGTTAATAAATCGAATTAATAAAGCTTACACCACTTTAAGCTAGAAAGGAAGAATGACTTCAGAATCTCTTTCAGGTGCTGAGGATGTATGTACAGCTGCCAAGCAGAGGCAATAGCTACGGATTTTCACACAAAAGCAGCCTCACAAAGGAGAAGGCCTTTTATTTGGTATCTTATTTTATTTATCCATCAACTTTGGTTTGAAAATCTCCTTTACTATTTTGGAAAGAAAATTTTTATTTTGAATAATATATGAAAACATATTTAAAATTCACAGCTAATATTGTTACCATAACATATTTTTACTTTCACTTACTATAATAATAATAACAGGCTTACCGAAACCGAATGTTCACCGGTCAAGCCCAAGCCCCCGAGATCAGCCTTAATGCAATCCTCCCATGGACGCTTCGGCCTACCTTTCGGACGCCTACCAGTCGGTTTAGCAAATACCAACTTTCTGTTCCTCACTAAGCCCAACAACTTTACGCGCCCATTTGAGTCTCCGCGATGCTATCAACTCAATTATATTCACAGGGTACAAACTCCGCAATTCCGCGTTGTGCAACCTTCTAAACTCCCCAGTGGCCTCATCTCTCTTGGGACCAAATATTTTACGCAGTATCTTATTTTCGAAAACCTTAAGCCGTTGTTCATCTTTCAAAGTAAGCGGCCACGTTTCGCATCCGTAAAGAACCGTCGGAAGAATAATAGTTTTATAAATTCAAACCTTTAAGTTTTTAGACAGAAGCCGCGAGCTAAGTAATTCAGCAACTGAATAATAACACTCATTTCCCACCTTTAACCGGGACTTTATTTCTTCCTGGATTTCATTGTTTCTTGTTATCATTGAACCTAAATACTTAAATTTCTCTACGTGTTCAAAAGTATGACCTGAAATATTAATATCATCAAGATCGCCACCATTTCTGCAACTAATCATATATTTCGTCTTATCGGTATTTAATTCGAGACCTATTTGTTTACCGGTTTTTATTAACACACTTGTATTTAGTCACCTAGCAGTACCAAATCATCGGCATACCCCAAAACCGGAATCTTGTCACCTATATTTAAGCCTTTCTCGGTACACATAACCTTTTCTATAACATATTCTAAGGCTATATTAAACAAAACAGGTGAAAGGGAGTCACCCTGTTTCAAACCCGATCGCACCTCAAATCTCTCGGAGTGATTATGACCGATTCTAACTTTATGGAATTTTTGCAGACAAACACATCTGTACTAGGTTTACTAACTTTCTAGGTATTCCCTGTTCAATCATGATATTATACAGCTTCTGACGGTCTATTGAATCATAAGCCTTTTTAAAATCGATATAAAGTTGATGGACTACACCGTTGTATTCCAGCTTCTTCTCTAATATTTGAGATAAGGAAAATATTTGATCAATAGTACTTTCACTTACTATGTATGAAATATATCCAAATGACCAATTCCTGCAAAAAGGTCTGTGTATGTGTGCGTGTGGGGAATGTCTAGTACAAAAAGAAAAAATCGTACAATACTAAAAATTCATATTTAGGACAACTATAAGCGGGAGATATTACAGCAACTTTTTTTATTAAAATCGGATAACCAGATAAGCCAGTTTATACCATGCATTTTGGACCTTTTTACGATTTTCTAAAAAAAAAGGCCTAAATGACATTCAACAAACTCCCTATATCGATGTAGAATTTAATGGGCTTTAATATCATGTATGTTTAATTCCGATTGAAATAGTCTGGCAACGCTTTAATGCCGATATTTAATTTTTTTCCGTCTAAAGTGCCTTTGATTTTGTAGAATCTATAAAAATAACTATATCATCTATTTAACATCCATAAAACGGGTAAATATAAAATTTGAACGAATCCGGTATCAAACTAAATGAGAAAAGACCAGAAATACTTTTTATGCAATTTTTGTGTTTGTGAACATAATAACAGTAATATTAATACACAAAATTATAAAAGTTAACGAAGAGTGATGAAAAGCCGATAAAACAAACTGATTGTCGTAGATAATAATATAACAGATTAGTCAATAAAACACATGCTTCTACTGAAATTCAAAGTAATTAATTCTTCAACAATTTATTTTCATTTTTAACTGTATTTAAATTTTTTTTTAACAACGGAGATGTGTTGTGCGCACAAGATATTTTATGCCTATGATTATTATTTATAAAGACAGTTGATGATTTTTTCTAAGCAAATAATTCTAAAATGTATAAATAAATATTTTTCAACTACCTATAAATGGATGTATCCAAGTGTTGTTGTTTTTTTTACATAAAGATATCAATAAGAAAATGTTTACTATAATCATTAATAAAAAAAAATAACAATAATTTATAAACTTACCCCAACTCAGCCTAACTCAAAGAAATGAAGGAAGTGCAGATGTTGTAAAGTATGCGTCATCAAGCAAAGCCTGAAGCGCTGATCGTCCCTGGTTCTAAAAACAAATAATAATAATTTAACGATAAGTAAATACTAAATAAAAAATTCAATTACATAACATTAAATAAAAAATAAAATACACTGGGATTCAATGAAAATTATTTTCAACGACAATCACTTATTTTTATCCACTTTTCGCCATTCTCCATTACCTTCTATAGCTTTGTAAGTCAGATTAGTTTTTTCCGAAATCATTAATTTTGTAAATAAAAAAACAAAAAAAATAATCTGAATAAAACAAAAGATATTTTGGCGGTTTTTTCCTTCAATAGCTCATAAGATTTTAATTGAATTCGCTAAAAGTTATTTAAAATTCAATGGGCTTTAATAACATGTATTTAATATCCTATTCGAAATAGTATAATAGAGCTTAAATGAGAAATATTTTATTTCATTTACTTAATTAACTTTAATTTCGTTTATTCGAAATAATAAACTATTTCTTGTTATTATCGATAAATAATAGCTAAATAGGTAATAAAAAAATAATTGATAACTAAGTGTATGAGTAATCAATTGAAATATTTTTCTAGATTAACTTTTTTCTCTCCTGAAATATTAATTGTAATATACAGTGAGTGTCAAAAGTAATCTGAATAAACTCTTTTGCTTGCTTTTTATTTATATTTTTCTGTTTTTAAAGAGTTGCTATCCACTTTATAATGTTAGGAGGAATGTATAAATTAGCTAAAACCAAAAAAAAACCTTTTTATTTTTAACGGTTTGTAGGTTCATTTACGAAAAAAATTAAAAATGGTAGTGTCAAATGTATTCGGAATTACGTGGTTGCCGATTTATATAATTGCATATGATATGATTATATATAAACATCCAGTTAGTAAACCATTTTGCACAATCATGCATTTTAGTCTATAAGAAACTGTTTAAATAATTAATTAATTTTTTGTTGTGAAGAATTGACCTTGAGATAATTTTTATTTTGAATATTGTATTTCCTCATTTTCCTTTTTAATAGGCCCACAAAAAGTTAATTAAATATAAAAGAAATAATGGAAAAGGGATTTTGAGAGCTTTCAGAAAATTTCTGCAACCAAATCTGAATATATAACATGCATATGTCTAGAGTCATGGTCGCCCTAATGTTGAGAATTTAATTTATTCGACATTTGTCTTCTTCTTTTAATTCTGGTTTTTCATACTGAAAAATCACAATACAACACTAACCATCACTGACCGCTCAAGGTGTTTTACTATGACTAACTAAATTCTTAATTGGATTTCCACGGAACCATAATTTTTTATATGAAGCAAGTATTTTAGTATGGGACTCATCTGTGAACATTTTAATTCATCAACCTCCCTTTGATAAAATGTAGCAAATATTCAGCCTATTCTCATATTTCATTTTTCTGCTGAAAGATTTTTTTCAGACTTCTTGTACCATGTTTTTCTTTTGGTCATATACACTCATTGTGCACCCAGAAGTTGTGAAATAAGCTAAGGTTTACTCATTTGAGGAATTATTTTCTTATTTGATGAATAATCAGTCTTTCATTTTTAACATTAAATACTTTTTTTACGGTCAATTTTTTGCTTATATATTATATTGTTATATATTTCACAGTCATCCACACATTCTCATATATTTTTTTTTTTTAACATTTCAACCATTTTCAACATCGAACAAAGCCGCTGTTCGATCATTACGTTTTTACTTTAGGGCCTTATTTCACAAACGTTTCTTTACTAGGATAAATATCAGTTGCATGAGTGGCTAGCGCGCTAGTCTCTCGCGCCAAAGGTTGAGTTCGTATCCCAGTCCCGGGGGGACTTTTTCAAGCACATAATTAAATGGGATTCACTCACAGCCTCTCCCCCGGGTATGTGAGACCCGTCAGCCACCTGGTGGCCACTTACAAAAAAAGCGTAGGGAGTGATGACCCTACCCTATGAAATTTCATAGTAAAACGTGAGTGTATTCTCACAGCAGATTACACCACGCGGCCAAGGGCCTACACGGCCTGTCGCGCCATCGGAAAATTATTATATTTTTTTAATCTAAAATAAATGTTTCTATCAATGTAACTCTGATTTGATATAGTGCATACATCACAAGATACCAAGAATAGGGTGTAATTGTAATATCAGAATTTTAACCTCAATAGAAGTATCTCATTTCTATTGAGGTTAAAATTCTAAAGTCATGAAACGCCATAATATGTAACATCCCACTTATCATAAAGTCAATCGGTTCCTACAATTATCGTCTGTTACCGATAACATGTTGAATAACCTTGTGAACCTGGGCACAGTTTAAATTCTTGCGCAATGAAAGTCCATTCGTACGAGTTGCATCATGTGTGTCGAAGCCCATTGTATTTGCATAACTAACAATAATATTGACACTAATTTTATAATATTTGGGATCAAAAGTCAAGCCTGTAGGACGTATGCTTAATTCAACATCTATAGTATTATATATTACTTATAATTTATAATTTCAGAACACAAATTTTTTTTTTAAATAAAGTATTTTCAACAAAATATTTCCAGAAAAATACTATTTAACACCTTTAAATTATAGAAATTATTCGGTCTAATACATAAATAAATTAAGTTAAAATGTGATTTGTTAATTGATACGAATTCATTTATCTTTCAAAAAATATATAACAAAAAATTAGGGTAAATTATATTTGGCCGTAACTCAAATAAAAATTACCTCTTTAATGTAAGAAAAATAATGTAAAATTCAATAAAAGCTTTGTAACTTTTTCTCTCTTATATTAATTTTAATCTGTTTTAAGAATTATAAAGTTACAAATACATTTTTTTTTTATTCCATAAATGTTAAATAATCACACAGTAGTTGTTTTGTTTGTATCTTTTTGTGGCAATGGTATTTTTATTAATAAGCTTTAATAGGGTTAGATGGATATTTAAAATTAAATGAGGTACACGTCAGCCTTGAAGACAAAGTAAATCCTCCCTTGATAACAATCTTCTGTGGACTTAGGTAAAAGAAAACCTTAAAACAACTGTACGAAAATTTTCACGTAAACTTAAACTTAGCAAATCGACCATCGATGAACGCCTCAAGAAGATTGGAAACGTATAAAGGCTTAAAAGTTAGTTTCAAGAAATGCGTTTTTGTAATAAATTATTATTGAATTTAATATTTTATAAATGGATTCTAAAGGTAGATTCCTTATTCGAGGGAAATTGTGCAAATTTCCCAAACATTGAAAGAAATGTATTAATAGTAGTGGAGACTTTATCGGTAAAATAAAAAAAGTTGTAAATCTAATAAATTATTACTCCAGATAAAAACAAAAATTATATAACTTCTTGTTCAATTAAAAACTGTTTGTTTTAGTTTTTAGTATGATCTATATATGTTTTATTTCATATAATCCTTCACAAATATATATTAATCTCTAATACCAAGCAATATTTATTAGAATTAAATATTTATCGTCAATACTAGTTTAAGTAGCAATTTTATTTATAGCTATAGCTTAAAGATAATTTTATTTTTAAATTTGTGTTAATTTTATCAAGGAATTATAATATTAATATATTAAGAAGACAATTTAATCGTTACAGCAGAATTATTATATTTAATAATAATTTTACAATTTTAATGTTACAATAATCAGTCTGGCCTTAGCCTTTGAAGTGTTCAGATCGTTCCTCCGTTTTTACATTCGTTCTTCTCTACAACTTTAGCAAAAGCACGAGTGAGTAGCATCACTAATTATTTCATTAACTGAGTGTACGAAGCTGTTTTAAAATATTATTTAATTGAGATATCAAGTAAATAATAAGAGATAAATAGTGAAAGGTTTTAAGTTCGGAGCTTTAAGTCGCTAGAGATAACAAGCAGCTGACTGTCCCCACCACCGTCGCTCCCCACCACTCTCCTTACTGCTTCATTCTTATCGCGCTCATTCATATACCATAATGGTGCAGTGCCCTGTATGTAGAGTGACAGTCGCAAGAGACGACAAAGCAACAATCGCGTGCAACGCATGTAAAACTATTTTTCACATTAAATGTGTCAATCTCGCGGAAAATGAATTAAAAAAGAAAAACTGGTCTTGCCCCTCTTGTGAAAAGAAAACACCATGCAAAAGCATGGAAGAAAATATAGCAGCTGTGCTTACCGAGGTATCAAAAATTAACGATGACACTAAAGATATTAAAAACACGCTTAACAAACATGGAGATATAGTTTTCGAAAATTTGGAAAAATTAAAAATTATCGAAGACAGGTCAAAAAGGCAGGAAGAATTAATAGAAAAATTATTACAGGAAAATAATAATTTAAAATCTAAAATTTCAACCATGGAGATCAGAATCAATCAGATGGAGCAAAATCAATTGTCTCACTCGCTTGAGATAAGAGGGGTTCCGCTGAAGACTGGGGAAACACCTGAAGGCGTGGTTTGCTCAGTAGGTGTAGCGCTGGGAATAAAGCTCAGTGCAGAGGACCTGGACACCGTACAAAGAAAAAGACCGGGAAAAGAAGACAATCGGCCACCACCAATTATCGTACGTTTCGTCCGTCAAACCACTAGAGATGAGGTGATCCGTCTCAGAAAAATAAAACGTGATTTTACCACAAGACATCTAGGATGGGAGAGTGACGAGAGAATATATGTTGGTGAAGAGATGTCGCCTGGGAACCGACATTTATACTGGTTGGCGAGGCAGATGAGAACCTCGGGGAAAATCAAATATGTCTGGTTCTCTCGAGGAAGGGTTCGATGCAGGCGTGATGATGGCCAGCCGGTGATCATCATTAACAAAGCGGAAGACCTCGAGGCCTTCCAATAGCAGCTAATCGCCCGTCACATCAAATTTGAAAATTCGTCCATATTACTCTTTCCATGGTCACCTACTTTACTCTCGATTGTCTTCATTCATTTCTATCTTAAACATTCGATATATAATCATTTTGAAATTTTATTTTTTTATTCATTCATTTATATTTACTATTATATAATCCTAGGTAACCTCGTCATTTTATTAATTGTAATCGTTAGCTTAAAATGTTATTTTCTCTTTTCTGTAGTAAACTTTATATTATTAGCTATAACCACTACATTTCTTCACATTTTAATCTCTTACTTTCCAATATTATCATTGTCAGGTATCTTTTACTCATGTAATAGTATTTGTTCCTTCCTATTCAAATTTTTTCTGATAAAGTTACCTTTTCTATCCCAATATGACTAATATTCTATTAACCTGCCACGTTAACGCTCAATCCATTCCAGCTCATTTTGATGAGTTCCTAGATTATTTCCTACATAACTTCCGTCATATCATTGCCGTTTCAGAAACCTGGCTCAAACCGACCGTTCCTTCCTCCTCTGTATCCATACCTAATTACGCACTCATTCGTCATGATCGGGTGGACCGAACAGGTGGGGGTGTTGGTCTATACGTTCATGAAAGTTTGAGGACAAAAATCCTATTCGAATCTCCATCTTCCGATATACCTCACCCTGAATATTTATTTGTGGAAATTTCCTCAAATTTATTTTCCCTCCTTTATATCATAATATATCGCCCTCCACATGTCCGATTCGATCCTACACTGGAATCCTCTCTTTTCACATATGTTCCCTTATACAACAATATAATAATAACCGGTGACCTCAATACCAATTTATCTTCCGACTCCCCTGACAAATCATACTTAATTGACCTTATTCACTCTCTAGACCTTTTCATCGTTCCGTTTAATCCTACTCATCATACACGGCTGTCAAGCACCTGGCTTGACCTCTTCATAGTGGATTCTCCTCAAAACCTGTTGTCTTCTTCTCAAAACCCAGTATCTTTCCTATCTCACCATGATCTCATCGAGATTTCTTACAACGTTCCAATACCTAAATTCACTCCTAAACAAATCTCATGGCGCGACTTCGACTCTTTGAACCCAGAAACTTTAAATCCTCATCTAGAAGCCCTTGACCGCTCCTTAGAACCAATCTACTCCTATTCTTCTATTGATGAAAAAGTAAAGTGTTTATGCTCCAATCTCCTTTTATTTCTAAATCGTCACGCACCACTAAAAACCTCAACTTTCAGAAGACCCTCTGCTCCCTGGATCAACCCCGAAATCAGAGAGATGATGAGGGGAAGGGATGCAGCTAGGAGACGCTTCCGGCGTACACGAAATCCCGATGACTATTCCTCGTTTAAAATCCTGAGAAACCTTACCCAGTCATCCCTACGCCGTGCTAAAGCACTGTTCTTCCACACTTCACTATCGCAAGCCCCGGATCATAAGTCTCGATGGAAAATCCTCAAAAATCACTCCATTGTGAAGACAAAGGCATGTATCTCCTACCCTGTTTCCTCCGACCAATTAAACTCCTACTTTACCAATCCTATCCAAACGTCTTCAACCTTTTCATACTCCATTCCAAAAATATCTTTCAACCCCGAAAAATTCTATTTCTCAAATATATACCCTGAAGACCTATTCACCTCCGTATTGAAATCCAGAACCACAGACCATGGACCGGATCAAATTCCCGTTAAATTAATCAATTTGTGCTTACCTATCATATTTCCAATCCTTTTGCATATTTATAACTACTCTCTACAGAATTCTACCTTTCCAACAGCTTGGAAAAAAGCTATAATCCGTCCTATTAGCAAAGTTTCAGTTCCAACCAGAGCTTCTGATTTCCGACCGATTTCCATCCTCTCCAATCTCTCAAAGCCGTTAGAAAGAATAGTACATTCACAGCTCAACACCTTCCTAGAGCAAAAGTCCCTAATAAATCCCCTCCAATCCGGTTTCCGAACTCACTTCTCAACACAATCCGCCTTGTTGAAAATTACTCAAGATATCCAATCCTCCATAGATAAACGCAAAATCACAATCCTTGTTCTATTTGACTTTTCCAAAGCGTTCGACCTAGTGAACCATGATATCCTACTTTCAAAACTCGAAAATCTATCCCTATCAAACAGTGTCTTAAAGTGGTTCCAATCCTACCTATCTCATCGTTCCCAAACAGTTATTATTCCTGATAAACCTACTTCTTCTCCACTCTTACTAACTCGCGGTGTTCCACAAGGATCCTCACTCTCTCCGACTCTATTCTCTTTATACATAAATGATCTACCTGACTCTATCCATCATTCAAAATATCATTTATATGCCGATGATCTTCAGATCTACCTTTCCTTTTATCCCAGCGAGATGTTTGAGGCGATTCGTAAGATGCAGGAAGACATAGATAATATTAACGCATGGGCATTAAAGAATGATTTAAGACTGAACGTCGATAAAACTAAGGCCATAATTATAGGTTCCAAACATCTCGTTAATTCCCTTCCTTATTATCCCTTGCTATACCTTAACGGACTACCTATCCATTTCCATACTACCGTTAGAAATCTTGGTGTCGTCTTTGACCAAAATCTTTCTTGGAATAATCATGTATCCCATATCATTCGTAATTCCATCTCTACTCTTAAACTGTTCTCAAGATTGCGTGATTCACTGCCTTTCGATGTTCGTCGGTTCCTTGTTTCGTCCCTTGTCTTCCCCCACTTCGATTACTGCTGCCTGGTGTTCGGTGGATTGTCTGGTGGACTCGAAATGAGACTGGAAAGACTTATGAAATGTTTCATTAGATTCATCTTCGGGGTCCCTAGGCGCTCCAGCGTTTCTGACAGGTATGCCGAGTTGAAGTGGCTCAATCCTGTTTCCCGGCGAAAGTATTTCTTGGGAGTTTTTCTATTCCGTACTTTCAATACCAAAAATCCATCCTACATTCTTGACCTACTCATCCCTTGTTCATCGGTACATTCGTTTAATACAAGATCCCAGTCCAGTAACCTATATATTCCTTTTCATCAAACATCATCCTTTAAAAAATCATTTAGTTTGCGTGCCACATCGTTCTGGAATTCCATACCTACCTCTATACGCAAAGCACCTTCTTTAACCTCATTTAAAAGCAAACTGTTCCTTCATCTCCTCAACCATCCATCTACAGATTAATTGTAAACAAAACGCTAGAATAGTGGTCATGTCACATTCTAAAATGAGGACCACAACAAATATGTAAACAATGTTTCAGATATATATTCACCTTTCTCTTTCTTTCTTCTGTTTTTCTCGGTGACCTTATTATACCATAAGAAGCACAATATTAATATATCTTTAGATACACATTAATGATTATATAACTATAAACATATATGCATACTAAGTAATCGTAGTTATTTATTTAATTTTATTTATTCTTATTTTTAAATAATATTATATCTTAAGTTTGTATTTCTTTTATGTTTTTGTTTCTGTGCCAGACACAAGCCAAAGTTTTGTACTTTTCTGTTATTCTTAGGGGACTGAAGGTCCCAGAATAAAATTTACTTTCTTTCTTTCTTTTCTTTCTTTCTTTCTTTCAATATATATTTTATGGCTTCAATTAATAAAAAATTGTATTTTCAACTAAATGCTCATATATTATATATATATATATATATATATTATATTGTTAATTTTATTGCATTATATATTTTTAATTACAAATAATGTTGTGACGAAATGACATTAAAAAAACAAAACATTATATGCGGTCGCCAAAGAAAGATATATATATAATAAATGACATTAAGAATTTTAAAAATTCTAAGTTCTAAATAATTAATCATTTTAAATGTTTAACAGAGAATATTTATTAAAATATAAATTTCATTATTATACTAAAAATTATTCATTAGTACGAGAGAGTGGAAGAGATACAGCGAGACCTGCATAGGCAGGCAACATCTCGCCAGCACACCTTCACAGATTGAGGCTAAGAGAAAGTCTCGCCTTTTTCAACAGCATCAAGATGTAGTGCATATCTAGTTTCAAAATAGAATGGGCATATGCATGCTCAAAAAGTATTAAATATGTGTGAACCTAAATCCATTAAATTTCATTAGCATAGAGTGTTGTCTGAAAATACACCATAGCATTATTGAACAAGCAGTCTTTTATCAGATAGAAATGTGTTGTAGTCATTCAAGTATTCGATCGTAAAAATAAGTGGATTTGTTATCATTTTTTGTATTAAGAAAAAAAATTTGACCCTGTCTTATACAATCTTGAATACGAACACAAGTGAAATTTAAAAAATCTGATGCTTTCGCTAACTTCCATTGTTAAAATCAAGTTAAGAAGTATTAAACAAAGTTAGAGTTGAAAATTCACCCTAAGGAATATTATGCAAAAATCATGGGATCATGATAAAAATTTATACCTTGCCTTCCTAGACCTCCAAGGTGCATTTGACTCGGTCCCAAGAAACGAAATATGGGAAACACTAAGAGCCAAGAATGTTCCAAGAAGCCTGGTGGAAGCTATAAAATCCGTATACCAAGATCCAAAGGGTATAGTGAGACTGAATGGGCAAGAATCTGACCATTTTAGCATAGCTAGAGGGGTTAAACAAGGGGATAGCTTAAGCCCATTGCTATTCACATTATATATGGATGAAATAGCTGCAATCTGCAAAAGGCGAACAGAAAGGACTTTCCTAGGGCGAAGGAATCTGCTTCCAGTCGTGATACAGCTTCTCCTGTATGCGGACGATATTGTCCTGATTGCAGATTCTGTAGAGAAATTGCAGCAAGCAGTTGACGAATGGAATGAAGAGCTCCGCAGGAAGGGCATGACCATCAGTACCAGCAAGAGTAAGATCTTACAGGTTGGAAGGGTACAGGAAGATGTTTTGGTATACTGCAATGGAGAGGCGATGGAAGAGGTGTCAGATTTCACCTACCTCGGCACTGTTATGCATAGATCTGGGAAAGTAGACTCAGAAATAGTGAACAGGATAAGCAAGGCCAACGCTGTATACTACCAGATCTGCAATACAGTGATCGGGAAGAGAGAAGTCAGCAGAAATGTGAAACTGCACATCTTTAAGGCGGTGTACCTTCCTGTACTCCTTTATGGTGCAGAAAGCTGGGTGATGACTAGCAGACTGGAGAGCAAAATCATTGCTGCGGAGATGAGATTTCTCCGAAGAATCGCAGGGAGAACAAGACGGGACTGCATCCGCAATGATAGGATCAGAGAGGAGTTAGGAGTTCCCTCAATGAAGGATGTCCTGGAAACTCGGCAGCTCAAGTGGTTTGGACATGTTGTCCGGATGGAGGGACACAGAGATCCATTGAAAACCATGGACTATATTCCCATTGGTAAAAGACCCCGTGGCCGACCAAGAATGTCGTACCTGGAGTACGTAGACCGTTTGTGCAAGAAACGAAATAAAAATATTCGCCAAGCCAGAAATCTAGCATACAACAGGGAACATTGGCAATCCTGGCTAAACGCTCCCCTACGCTGAAAGGCACTATAGGGTGATGCAAAAGAAGAAGAAGAGTTGAAAATAGTCACTACATTTAATTGGGTTTCAATGGAAACACGTGTTTCAGATTAAATAATCTAACAATAGAAATTATATTGGGTTTTTTCACATGAAATGTCCGTTTTTATAGTTTCTGAAGTACATAAAGGATTTTGCAGGTCTCTGTTGTTTTCTTCCGAATGTTTACATATTTAAAGTAAACAGTTACTAATCCTCTACCTTTGTATTATAAACATTGGCTTCCCAATCAACTACCCACTTTTTAGTATACCTCCAAATATGAACATGGAAACACGCGATTTTCGAGTAATATTTTTGTACGAGTTTAAACTCGGCCATTCAGCAGCTGAGGCCGCTAGAAATATTTGCAAGGCGTTTGGGGAAGGCAGTGTTAATGAACGGACCATTCGCCGTTGGTTTGCTAAGTTTTCAGCTGGGGATACCGACTTGGAAAACTTGCCCCGAGGAAGACCTCCTCCGTAATAGACAACGATGTCCTCAAACATACAGTAGAAGGAAACCCCTACCAAACAGTTTAAGGACTCTCAGCACAACTAAATGCAAGTGCATCTACCGTTTCCAGACATTTAAAGTGTATTGGGAAAGTAAAAAAGCTCGATACATGGGTACCTCATGATCTCACTGAGCGGCAGCAAGACCCCATGATTCAAAACATATTGTGCAAAAATTGAAAGAACTGGGCTACGAAGTTCTTCCGTACCCACCATATTCTCCCGACTTGTCTCCAACAGATTACCGCCTGTTCAGAAATTTAGGCAACTTCGTCAAAGGAAAACTTTTTGAAAATGATGAACAAGTGAAAAGTGCGTTTTCAGATTATGTTTCACTTCAAAGCTCAGAGTTTTTCAGTTCGGGGATAAAAAAGTGTAGAAAAAGAAGGTAAATACTTCGAATAAAATTATCTTGTTTTTATATCGTATTTTTAATAAAAATCCTTTACCTTGAAAACGGACATTTCATGTGACACAACCCAGTATATTACGTGTGAAATGTAAATATATCAAATTATTTTATTGTTTTGTTTTTTTAAAATTAATTTCGTCCTGCTGTGTACTGCGTTAATTCAACCGCTAGCATCTCTCAGCTTTCAATTCATTCCGATTACTCATGCATTCATTTAGCCTCCTTTCATTCATCAGTCCACTTCTTGACCGTTATCAGCCTTGGTCTTTCTTTAAAGCACTAGTACCCTCGAAGTTTTTTCTAGAGAAAAGCTCGTTTCTGGATGTTTTCGAGTGTGATTCCTATTTCTTGAAGGTCTTTTTCAACCTCGATGAACCAGGGTCGCGCGGTTTTCTTATAAACAAAAATAAGAAAACGTCTTGTTGGTCTTATAGCTTATAGGTGTTACATGGTAATAAAAACTAATCCTCCTCTGCATGGCATCTGTTAACCTCTTCATATGCCGTTAGAGTTCGCTGTACTAGTTAATATAAAATTATATTTATTATTTTATCAACATGTCTTAAAAGGGAAGCATAGTATCTTGTATCTTGCATTGTATTATTAGAGTATCGCAGCTCTTATACTGAGTTCAGCTCGGCGGATCTGCTAAGTTCGAGATAAATCAGCTTTTATTAAGAGGGTACCTGATTCTTTAATGGTTAGGGGAAAAAGCTGCCGCTTGAGGGTGATCCACCTCCTTGCAAAACATTAAGTAAAAAAAAAACAGTATGTATTTTTTATACTATTTATTTTTCACATTCAAATTATTACACAATGGTTTATTATTTACTATATAAGGGTATAACTGTTTCTATAGCTTTTTGTATGCAATTAACTAAAATAAAAAGCAATTAATTCTTCAAAGGGAATTCGAATATCACCAATGCTGATTTCAAAACGCTACATCTTTGCTAGTTCTGAACCAATTTCAATGATTCTTTTTTCATTTTGTAAAAATATACAGATTAAATTTTTAACTTTCCATTTATTTTTACGTCTTTAATAACTATAAAACTCTCTACATGTTTTTCTCTATCTTCAAAAATAACTGAATTATAGTCGTATTTATGTGTACAATTCCAATTTGTTTTTATTTCTCTTTTCTAATTTTCCGACATTTTTTGGTTCAAAAACACTAAGAACTGGTTTCTTTATTTTTAAAAATAACGTAGCTACAAGGTTAAATATAGGATTTCAATTTTTTCCGTTTTTCCTTCAGTTTTTTTTTTTTTTTTATTTTTTTTTTTTACTGATTTACTAATTCTAAAAAACTGTACATATTTTCTCTATCTTCAGAAAAAACTGAGTTATGGGCGTATTTTTGGGTATAATAATTTTTTTCTTTATAAAAAAAAAACAGAGTTATTGAATTAAATTAATTTCAATCGGCAGTCATTTTGAAAATAACCAACTCATATCAACGTCTAGGTGTTAGGATAATCGTTGCACGCTCTAGTATTTTTGTGACGAATTTAAAAAAAAATTGGTCCCGTACTTCGGAGAAATGCCACGGACGGTGGAAAAATGGATTTTTTTTTTCATTTCTTATTCGGGTTCAAGGTATTTATAAACGTAAGCCCACAAATTTTGAGGTGGGATAATTTTTATTTCCGTCGATTACAAAGGTTTATTACTGAAAATAATTGACCAAAAACATCAATATCCTATATTATATTTTTATTTTTAATATATCCTATAAATTGCTCCATAAGCAATACATTAAATAAATGTTTTTTATGTAATAAACCAGGAGAAGAAATATATTTTTTTACCCTGTTTTTGTGTCTGATAATACGTTTTTTTTTGTTAATCGCAATTTACTGATTCTAAAACACTGTACATATTTTCTCTATCTTCAGAAATAACTGAGTTATGGGGGTATTTTGGGGATTTTGTTTTCTTTCTCTTTTTTATTACTTGCGTTGTTTTGGTTAAAACAAAATAATAATTTTTTTCTATATAAAAAAAACAACCAAAAAAAACCGAGTTATTGAATTAAATCAATTTTAATCAGCAGTCATTTTAAAAATAACCAACTCATATCAACGTCTAGGTGTTAGGATCATCGTTGCACGCTCTAGAATTTTTGAGACGAATTTAAAAAAAAATGGTCCCGTAGTTCGGAGAAACGCCGCGGACGGTGGAAAAATGGATTTTTTTTTCATTCCTTATTCGGGTTCAAGGTATTTATAAACGTAAGCCCACAAATTTTGAGGAGGGATAATTTTTTTTTGTCGATTACAAAGGTTTATTACTGAAAATAATTAACCAAAAACATCAATATCCTATATTATATGTTTATTTTTAATATATCCTACGTTACTATAAATTACTTCATAAGCAATACTAATAATTAATTAAATGTTTTTTATGTAATAAACCAGGAGAAGAAATATATTTTTTTACCCTGTTTTTGTGTCTGATAATACGTTTTCCCAATTTTCGCTACATTTCCAAATAAATACCTGGTCTATTGATATTTTCCGTTGAAGAGGATTGAAGGGATAAGGTAGAGTATAATCCTTTAATACGAAAGAGAGGGGGGAGGGGGATTATTGCTATTTACTTTCCCTCTTAGCCCTTAAAAGTATTTACGAGAGCAACTTCCTCCTGCATTGCCCTTTGAGCTGCCCTCCAGCCCAACACTTTTCTCCAAAGTAAATCTTTTATGCTTCCAGTGCATTCTTGGATAAACGATCTCTGGACCCGCACTTCAATTTTTTCCTTTTAATCTATTTTTTATAATTATTTACATCAGATCCATCAACATTTATATAAAATATTTAATAAGATTAAACATTTGTTTATTGTTATGTAATTACGTGCTATATATTCTAATATTGGTTTTTATTAAGGAAATCATATTTATATTTGCAGATAAAAAATATTTCTTGCACCAGAACATGACATTATAGCCGAAATGTCTCGCATTCTAATAAAATAGTGGTGAAGCATAATTATTAGCTTCAAATTCTATTTTATTAGTCAAATTATTTATTCAAATATTGTCATTTTATAGCAATATTTTAAAACTTTATAATCAATGCATAAAATAAAAGAATAATCTTTAAAGATTTAAGAAATATAAAAAATAAAACCGTTTAGCATTCTTACACAGGCGTACAGTTGTTAGGTTTAATTTGCGTCGTTTTAGGCATATCGAGTATTTCTAAATATGTGTAGACATATGTACTGATATCCATTATTGACAGAAGTCATTAAGAACAACAACGGTCTTCAAGTCTCGGGTATATTTCCGCTAAAATGTAGCAAAAATATCACACTACTCTTAAGGCACTTTTTGACTCTTTTAACTCAGAATCCATGTAATGGAGAAAAATAACGAAGAGAGACAAAATTATACCACATTTTTTTCTACATATAAATTATGTCTACATATTAGGGGGGGGGGCAGGGTCGTGGTCAAGCTGATAGAGCACCAGTCTACTATTCTCCAGGTCACGGGTTCGAATCCCGGCTAATGTTTAATACAAGTCAAATTAAAGCTAATTAAAATCAATATAAATAAAATCTATACTTTACTATTCTTATCCTTCAAGAAAGAGTTGTTAACTTAGTAAAATGATATTGGTTTCAATAAGGTGAATGTTGCAACCACTAGCATCAAAATTTCCCCTTCTATGTTTTTGAGGCAGATTACTAAAAACCGGCAAATATAAGCCAATTTACCAATGAAAATACTTCATATAAAGAATAAAATGAGGTATGTTGTGTTTGCATGTTCGTTATTTTTTCCCATCATATGGATTCTTTATGCAGTTTTATGAGAAAAACAGGCAAAAAGTACCTTCAGAAGTAGTTTTGAAACCGCGAAACTGGGCATAGAAAGCTGTTATGCCACAGGTGACCTCAGAACAGATCCTGGTGCTGTACTGTAAGTGTACTGAACGCAAGGTGCGTCGCCGTACAGGTTTCTTTTTTTTAAATATAAATAAGTTCCACAACTTCGTGATGCTCGTATCCAAAATTAATCTCCAACAGAATTTCTAGAACGCTGAACTTACTATAATGTGGCCTGTAGATAAAGTTTGGCAAAGTCGTTAATTGGATGTGTCATTCTCAGAATAAACATGTTGCATTTTACGATGATGATATGACAGCTACTGGAAGCAACATACGTCTTGTAAAAGGAAATAATGCTTGAATAGATTAATTAACGAAACCAGATATGATACAGTTTAGATATAGAACTGCCAAAGTTTCAAAACAAATAATTATTCACCCACATTCGAATAAGCTAAACTAATTACGAATGCTACGAATTGAATTTAGCAATGAACAACTCTGTAGGACTGTCAGATGCAAATATCTAAGCCACAGCTGGTCTGTTAGACCAAGGTATATTTTAGCTCCTGGTTTCCCTTTAGATTTGAATATTCCTTCCACAAATTTAATTATTCAGAACTTTATTTACAGTATATATTTCACTGGTTTACGTTAAAATCACTTATCAATAACATAATTTTGTCGTAAGTTAATTTTGGTGGAAGAAAACAATTAAAATTCCATTAGCCTTCTAATTTGTTTTAGTTTTTATTCAATACACCATTCCATATACCGTCAAAAATATAAAAGTAAATGAATAGATCAATAAAAATAAAGTAAAAGTTGTGAAGAAATTAAATATCTTCCGAAGTTTACGAATCCAAATTTGTCCTCTTCTTTAAATATGTGGAACGAATAATTGAGACGTTGATTTCCAAAAAGTACTAAAGGACATTTTTTACAAAATTGATTTTTTTACATATTTGTATTCTCATCAATTAGTTATATATAAATCTCCTATTTGATTTTATCTAATGAACACCCAAGCCCTTTATAAACGCAATTTAGAAATATAATTATTTTCTAAAGGAAATAATTACACATTTAATTTCGTTCCAAATTATACCAAAACATCTCATTTCATATCTTTAATATGATGTTATTAATATACTAAAAAAACAATTCTGGATTTTAATGCGAAAAGAATCAAATTAGCTAATTTAATAATATAATAATTAGTGATTTTCGCGCCTCCTGTAAAATTTCCTGGAATGGATATAGTACCTTTTGGAAATCAACGTCTCAATTGTTACCAACCAAAAAAAACTGAGGCTAAAAAGAACAGTACAAGGAAAGCTGTGGCTAGAATTCCAAAACCCATACTTAAAATACAATGAACAGTAATTATTATTATAAACAATGTTTTGTGATATTATGCACGTATGTTTTACATGTTTACTTTTACTTATCTATGTATAAAATATATAGTAAGAGAAAGTATTGCGATCGTAAAAATTTTCGAATTCCAGTTTTCAAAGAAATTCACGTTTTAGGGTCACCTGAATCCAAATGACCTAGTTCCGCAAAAAGGTCTGTGTGTGTGTGTGTGTGGTAACTCCCGCGCGTAATCGAATAGTCCTATGAAACTAAAATTTTATATTTAAGACAAATATAAGCCCGAGATGTTACAGTAACTTTTTCATCAAAATCAGCTAAGCAGAAGGGCCACTTTATACTATGCATTTTGCACCTTTTTACGATTTTATCAAATACAGCTCTAACGATTTTGATTAAACTCGCTCGCTATATCGGTGTAAAATTTGATAAGTTATAATATGATGTAGTTAATATGTTTTATTCTGATTTAAATAGTCTAAAAGAGCTTAAATGCCGATATTTTAAATTTTCTACAACTAAAGTACCTTTAATTTTATAGATTTAAAAAAAAATTAACTTATAATAACAGCTAAATAAACAGCCTCCCATGCTAAAGGTCACGGGTTCAAACCCGCGGGTGGTCCTAGGATTTTTTAATGGGAGTAAAAAATCCTTAGTTACGCCGTCCTTCGGAGAGGACGTTAAAAGGTGGGCCCGAGCCTGTGCGATGTCAGGTACTCGTTAAAGATTCCTATCCTAATAAAACCTGGATAGACAAAATTTAGGACTCCCACTCTAGCATCGTCCGATTAGCCATAGTAGCATAAAGTGACGTTAAATGAATAAACAAACATAACAGCTAAATATATAAGTTGAGCCAATTTGATAAACAACTAAAGGAGAAAAGTGCAAAAATATGTTATAAAAACAGGGCCCTTAACATACTTTATGTGCTGCTCTCTAGCAGACAGCATCATTATCAAGAGCATAACGCCATCTAGTGGCAGCCTAAGGCAAGAGACTCCCTGCCGAAAATTGCAGGCAATGGCGAGGTAAATGAAAGTCGTGTATTCTCCGACCTGATTTTTTATTTTGTTAAGATTAGATTTACTTGTATTTTCAGTTTCGCTTTTTAAATTATAGGAGCGTCGTGCTATAGTAAAAAAAACACTGCTGTCCAGGTTTCAGTTTCGAATCTCGGATGAGATAGAATCATTATTTTTTTCTTTATTTTAACCTGGAGGAGACCCTGGGATATAAACACTCAAAATTTGTGACTTAATGGAGTTTAAAAATATTCCTCTATTCTATAAAAATATATTACTTTTCCTAGTAAGGGAAAGTATTGAGATCGTTAAAATTTTATAATTCAAGATTTCACCGGAAATACACGTTTTAAGGTCTCCAGACTCCAAATAACGAAGTACCGCAAACGTTCTGTGTGTGTCGGTGTTTGTATGTGTCCAGTCTAGCTCAAAAAATATAAGTTGCATAAAACTGAAATTTCATATTTTAGAAGCGCATATGCCTGAGATGTTACAGCAATTTTTTTCCAAAAAATCAGCAAACCAAAAGAGCCATTACGATTTTCTTAAACACGGCTTTAAATTAAAATCGTTATAATAAATGAAAAAGATAAACAATATGAATAGTTAAGACTCAAAAGTGTATTATTAATTTATTGGAATATAATCTGATATGTTATGTTATTTTATGTATTATGTATTTCCACTACGATAGGCGGGAAAGAAACTTATTGTATTTGTATATATTTGTACAAGATTATTTTCTTTAACAAATAAATATCTATCTATCTATCTATTACTACGTATTCTCCGGTATTTTTTTTTTATTTTAACAGATATCCTAAATCCACGTCTTTTAAGATTGAAAGCAGACAATTGCCACTACACCACTGAGGTAGTCCACTTCTTATATAATTTCAACTCTGGTTCATAATAACATCATATGTGAAAGTCGGTGGAATTTATAATACGCAGTCCTGTAACATTTTTCGATTAACCAAACATCAGAAATCACATTCCGAAATAAATCATTGCGCCCGTGCGACTGGTGTATCAGTTGCCACAGGGATGGATAACACGTAACCTAACCATTAAATTTTGAGAATTAAAAGGTTAATCACTCCTCGCCAAACTGGGAGAGAGGGAAAAATCAGGAAGAGGGCAATTACGAAAGAAGAGGGAGATATTTATTGGGCGATGTTGGCAGCCCTGGATAGGAAAATATTGTTTGTGTCCAGTTGTGGATTCGAAACACGTAGGAACGGTCTGCTACGGAACTAGGGGAGGGAAGCTTCCGGACTCAATAATATTTGCCGGGATACAGGGACGTGTTGAGCATAAACCCGTTCCGGGCGCACACATTTATAAAAAATATACCCTTGCTAATACCACAATAACTTAGTAGTTGAGCGGGGGTAAATAACGAGGTGGCGTTAGGATAAACGGGAAAAGGGTCAAGTACCTGGTTTCTTTTACTGATGGAATCACAGCCTGGATATAGGCCTTGGAAACTTGTGATCTTTGGCGTCATTTTTTCTGAATTAAATGGAACTGTTTTCGCAATTTTGATTACAAATATCCATTAACTGATGATTATTACTTTAGAATTTCAAAGGGGTCGAGTGGTGGTCAAAAATATATTATAACATAGTAAAAAAAACTACTAAATATCCAACGTTTCGATTCCGTTGCTGGGTCTTTATCAGGGCTAAAACTTACTTATTTTTTATTCTGAAATATCCTAATTTCGGGCTTAAATTTCCTATTTACTTGATTTATTTACTATTTCTTTTTTACGAATGGAGTTTAGTTGACCGAAGAGAATATTAAATGAGAACGGTTGTAAGGGGGTGCGGTAATAAAAAAAACACACATTAACAAGTAGTACATATTTCAATTGTGTGCCGACGTTTCGGCCTACATTGTGGGCCCTTCATCAGGGCTAAGAAAAACAGGATAACAACCAATGTAATTAGTTAGATAGAATAATATGATAACAGTAATACAATATAGAAACAAATATAAAATATTTCTTTTTTAGTCTTTACTAGTTTTTTACTTCTGTCTTTTTCTGTTTTTAAGTTATCAATTTTACTCAACTTTATCTATTTATTTTTTTAATGTTATTTTATGTTGTTATTAAAGATCTACACTGTATCTTGTTTTATCCCTTATGAAGACCGGTAACGTGGGTCAAAAATTTTGATATCAAATATTTGTTTCTCTACGGATGGGGCACTACTAAACCATAAAATTCTTCCCGGGTCCAATCCTTACCATAAAAAATCCTTAAACTCATCAATAAAGGCCTTAATGTTCCATATGCTACTGATTTGGCCCGGACCCGATATCAATCCTTTCATGATAAACTCCATTCTCACCCTAACCCACAAGTTTCAATCCTTCGAGGCTCCTGAAAAGGAGATTGGCCCGAGACCTGTATATTATTTTATTTGTTTATTCCTAATTTCTTTTACTCTCTCTAACTATCCGTACAGTTCCCGATGAAACTTTTAAAGTACGGTTCTTCAAAAAGTAACATGCCTTATAGCGGCGCTACAGACCCTAAATCATAAAACATTTTTCGCGGTCATATTTCCATTACGGTGCTTGTAAAAAGGGATTTCTTTTGGTAGTTAATTTTTTGCCGGGACGTTATCGGGAGTTTACATAAGTGCTTGTAATATGGTTCCTGTCAACCCTTAATATCATTTGTATGGATTTGTTTGGAAATACTTTAAATTAAAATACATGAAAAAACAATTAATTAAATGTTTCTTTAAAATATTTTGAACATAAACTTTATACTAGTGATTACATAATTATGTAAGAGAAATACATTAAACGAAATTTGGTTTGCGCAACTAACGAATTTCATTTACCTCTCTTGTCGAAATCAATTTTAGAAATTTTAAATAAAATTGAGTTGAAAAAGGTTTAAGAATTTTTTGAGTTTTGATGGAAACATGTATTTCAGATAGTAGAGTCTGGCTTAGTTTCATTCATTTATGGGTAATTTTCGCAGATTCTTATACATTTATTTTGGAGCTTTTGTAATTTTGTAATTACTAATATACAAGACAGTACTGAAAACTATATGGACCTACGGGCTTGAACAGTGAGGGACAGCTAAACAATCTAATATGAAACGCATCCAATCCTTCCAATTCAAGTCCTCCGAACAATAGTTAATGCTCTTTATTACGTTACCAACTGTACCCTAACCCACGACCTTAAAATTGCTTTTATTTTAGACCTGGTACCATCCAAATTTTCCAAATTTCATCAGAACCTTACTCATCATCCTAACCCTCTAGCACAATCACTATCCAGCACCACCCATCCTTACAATCCTCCTCGAAGATTGAAACGGCAGTGGACGCGAGACGTATTGTAAACATTTAAATTGGAGTTCTGACACTGGTCAGATCCTCCACTCATGTAATGTATGTTTGTGGCTATTGCGCCCTAGTTCGGCCTACACTGGCTCACACCAGTGACGCAGCTGAAAGCGAGGCGCTAGGATCTCTTGGACTCCGCTTTTCCCTTTACAAGTAAGTGCAGGAGCTAAATATTGGGAATGCGTAAGGACGAATTTGTCGTAAACAAGATTGTTACATTTTATTGAGAGTGTCTGTTAAAATATGGATATATAGTACACAGAGCTCTGATGTTTTATTAAAAATAAAGAAACCTCAGATTTTTTTTTTTTTTTTTTTTTTTTTTTTTTTTTTTTTTTTTTTTATGAATGAAATAATCGTTTTTACTACGCCTCCCTCACGATCTCCAGCTATTAAATAAAAGTCATTTTAAAAAGTCTGGTGTGAGAAGTGAGTTTTTAAAAAAATAGATGGTTTTAACAAATTTATTTGTGTGAAGTTCTGACCTGTGTTTAAATATTTTTTTATTTTTAGTTTTCTGCAACCAATCATTTTTCAGCTAGACCTACAGACATACAAACAATTTTACGAGACTTATTTATTTGAACTCAAAGGCATCTCCGTTGTAAACGAGGACTTAAATTTTTCAGGACCTCAATTTTTGTATTTCATAAGTAGGTAAGTGAAAGTTTTTTTTTTTTTAGCGCATAATTAAAAACTGATTTTATGCTATTATATGCTAAATATTTTCAATTGAGGTAATTTTGACACCACGCGGTGTGAATCCTGATTACTTATTAAAACATTAAATTAATAATTGTTATTAACCGAAAAAAAGGAATATAGCAAATTTTGATTTAAAAAAAAATGGATACGACCCTATGATTAACGTAATTATATGCTGCCCAAATTAGGAAATTGGGATCATTTTATCACACCCAACCCAAAGTATACCTTTCTCACTTCACCCATGTTTTTTGGGGGGAAATTAAAATTCCGAAGTCCCTACAGTTATCCATGTAAGGATACAATTCCAACTTTATTATACCTTTTCTTATAGGTACTATTATAGTGTCTTGAAATACGTATGCATTTATAAAAACTTTAAAATTAGGTGTTATTAAGGACCTATTCCATGAATATTATCGGACAAATGTAAATATGCATTAAATAATAATATATTATGAAATTAAAAAATGGTTAAAATAGGTTTAAACATCTCCAATACCATGATAGTCAATACACTTTACAAAGTCAAATCACACATAAAGAAAAATAGTTTTAAAAAAAATTAACAAAATTAGCTAACCAGAAGAGCCACTTTCTACAATGCATTTTGAGTATTTAACTTTGCCAATCCAGGTTTTTATTAATTTCGGGATCTTTAACGATTACTTGACATCGCAAAGGCTCGAGAACACCATAGGACGCCCCCTCCGATCGACGGCATAACCAAGGATTTTTTACTCTTATTAAAAAATCCTAGGGTCACTTGCCAGGTTTGAACCCGCGACTTTTTGCACAGAAGGTCGTTATGCCGGCCACTACACTACAGGGACCCCTCAATGTAAAAATTCATGGACTTTAATATCATAAAGGTTTATTTCTAATTTAAATAGTACCGCTTTTAGGCGCTATTTTTACTCTAAAGTACCATTAATTCGATTAATTCGTATTTTTTTTTTATATTTCAATTAATTTGAACCTTTCATATTAGAGACAGCTACAGGCCTGAGATGTTACAGCAACTTTATCAATATAATCGGCGAACCAGAAGAGCTACTTTATACCATGCATTTTGCACATTGTTACGATTTTCTCAAAATCAGCTCTAATAATTTTGATTAAACTCGCTATATCAATGTAAAACCTAATGAGCTTTAATATTATCTAGGTTTCATTCTGATTGAAATAGTCTGACAAGGCTAAAACGCCGATAGTTTAAATTTTCTTCTCCTAAAGTATCTTCAATTTAGTAGATTCGAAAAAATTAACCATTCCATGTAGTTAGTATTGATAAAAACCGCTAAATATATCAGTTGCATTAATTTGATAATCAACTAAAAGAGAAAATTGAAAAAGAATTTTTTTTATGTACTTTTTTTTTTTTAAATATGTATAATATACCGTTGGAAAGCTAAAAATTTTAGAAAAAAATATTGAAGAGTGATGAAAAGAGGATAAAATTAACTGATTGTTTTAGATAATAATATAATATTGTAGATTATTAATCAAAATACATGTTTCTATCAAAAATTAATTTAATTAATTCGTTTAATTTCATCTCTAACGGTATTCAAAAATTCTTAAATTGATTATAACAAGGGAGGTAAGTGAATCTCATGTGTTGCACGCACTAGATTTTTTCATTTTAACTTAGGGACAAGTAATTTAGATATATATTATGCCGTTGGAGAGAAAAATTGTATCTTATACGCAATGTTGTAGAAGGTTACGAATAAGACATAAACTTATACTGTTATATTATTTAATTTAAAAGATATATTTCCAACGAATCTGAATAAAAATTCTGTAAGCTTTGTTAAAGCTTAATTTACTTAAAAGTTCTCAAATTAATTTTAACAACTAGGGTAAGTGAAAGTCGTGTATCGCAAGCACTAGATTTGAAAAAAAAAATAAATGAATGATATTCCCGGACAAAGCGATCATTCGTGAGAGTTTTCCGACCTTCTATAGTATATTAAATCAAACTTCTAACCATAAAATATTATATTATAGAAAGAAAAAATGGCAGAGGCTGAGTATAGATCGGGAAGCAACGAAGCGGAGAAGGATGAGATAGTGGTGGTCACTGGAAATCCGCACACGCTAAACGAAAATGAATAATGGCCTAAGTTTAATATATTACATTGCTGAATAAAAGATTATTCACGATAAAGTTTCAGTTGCGAACAAGATCTATGGTTCTAGATGACGAGATAGTAGATGAAGTGCAGAAACATAGTGCTAATAGTTAGAAGTAATGTAAAAAGAGCCAGAATATACCTAAAACAAATATACATGTTCTTCGCGAAAACAGTAAGACAAAAGTTTTTTCTCATCTTTTGCCCCAATATAACTTAAAAATAAAATAAAATAAACTTTATTTACATTTTTACATATTGACAAAATATTTATAAATGATTTCGGATGAGACATCCTTATAATCAGCAAATGTTTGGTTCATTTGGTAGTTATAATCTAATTATCTAATCTATAATTAGAGGTAAAATTAAATTGTGATTATATATGGTTGTAGGAAAAATTATACAAAAACCTAATAATAAATATAACTTAAATACGCAGCAAATTATAACACAATGGTATATTATTTCCAAATAAGGATATTAAAGTATAGCTGTTTATTGGCGATTAACTAATATGAAAAGCAATAAATAATACAAACGAAAATGGCAAATCACCATTGCCAATTTCAGAATCTCTGCTAAATTTATATCTCTGCTGTAACAATTTCAATGATTCTATTTTTTTATTTTATTTTTTTTTAAGGTAATTTAATTCTCAGTGAATCAGCAATAAAAACAAAATTATTTATTTTGGTATTCAAGTATTTATTAATTAGGAGAAACGGATTTTTTTAAATATTATTCGTTGTTGTATTAATTTTAGGGGCAAAAAACTTCTGATGGCTATTACCGCCATCACATATTTACAAAAAACAAAATTAAAAGAAAAGCGATTCAGTAATATGAGGATAGAGGAAAAGAATAAAAAGAGTAAATAATGCTAAAATAAATAATGATAGAATAAATAAATAATAATGATAAATAAATATGAATATAACAAATAAAATTAATAATATAATAGTTAAAAAATAAAAATAAAATAAAATAATAAATGCACACACACACACACACATATACACACACATATATATATATATATATATATATATATATATATATATATATATATATATATATATTACATATATAATAAAAAAGAAACAATTAGATAAGTTATTTTTTTTAAACAAACGAATAGTCTTTATAAATTTAATCGTACTGTTGATAGTTGCTTCATTATCGCCCAAAGCCTCAGAGACCTGGCGTGGTACGCCGCATTTTTCAATTTCTCTCCTGTACCGTGGACTCCAAAATATAACTCACCGTGAGTGTCACCTAACAGTGATTACATTAAGGCGGATTTTTTCTTGTGATTATATACTCATGGGCAAGGCGGCAGTGCCCTATTATTCGTCATTCGAGTTCTACGCATCTTGAAACGTAAGCCCTCAAATTTTGGAAATAGGGGGCGTAATTTTTAAAAAAAATTTCTTTTTGGTCGATTATTATTGAAAATAATAAACCAAAAGCATTTATACTAGACTGCGTTACTATTTTCTAAGATTTTCATTCAAATACAAGTTCCTAATTCTAGAACACCTTACATTTTTGTTCTCTATCATCAATAAAAAACGAGTTATTGGGGAATCACATATCTTATAAGTTAAATATGTAAGATTATTTTTATTTATTTATTTTTTTACTATTCGTTCATCGCGTTTTTTTTTTATCTCGAAAATCTTATCGATTTTTATCTATCTTTAATAATAACCAATTTTGGTAGGATCACATCTATGATAATTTGTGACTTTAATATACAGATTTTTTTAATATAAGGATAGTAATATATATGTATAATGTAAAAACAAAATAATTATAAAAATATGATAAAAATGTTATGACATATACAAAGTTGTGGAAGGTAATATAAAGAGATAAATATATCATAAACAACTCATAAAGT
Organism: Piezodorus guildinii; assembly: GCA_023052935.1. Taxonomy (NCBI): domain Eukaryota; kingdom Metazoa; phylum Arthropoda; class Insecta; order Hemiptera; family Pentatomidae; genus Piezodorus; species Piezodorus guildinii. Next base: position 77,649,740 of record CM041295.1, read on the forward strand.
GATTTTTGTACATAACAATTTTCTATTCTCTTGGAAAAGCTAATCTGAAATACATATTTCTATTAAAGCTCAATTTAATTTAAATAGTTTAAAATATAAATTATTTTCCCCTTTAGCTGATTATTAAATTCGTTTAACTTGTATATTTACCCGTTTTTATTAATGTTAATAAAATTATATGGTTAATTTTTTGGAACTTAAAAAAAATTATAGGCACCTTAGAGAGACAAAATTCTAAAATACCGACATTGAAACTTTTTATGACTGTTTTAATCAGAATAAAATCTACATCATATTAAAGCCTGTTAAATTTTACATCTATAAAGCGAGTGACATCCAAATCGTTGAGCACGTTTTTTTGATGATACCGTAAACAAGTACAAAATGTATGGTATAAAGTGGCTCTTCTGGTTCACAAATTTTGTTGAATACGCTGTTGTAACATGTCAGGCATATAAGCTTCTAACATATTAAAAAATTACAATACTTTCCCTTAATATATACCTATTTGATATCTATATGCCTATCGTCTATTAAAATATATTATAACCTTTCATTCGTTATTCAACGTCTGACCTTTGTTATAAATATATATAATGGTCATTGGTGCTTTGTGCTAAAGATGAGAAGATGGAATCCTCGAAACGACCTAAATAATAAATAATAAACTCAATGGAACTTTTTTTTTTTTTGTAGTTATTTATAAGAGAATTTATAAGCACATAAGGATTCTTTCATGACGAGGAAATCTGCAGAAATAAAACATACTTCAAAGTCGGCATAGTGAAAGCGGGGAATGAAGCAGACCTGCTGGACAATTTAATCACACGATTACAGATAATCTAGCGGAATCATAACTCAAATCAAAAAACCCTATTTTGGTTCGGGCCACTTTAGCGAGAACTGATGATTACTCGAATTCCATCACCCCTTGGTTTAAGATACTGCGGAAAGTTGAGCCCGTGAGTGGAACGGTGATATTTCATCCGTTTTGATCGTGCGCTAAGCACTTTTTAAGCGACTGTATCCCATCATCCATCATAATCAAAAGTGAAGCATTTCCTTATTAATTTATAAATCAATACTTTCCGAATTACTTGATATTGCACAATAATTAAAAATCTGGTGCCCATAACACTAACATTCCGCATACCTTCCTTTCTCTTAATAAATTTTAAAATTTATAAATAAGCTAGCGTTCTGTCCTTGCTTCACAACGGGTGAAATTTAGATGTGGCGGCATTTATGTAAAAAATCTGGTGCGCCCAACACACGACTTTTACTTACCTCCGTTGTTATAATCAATTTAAGAATTTTTAAATACATTTTTAGAGATCAAAATAAATTGTTTAAGAAACAATTATACTGAATTTTAATAAAAACATGTGTTTTATTAAATAATCTATTACATTTTTATCAACAACAATCAGTTAGTTTCATCGGCTATTTATCTCTCTCCATTAACTTTAACAATTCCGTGTATCAGATAATATTTTTTCTAAAATATTTAGCTACCCAACGGTATATAATACATCTATACAACTATTCTTGTGATCAAAAATTGCATTAAAAAATAGATTTGCACTTTCCTCCATTAGTAGTTTATGAAATTCGCTCAACTTGCATATATAGCTGTTATTTATCAATGCTGACAAAATGATGTGCCTAATTTTTTGGTATTTACAAAATTAAAGGTACTTAAGAGAAAGGAAATTTACAATATCGTCATTTAAGCCCGGTCAGACCATTTCAATCAGAATGAAATCTACATCATATTAAAACCCATCAAATTCTACATCGATATATAGAGTTTAATTAAAATCATTAAAGCCGTTTTTGAAAAAACCCGTAAAAAGGTGCAAAATGCATTGTATAAAGTACATCTTTTGGTCAGCTGATTTTGATGAAAAAGTTTCAGTAACATCTCGGGCGTATACTTGTCTTAAATATGAAATTTTAGTTTCTTAGGACTATTTTGGCAGTTTTTGCCCGGGTGTTACCACACACACAGACCTTTTTGTGGGACTTGGTTATTTGGACTCAGGGGACCCTAAAACGTGTCTAAAATTTTCAAGATCGCAATACTTCCCCTTACTATATATTTCATATATAGGTAAGTGAAAGAAACAAATTTACTTAAAAAAAAAAAAAATGTGTCAGCAGAGCGTGTTAGAGCAGAAGCGTAAGCTCGTTTGAATTTTGAAACACGGCAAGTGTTGTCTTTTATTTAATGTATTACTCACTTTTTAATTCCTATCCTCCACGAAAACATGTTAATAACCTTTAAGATAACCTGACCTTTCTATTATAGTCTACAATAGGCGCCTAACCCAAATAAACAACAAAGAGGATAAAAAATTATAATGAATGTCAGTTAGTAATATTAGATGAGCATGATTCCCTTAAGATTTTTTTCGAATACTTAACATTCCTTCCAATTTTAAAACCAACTCAACAATTGACATAAAACACTGCATTTCTGCCTGGCTGGGAAAAACAATCGACCAGATATGTCAATCTAGAACCTAATGGTCGTTAGTTGAGAGCATTAGGAATTTCAATAGAGAATTTGGTCATTACAACCAACATAGCACCTAAACCGTAGTCCTAGCAATAAATGTTATACAATGAAAAATAGTCTCCATTAAGCACTAAACTACTGTTTTCCAGGTCCGCAGCATTACGCAGCGGCTGAGTATATTATGTATTCCCTTATCTATGCCGTGGTGCAATCCTGAAGGTATGGAGACCCTCCTGGAGCATACCCAAAAAATCTTTGACTCAGTACATATAGAGATTTGCGCTGCTACTACAACGGCCGTGCAATTAGGTGATGAGTCCCTGATCACCCTCAGACACCAGATTTTTCCCCAATATTTTTGGGTACCCACTTTATAGAGGCTGGGGCCACATCAGGAGGGTCTCCATACCCTAGGATCGCCCACTATTGAGCCAACTATTTTTTTTTTGTTCCATCCCCCATTTCTTACAACTATTTTGTGCGATGAAAGACAGAAACCCATGGAAGACAGTCAGAGGCTTCAGCCCGCCCATTTTTTTAAAACAGATGTATTATTATTTTGAAAACATTTTTGTTTTTTTTTTATTTTAACTCTACTATATTGAAGAGAAAAAAAAAAAAAAAAAAAAGAACTGTTAATTTATCTAAATCAATATACTACTATTATTATTTTTTTATTCATTTATTTATTTTTTAACAGATGTATTATTATTTAAAAAAAAATACTGTATTTTTTTTTCTTTATTTATTTTATCTCTACTATATTGAAAAAAAAAACAGAAAAAAAAAATTAATTTATTTTTATCTTTATCGTATTTGTTTATTCTATCTTTTCAAACAGATGCATAATTATTTTAAAATCATATATATTTGAAATATAAATGGAAAAAAAAAAAATAACTAAAGAGAGAGAAAGATGGATAAAATGGGTGAAATAAATAAAGAACTTAATATATCCTTATCAATATGTATTTTTAATTTTTTACTTATTTTATTGTTATTTTTTTTTATTTATTTATTTTTATTTTTTAAATTATTTTAAACAGATGTATTATTATTGCAAAAGCGTGTGTATGTGTGTATATGTGTGTGTATGTATATGTATGTATGTGTGTATGTGTATGTGTGTATATGTATATATATATATGTATATGTATGTGTATGTATGTATATATGTATGTACTTAAAAATGTATTGTGAATAGCCTAGCCAGGCTCTATTTGTAAGGGGAATACCCCAAAGACAAATAAAAATATATTCTATATTCTACCCTAGGATCGCCCACCGGCTGAATTAATAGAATAAATAATATTCTGCCACAGCCGGGATTCGAACTTAGGACCCGGAGAACAGTAGAGTAGCGGTCTATCCACAAGATCACACTGCTCCCTGCTCGGGCACATCGAGCCCCTATAAAGGGGGTACCTTAAAATCTGGAATTGGAGAAACAGAAAAAGAGAGTTTTGGAGAAAATTCCTTATCTTTTTCTTCAACGATTGCATCCCTTACCAACTTCTTTAATAAATAATTTGTTATTAGTTTAATTACCTTTGTATTTGATAATATTTAGTTTTTTGTCGATTTATTTAATAAGATGTTCTATTGAAATGGAAGATTTTTGGCTTGAAGATAATTGGGTAATCAACTAATTAGCCGACTGAAACTCGTGACGTGAATGAATTCAGCAACAACATTCGGAAAATTAAAGGTCTGTAGGTTGCACACTATCAGACAATATTATATATTGGCAAATGTTTACTACTTATGTTTAAAATACTTGATCTTTGATAATATTATAGCTTCTCAAAATATATACATGATCTATAACGCGGTAGCCTGTTAAATAAAATTGTTGATTTAGTAAATAATTATACCCCCTAAACGGTTTTTCTTATTTCCTTTCGTTTCCTTTGATTTTTTCGCCCTCAAGAAAATGAGGTATTGATCGCATCAAACAATTACAAGGGGTGCGAAGACTGGGGAGTAAAGGAGGGTTGAGTGAAGCAGTTCCTAAACTCCATTAAGTTCTTGAGCATTCTCCCGAACTGTACGTTATCCAGGCAGAATATCCGATTCCGGTTCACTTGATATTCGCTGAGCCTGGATTTTCCAAAAGGCTCAGGATCAGTAAGAAAGTGACTGAAGATAACTCCAAGTACATAGTACAATCGTAGATAGGAACTGGAACCTATTGTTTACTCAAATCGATCACGTTCTACAACTAGTTGCGCAGCGAACAGTCATAACCACTGTATTTTGCGCATTGGATTATACCTATTGAAAACTCTCTTTATTACACGTAACACTCCGATGAAATGAATCCTCGCGAAATCTGGGCCAGCTCGTGAGCAACCAGATAGTAAATTATTTTGAATTTTCCAGAACTGCCGGTTCGCGAACCTAGCCTAGTAACATTGGCAGTCTTGGATCTTGAGTTAATTTTTTACTCCCACTCACCTATATATAAAATATATAGTAAGGGAAAGTATTACGATCGTGAAAATTTTCGAATTCGAGTTTTCGACGTTTTAGGGCACTCTGTGACGAAAAGACCAAGTCCCACAAAAAGGTGTGTGTGTGTGTGTCGGTGTGTGATAAGTCTAGCACAAAAACTAAAATCCGTATGGAGCGGAAATTTCATATTTTAGACAACTTACTCCCGAGATGTTACAGCAACTTTTTTGGCTAGCCAGAAGAGCCGCTTTTTACCATATATTTTGCACCTTTTTACGAGTTTCTCAAAACGGCTATAAGGATTTTGATTAAACTCGCTATATGAATGTAAAATTTAATTGATTCTAATATGATGTTGAAACATCATCTTTTTAGCATAAAGTGACCAGAATTTTAGATGGGCAAAGCGGACAACTCTGAAGGAGAGAGGGAGGTATCAAAAAAATTTTTCATATGGAATAATAAAAATAATATCATACATTTTTTTTTTCTTCTTTCAGTGGCGCGACAGGCCGTGTAGGCCCTGGTCCTCGCAGTGTAAACTCCTCCGAGTTTATACTCACGTTTCATGATGCTTTTTTTAGTGTAGGGTCATCATTTCCTACGACTAATTTTGTGAGTGACCACCCTTTGGCTGACGGGTCTCACATACCCGGGGGAGAGGTTGTGAGTGAATCCCCATATTTTTACATCCTTATAAAAGCCCCGCCGGGACTGGGATTCGAACTCAGAACCTGTACTTGAGAGACTAGCGCGCTAAGCCTCAGCTACGGCTCCTTTTAAATAAGTAAATTAAATATAAAAAAATGTATAATATTTTATACCTTGACATATTTTTCATTTTAGTGAATTTGTTTCAGTAGGTTGTTGTCATTTTTAAATATTGTAAAAATCTTCACAAGAATTTGTCAAATTATATTTGACAATAAAATAGCTTACAAAGTTTCAACAATCAATTTTGATTTTTCTGATATCCACACTTGATTTACTGTAGAAAAGACTTATAATTGTTGCTTTGATTCTTAAAGATACAAGGGATTGAAGTGGAAGAAAGGATTGAAACTAGAGGATAGAGGGGGAATGGAGTTTGTCATGAAAGGAATGATATCTAGTTCGAGCCAAATCAGCAACATACGGAACATTAAGGTCTTTATGGATCAGTTTATTAGTTACAAAGTAAGGAGCATTAAGGATTTTAACGAAGGATTTTGGATTGTAGGAATTGGATACGGGAAAAATTTATGGTTTATCAGAGCCCCAAAGCTCTACTCCGTAAGTCCATACGGCCGTATGGTAGTCATATGGATGAGCCTTTTGTAGTTAAGTGAAAGATTAGAACGTTTGTCTAGTAAGTGTTGGAGTAGCCGAAAACTCGAGCAGTTTTTTGTCGTTTCAGTCTTGTATGAGGGTTTCAAGTAAGGCGTTTGTCAAGTAAGAGTCCTATATCGTTCATTATTTAATATAAAATAAATGTTTCCGTAGAAACTAATGTTATTCTTATACTTTTTCTGCTCTGACTCCGTTCTCAAATTTGTTGTGTGCTGGGCGAACCAGATTTTTTAAAATATGATTTATTTAAATTATACTTAAATATTACATATGAAAAATAAAATGTATGACATGCATTTACGTCAAAATTGAATTAATATAGGCTTTAAATAGTGACTAAAGCGTCTGGATCATGCATTTCTACTTGGCTGGGAACATATATATCTGGATTGGCGTGCTTCCCAACTCAGTCCTATTATGATTTGTCCATTCACTGAACTTTATTAGATCATCTTATTTTCGGAAATATGTTTCGTTTCCTGTTCCAATATATTACAAACGGCAACAGATGGATTTTGTCATCACGAAATAAATTGAAACAGGCATATTAATAAATGGATTATTTTGCAATTACACATTGTGGTATATGTATAAATATATTTTTTATTTTGTTCATTTCCCTTTGAATAGGCCAGTGTAAAAACTAGCGCCTGTCGTAAATGCCCTCATTCTAGAAGCCTTTGACGTCATCGGTGAGTTGAATCCAACAGTCAAGAAGGTCCATCTTTAACGTATTATGTATAGTATTTAGAGATAAGTTTAGAATATTGTATTTTTGTAGATTTAATCTGCTATTTGAAAAAAAAAAATCTAGTCGGACAATACACGACTTTCACTTACCTCTACAAATAAAAACTATTTAATATTTTTTTTTGTATTTATTTATTTAATTTACAACTGTATTAAACAACACCGATATATATGATTAGTAGGAGAAACGGTGACGATCTTAGTGATATTGATATATCAGGACATACTTTTGAACACGTAGAGAAATTTAAGTATTTAGGTTTAATGATAACAAGAAAAAATGAAATTCAGGAGGAAATGTCCCGGTTAAAGCCGGAAATGCGTGTTATTATTCAGTTGCTACATTACTTGGCCCAGTGCTTCCATCTAAAAACTTAAAGGTTAGAATTTATAAAACTATTGCTGGAAGGAATTAGTCCGGGTGGCGGTCATTAAATGAAACAACTAAATAGTTTCAACTATTTATTTGTTTATCTAACAATTTTGTATTTATATTTATCTAACAATAGTTGAAACTATTTGGTTATTTATTTAATGACCGCCACCCGGACTAATTCCTTCAAGTAATTCTCAACGGTCAACTAATTACATCCAAATTATAAAACTATTCTTCTTCCGACGATCCTTTACGGATGTGAAACGTGGCCGCTTACTTTGAAGGATGAACAACGGCTTAAGGTTTTCGAAAATAAGGTACTGCGTAAAATATTTGGATCCGAAGAGAGATGATGCCACTGGGAGTTTAAAAGGTTGCACATCGCGGAATTGCGGAGCTTGTACCCTGTGAATATAATTGAGTTGATAGCATCGCGGAGACTCAAATGGTCGAGTATTGTTGTCGGGCTGGTGAGGAGCGGATTCCGAGAAAATTGGTATTCGTTGAACTGACTGGTAGGCGTCCGAAAGTTAGGCCGAAGCGTCGGTGGGAGGATTGCGTTAAGGCTGATCTTGGGGGCATGGGCTTAAACGGTGACCCTTGGACGAACCTGTGTAAGCGGAATTTAGTGGAATCGGCATCGAACCTTTGGGTATGGTAAACCTATTATTATTATTATTAAACAAGATGAGTAAATATGCAGAATGAGAAAAAGTTATGAAAATGTCTTGAGAAGGAACTATCCAGTGGTAGCACTTCACTAACTATTTTAAGGCAGTATGTCCCGAGGCACCTTCTTTTCAATCGCCTCAGAGATTACCAGAAATATCTAAAGCAGATAGATTACGGACATGTAGGATTGTGTGAGTAGGGAGTTTGATATAAAAAGAGGTATATCTATCACGGGCTAGGTTTGCAACAAATGGGATGTTAAGGTCATTAGGGAGGAGTCGATTTGTGACAAAATAAGGGATATTCAGGATTTTGGATTGTAAGGATTGGATGCGGGAGGAAGTAGATGGTTTAGTAGTAGTAGGTTTGGTAGAGCCCCAAAGCTCGATTCCATATGTCCAAATAGGTGTGATAATAGTGATGTAAATGAGTCTTTTGTAATATACTGGAAGTTTTGAACGTATGTCTGATAAGTGGTGTAGTAATCTGTATCTTCGAGCAGTTTTATGTTGTTTCAGTATTATGTGAGCGTATTAAATGAACTTAAAGTTGAACAAGGTTTAAAGTCAATATAAATGAAAAGTTTATTTCTTTTCGTTGGAAGCATATGATTTAGATTAAATAGAGTAACAATATAAAATTTTCATGGATTATAATAATCAGTACTAAGTTTATGCCCTATTTGTCACTTTACATTTCACAACTTTTTATATAATATAATATTTTATATAAAATCTTTAGCTTTCTAACGGTATATAATACATCCAAATTACTGTTCTTTTGATTAAAAATGACGTTAAAGAATATTTTTATCCTTTTCTCCTTTAGTTGGTCATCAAATTCTGTCAAATTTTATATTTTTCCGCTTTTGATCAATTATAATAGGATGATATAGTTTTTTTTTTCTTCTAATCTACAATAATAAAGGTACTTTAGAAAAAGGAAATTTAAAATATCGACATTTAAGCCCTGTCAGACTATTTCAATCAGAACAAAACCTACGTGATATTAAAGCCCATTAAAGTTTACAGCAATGTAGTAAGTTTAATCAAAATCGCTTTTGATTAAACTCACTACATCGCACTACAGAAGTATTTGAGAACATCGTAACAATTTGAAAAATGCATGGTATAAAGTAGCTCTTCTGGTTCGCCGATTTTAATGACAAAGTTGCTCTAACATCTCAACACTGTAGTTGTCTCTAATATGAAAGGTTCAAATAAATTGAAAGATAAAAAAAAATCTTACGATAACAAAAAAGATGAATTAATCAAATTAATGGTACTTTAGAATTAAAAAAACGCCTAAAAGCGGTACTATTTAAATCAGAAAGAAACCTATATGATATTAAAGTCCATTAATTTTTACATTGAGGGTCCCTGTAGTGTAGTGGCCGGCATAACAACCTTATGTGCAAAAAGTCTCGGGTTCAAACCGAGCAAGTGACCCTAGGATATTTTAATTGGAATAACAAATCCTTGGTTATGCCGTCGATCGGAGGGGACGTCCTATGGTGTTCTCGAGCCTTTGCGATGTCAAGTAATCGGTATAGATCCCGAAACTAATAAAAACCTGGATTGGCAAAGTTAAATACTCATCTTCCTATTAGCCGCAGTAATATAATAGTGACGTTAAACGTATAAACAAACAATTTTAAATCGATATAGCAGGTTCGATAAAACAGGGTTACAGCCGTTTTATAAAAGTAGTACTTTTATATATATATTCATGTAATATATCAGAAGGGTATATCCTATAATATGACATTTCAGTACTATACAACTTATCATAAATATTAAAATCTTTATTAATGATTTTTAAAAATATTAATATATTATTTTTTTAAATAAATATATTTTTTTATAAAACGATGAATTTAACAGACTTTCGTTATGTACACATTATGAAAAAAAAAACATTTTTTTTTTAATATAGAAATCCTATTAACGACATTTTTATACAAAAAAATAAAAATAAATGAATTCAGTGGTCTCTTTATGTGGCTAAAATATACAAATATTTGATTTTGAAATGGTTTCATAAATGAGAAAAGCTAAATTTCTGAAATTGCTACAAGACAAAAAGTAATACTATATTGGTATATATATTTTTAGTATTATTACATAATATCCAATAAGGGAAAATGATAACAGTGATAGGAGACTTTATTCACTCAATTTTTACAAATACCAATAAAGAAGAAATACCATGCAAAAAAAAAAAATTACATCTTAAACTTAAACACAGGCATATCTGTATAAAATAATAAATATTTATTATATTTAAACACCCGATGGATTACCATAGGATCAGAAGACTCTTCTGGTGCTCAAACATCCTCTGTAAAGCAGGTAACCAAATATGCATTTTTGTCATAAATTACATTTATTTATTTTTTTAAAGTGAAATAATGCAAAATATCTGATATTGAATTTAATATGGCGTTTTATAACACGATTTAATGAACTGAATAAAGTATTGGGCATAAGTTAATTACTAAAATATTTAAATCATGCGCATTTTATTAATATGATGAAATAATCATTTAAATATACATATTAAAATAAATATATATTAGGGTTTAAGGTGCTAAGTAAAATTTTCAGTATACCACTACGGCTTTGACGGATTCTCAATTTCGCTATTATTAAAATATTTAAAGTTATCTGGTACTGAATTGTTTTATTGCGCGATTTTACAAACCCTAATTAATAACATTTACATCAAAAACATTTATTAATAAAATGTGAGAACAACTATTTAAAATAAATATATTATAAGGTTTGAGATGAACGGTAGTAAGTCAGTGCTCTGGCTTTGGCGCCTTTTAATTTTCTTATTAGCAATGTTGCCAGATCGACTACTTATAGTAACACAATAACTTTAACTTAGCTTTGAATCAATATATAAAAATCAATATATTTTTTCCTAAATATATAATTATTTTGTATATAAATATGTAATTTTTATATTTATATTTATAAACTTAGAATAGAATAGAAAATAATCCCTTAAGAACAACAAATATATACAATATACAATTAAGGTAAACGATGTATCTGGACAAAAGATCAAATGAATATGATTAATTCTTATTTACAATGGGGTAAGAAGTAAGAAAAAAAATATATATCTATACAAAACAAAAGAATAAAATAAATAACTATTATCGACTTTATTTTGACTACCACCCGAATTATCTCATCAGTTATATTATCACACGGTCGTCTTTTGATGTGTTCAATAAGTCTAATAAATATATTTATTAATATATTAAAGAATAATATGGTAGAATTAAAACAGTTACAATTCCATAGCCTCATTATACTGGTGCACATTATTATTTTTTCTAATTGGATTTTTCATTGTTTTATAAAAAAAATGGGGAATAAATAACACGTAATTGATTAGGCACAAATGAACATTGACTAATACTAAATTATATATATAGTAAGTAAATTGATTATATTTCAAATAATAGTCATTAAGATTTTTAAGTCATCTGGAGAATAAATAGTAAATCATGTAGAAGTACATTCCTAAAAAAAAAGTTATTGACATGTATAATTTCAGATTCTTACCTTTATGTTGAATGATTCAATATGGCCGACGTTCTTTCTTTAAGTCTATCACTACCTTTCTAGTTCTTTAAAATAGACATATTTCGAAACTATATTGAATATTAAAATGACATGAGTCATTAAGAAACATAAATAAATCATTATTTTTTCACTTATAACACATTTTGCACACATTTAAATTAAAGCAAACCACTCAACACGGACCCGAACCGAACAAGAGGAATAAAACTACTGAAGCTCATTCGACAGGGGCTTCTCATTGGCTGAGCTCAACCGCCGAGCTCAAAACAGTGACTTAAAATAATATTCAGCCTCATTTATCTCAATTACGGTGATATCTAGTCTCGTTCACAGCTATTGATTAAACATATTAATAATTAATGCAATTTATGTATATATAGTTAAAAGAATATTTTTAATTGGTTATTTTCAAGGAAAAATACATATTAATGCATAGTTGATGTATACCTTATTAATGGATTAAAATTAATAATAATTTTCAAAATATTTCTGTTTTTATGTTACTTATGTTTTAATATTATAAATATATATATATATCGCAATATATATAAAGTTTAATTATATATATATATATATATATATATATATATATATATATATATATATATATATATATATATATATATCATATTTATATATCAAAGTTTAATTTAAAAAAAAAAATAGTATTTAAAGAAGTTAATCTGGAGGTGATACCCAAATAGTTTCCTGTAGCAACACAATTATAAACTGAACACTGTAAAATAACATTGTTTCTTTTTTTATATATTATTTGTTTAAAACAAAAGTAAACAGAAAACATAAAAAATTAATAATCAATGATTAACACTGTAAAATATTATTCATATAATAACGGACAGAGAGTTGACCTAACCGCACAGACACCAGCTCTTAACTAAATAATGTTATGGTAGAAAGGAGGGGGGGACAGCCACAATGCAAAATGTAAACATTCTATAATTTAATTAAGAGGTTGTTGGTTATGTGGATATTGAGTTAGCAGGCATGGAAACATCCTTATTAATTCTTTTTTCACATTTAGAATCTAGGTTTTAAAAATTCACATTTTTATTATATAACACGGCATCTTATTTTATTATAATTAATAATATTTTCATAGATCTTACCCTTCCTCTCTCTCGCTTAAATCAAGTTTTTAATAAATAAATAGCAATTTTAAAATATAATAATAGTTATATAACTAAATAAATATCAATCGCTGGACCTACTAGCCACAGCTCTTAAAAATACATATATTATAGTTAAAGTATAAAAATTGTGTTAAAATAATAATAATAAAATAACATAATATATTAATAAATTATATATTTTATTCTTCTAAAGTACCTTTTATTTTGTAAGTTAAAAAAACATTAAACACATCAACTTATTAGTACAGATAAAAACAGCTAAAAGTACGTATTGGACGAATTTGATAACCAACTGAAGGAGAAAACAGTGAAAATATTTTTTTTTCCCTAATAGAATAAGAATAGTATAGATGTATAATATACCGATGGAAAGCTAAAGATTTTGGAAAAAATGTTACCTGATAAACAAAGTTGTGGAAGGTAATGTAAAGTGACGGATAGGGCATACACTTAGATGGATGCTGTAAAAACCAATTTTATACTTTTATATCGTTTATTCCAATACATATGTTTCCAGCGAAACTGAATGTAAATCTTTAAACATTTTTGAACTCAAGGTTTGTTTAAAGGTTCCTTAATTGATTTTAACTTTCGAGGTAAGTGAAAGTCGTGTTTTGCGGGCACCAGATTTTTTACATATTTGATTAAGCATTAATTTCATCCATCATATCTTTATTCATATATCCACCTATACAACTCGTCACTATTCTTCGACGTTTCGGGGATTTGTCCCCAGTTATGTTCTTTATTTATTAATTTACATTTTTTGTAGCTTACTGCTGCGTGTCCTTTTTTAAAACTAATTTCAAATAAACATACAATGGACAGGTAATGAACATACAATATACTATACCAATTATATTAGTAAGCTGAAGATTTTATGAAAAACGTTATTTTATATACAGAATTGTGGAAGATAATATAATATAAAATGACGAATAGGGTGTAAATCATCAATTGATCATATTACTTAATGCTATATTATGTTATCTAAACCATATGTTTTCTACGAAATTGAATATAATTTATTTTAACGAAAGTCGTGTGTTGCCCGCACCAATTTTTTTAATTTACCGATCCAGTTATGCTCGACTAAATCGAGAAGGTAAGCCTCATCGAAAAGAATGACTTGTAAAACAATTAATTTTTTTTTCCTTTCCTATTGAATTGCCGGGAATTTTCTCCTAAATCATCAAGTCTTCCACTAAATGAGAATTATCGGATTGTAAATTAAGGTCTCCCCCTCCTCGGAATAAGATCCATTCCGACAAAAAGTAATATCCGAGATTACTAAATGACTTGAAAAAATAGTCCACAATAAATTCCAATAAGTTCTGAAGAGACTCAACTGAATCGGGTAGAGAGGAAGAGGGGGAGAAGTGGAGGAATGAGATTTTTTTTCATCCTATTCACTTGTTAAAGACGATGCCGGCGGAAGGGCTGCGGACTGGCGGAGAAAAACAAGTGAAAAAAGCCACCCCTCCCTTTCCATTTTTCTTCCCAACTCGTTCTTTCTGCCAGCGGGCGATGCCACCACCTCTTTTTCAGCCCTTTCACCACTCAGCGAACATCCAATGGCTGACCTTTATAGGTGCAATAGCCAGATACAATGGAAGGCAGTATCCACAATGGGGATCCTTTATGCTTTATCGTAGCGCCTCGGCTCTTGCATTAGATAGCCATACTCGGACCTTACGGGAGGGGAATCCGTAGCAAAAGCCGATGGTATTTCCAATTTAAGTCCCATTCCGTGTCACGACATTCTGTAGAGGAATTTATGACTTTTGATATAAGTACAGAGTGTTAAACAAAGCTTTAACTAACATATTTTCAAAAGTAATAATTTTCCCGATTTTAAACTCCTTCATAATATTTACATTAAGGATCATTAAACACCCTGAATATAGTGGTATGAACAAAATTATTTTTTATTCTGGGACATTTCGTCCCCCAAGAATAATAATAATAATAATTCTGTGCGATATACCTTCGGCCGCTCAACAAAAGAAGTCTTTGATATATTTTTCTCATCATTGTCGTAATTGTTCTTGTCTTTGATATATATTTTTTATTTATTTAATTTTTAGATATCACTACGTTTCAGCCTCCAGGGCCATTTTCAAGCATCATGCATATCTATGTTATATATCTATTATTTTACCGTTTCATCAGCGGTGTCGTCAATTATTAACAGTATCAAATTTTAAATGCACTTAACATTTATCGGTCGCTCACAATGCAACACATCTTAGAAGACTGTTCGCTGTACGCAGCTGTGTTTTCTTCTCGAGCCCTGCCTAGGAAACTGCCACCATTATTAGGTGATAATAAGCAGGTGCTCGATTTAGTCATAGAAATCCTAAAAGAAATTCAGATTTACGATAAGGTATAAAGATATATGTTAAAATAAAAAAAAAAATTAAAAAAAAAAAAATAAATAAAAAAAAAAAAATTTTGAAAAATAATAAAATAAAAAAAAAAAAAATAAACAGTGTAAAAGGAAAATATATATACATATAATAAAATATAGATACATAAATTTAAAAATAAATAAAAGACAAAATGATAAACAAAAGAAAATAAAGAAAAAAAAATTTTAATTATTATTAATTTAAGTCTATCATCATCAACTATGCATTGTAAAGAAATTATACAGGTAATTATTCTAAATTAAGAAATAATATACTGAGTAAACGATTTACGGGCGTAATAATCTAGAAATATATTGCCCTAAAACACCTTACCTACCTACCTTTATCGGTCGTCTTGTAGGTGTCCTCATGCGCGACTGCATGATACTAGTGGATATGCATGATACTTGAAAATGGCTCAAGAGGCTGAAATGTAGTGATGTATAAAAATTAAATGAATAAAGAAAAATGTATCAAAGACTTCTTTTGTATAAATATGGAACCATAAGAAAACTTAGGATAATGATGAGAAAATAATAATTCTTTATTTATTCTGGGAAAAGTCCCTTTATAAAAAGAAGTTTGGGTAAGAAAATAAATTTACAATGCCTCTTAACTTTAAAAGATAAAAATACACTAACTGAGAGAAATTTTAAAAAGAGTAATAATAAAAATGTACAGTTTCGATTCAAAAAGAAAGTAATTCGTCTGAACTTTTTAAAAATAAAATTCATTAAATAAATAAAATATTTTTTTTTCTTTTTTGTTATACGGTTCAGATATGTAAAGAAATGTACAATGCCTCTACAATAATTCCAAATAATATTTGGTATTATATTAACTGAATAAAATTAATTATTAGCGAATCCATCTGATTTATTTGTGAATTCGCAATGAAATTAATAGTGAAATAATCTACAATGAACAGAGGAAGTCCAATTTGCTTTAATTTACAACCCATAAAGGGTCTTGTGCCCAAGTACGTATAGAGATTCGTACTGTTCCTAGACCAACGGGCGTGCAATAAGATGATTAGGCCTTGACCACGCTCAGCCGCCAGTTTTTTCTTCAATTTGGGTACCCACTTTAAAGAGGCTGTGTCTGCCCCTGGAGTACCTCCATGCCCTAGGGTCGCCACTGGCTGAATTGACGAAATAAATAATATTCTGTCAAAGCCGAGCTTGCAACAAAGGACCCGGAAAACAGTAGGCTAGTGCTCTATCCACAAGACCACGTCGCTCCCCTATAGTGTAATTAAATCAGTATAAAAAAAAAAAATCTGGTTTTTAATGCGAAAAGAATAAAATAAGCTAGTTAAATAATGTAGTAATAAGAGATTTTTACGCCTCTTGTAAAATTTCTAAGAATAGATATAGTATCTTTTGGAAATATACGTCCCAATTGTTTTGCAGTCAGATATATTTAAATATTTGTTTTTATTATTTATTTATTGATATTTACAACTGTGTTCGTTAATACATCAAGCAAATGAGCTATTAGATACATGAAGAGAAACTGTCGATTGGCAGCACTCTAGTTGGTAATCCTAACTAGAAGGTCTCGAGGTAATCATCTTTTCAGACACTTCGGAGGATCGTCAGGAATAGAAGAGGAAGGAAGGATTGAAATTAATGGCTTAGAATGGGAGTGGAGTTTGTCATAGAAAGATTGAGATCAAGTTTGGACCAAATCAGCTATATATGGAATATTAAGGTATTTATGGATGAGTTTATTCGTGACATTTTGATTGTAAGGAGTGAAGACGGGAAGAATTTGATGATTTAGTAGAGCCCCAAAGCTCAAATCCGTACGTCAAGATAGGCCTTATGATGGTAATATAGATGAGCCTTTTGTAGTTAAGTAGAAGGTTAGAGCGTCTGTCCAGTAAGTGTTGAAGTGGGCAGTTACTTGTCGTTTCAGTCTTGTGTGCGGATTACAAGTTAGTCGTTTGTCAAGTAGGAGTCCTAGATAGCGAATCTGTTTAACCGGGACTAGCGGAATATTATTAAAGGACAGGCCTTATGATGGTCATGTAAATGAGCCTTTTGTAGTCAAGTGGAAGGTTAGAGCGTCTATCTAGTAAGTGTTGAAGTAACCGAAAGCGGCGAGCAGTTTCTTGTCGTTTCAGTTTAGGGTGCGGATTCTATGTTAGACGATTGTCAATTAGGAGTCCTAGGTAGCGGATCTGTTCAACTGGGACAAGCGGAATATTGTCACAGCTGACAAAAACTAGAGTTGGAACAAACCTTCGTTCTGATAAAATCAGCTGATCTTTTAATTAAAAAGTATTTAAATTAAGGGAGGTTACAAAAACATTGATGGTGTTATTGGTTATGTGTCTTAGTCTTGTTCAGTATATTAGTTTGGTTTTGATTTATTAATGAATATTGAACCCGTAGGGGTAAGTTTATCTTTGAAGTTTAGTATTTTTTTTTTTTTGTACAGTAAACTTTCTAAATGTGATTTATTATAAAATTGTATTGTAACCTTTTAGGTTCAATTACCTGATGTGAAAATAAAGAAGTTTCAAGTCAAAAATGGTTACTACTCACTCCCCTCCGCTGATCTAGCACTTATTTAAATAAATAATTATATAACGTAAATAGAGACGTTACAATATTATTAAAGGATACTGTAGAGATGAATGTCATAGGTTTACGACGAGATGTCATATTTAAGTAATAATTATAATTAAACCAGGAATGGAATTATGCATACTAAGATAAAAGCCATGATCATTCTAAATAAACGCACTATAGAATAAAGAATATTGCAGCAAAACATAATTAATAATGCCCTTCGTATAATATCGGAGATGAGGCCACTGGGGAATGCAGAAGGTAGCGCATAGGGGGATTGCGGAGCTTGTCCTGTCAGTATAATAATGGGGCGAGTAAAGTTGTTGGTGCGAAGAACGCACTCCGAAAATGTTAATATTCGCTAAACCGACTGTTTGGCGTCCGAAAGGTAGGCCGAAGCACCAAAGGGAGGATTGTGTTAGGTCTGATCACCAGAGTTTGGGTTTGAATGTTGAATCAGTGTAGGCAGTATGTAGTGTTATCGGCATGGATCCTTCGGGTTCGGTAAGCCCATTATTATTAATTTGTATAATATCTTATTATATGTACCATAAACATCCATTAGCACATAATTGTTAATAATAATTTTCAAAGTGTCGTGGCATATTTATAGTTGAAAGTATTTTACAACATCCTTCGTTATTAAAACAATAAAATATAAAAATGCTTATACATTTATAGTTGCTTTAAGTGAGAAAACGAGTATAAGTAATATAGTCATGAAGATTATTCAATTTGGATCAATTACTATCTAATGACTCAATCGTTGCGAAATTTTTCCAGTCATTATAGAGATAAAGAACCAGTTTCTAGCAAGTTATTTTTTAAAGAAAGAAATAAATTAAATTATTGATAATGTTTTCTACGTTTTTCCAATTTACTCAAAGTCACAATAAATAATATACAATAAATAAATATATATATATATATATATATATATATATATATATATATATATATATATATATGTTATATATATATATAATATATATATATATATATATATATATAACAGTACACTCACTAATACAGCCCTCTACATACGATCCTTTGATATTTCTGACCGTTGGGTAACATTCCGGCTGACTTTTAACTTTTAAAATAAAATTACTTGAATATCACGCGTTTGCATCTTAGTAAAGAGTGAATTATTTCCAAATAGCGAACTGCTACACAGGTAAACGAACATTTTATTTTGAAAGAGGATTAATGTGTGTTGATGTTCTTACAAATGAAAATAACGCTAACTTAATCATTTTATTCATCAAAACTAGAGATATTAAAAATTATAAAAACCTAGCATAACATAAAATATAAGTATTTTACGTTATTACCTACAACAGGGTGGCTAGCATACCAGCCTTCTATGACAAAGATCACGGGTTCAAATCCGCAGTTAGTCCTAGAATTTTTTAATGGGAGTTAAAAACCCTTAGTTATGCCGTCCTTCGAAGGGGGCGTAAAAAGGTGGTTCCGAGCCTGTGCGATGCCAGGTACTCGTTAAAGATCCCTATAATAATTAAACCTGGATAGGCACAATTTAGGCTCCCACTGTAGCATCATCCGATTAGACATAGTAGCATAAAGTGACGTTAAATAAACAAACAACAAGTATGTTACTAATGAGTAGCTTTTTCAACCATTCAGTCAAATTTTATGTTCCTCTATGTATCTCCAATCTGCATATCCTTCAATCCATACTGCAGGAATTTCAATAGATATATAATACTAATAATAATAATAATAATGTATAAAAATTATATTAAAGGGAAAAAACAGAAAAAATACTATTAAATAAAAAATGACTTACTAAAAACTTTCAAGTACTTAAATTTCAAGTATTGCCATTCGTACAAAAAAAACAACTCATATATATAAAACATTTTAGTAATTATAGTAAATATTACAATAGCAATATTCGTTTTTTTTAATAAATTTAACAACATTTTAGGAACTTGGAACACTGGCTGATGTATGAGATAAAAAGAGAAAAAGTAGAGCCCTCCTTTTCACGAGATAAATTGAGAAAATCAACTAGGATTTACTTAAAAATAGTTCTCTTTTGTTGAGTAAATGGGAGAAAATCGCTCCTTGTAGGACGGCAAGATAAATTACCTCTAGAAACAAATTAGGATTTTTAAACTATCCAACTAAATCCCCTCATACACTGGGTAAATTATTTATTTAGTAAAATTCATTTCGAAAGGTTAAGTGTGAAGATAAATCTACGGGTTATATATATATATATATATATATATATATATATATATATATATATATATATATATATATATATATATATTTCTGAACATTTTATAAAAACATCCATTACCATAGTCATTGTAGTTAATTACCATATTTACACAATAATATATAACTAAATTTATATTTTTATAATGATAGATATATTAAGACGTTGTTTATACTATAAAAATCTCTTTCCTTTACAGGAAATTTTATTAGAACGACTAAAATCTCATTAATTTATTGTTAAACCGATCTACTTAATTTTTTTATAAAAATCTAGAAATGTTTTTACTATGTTAATAACTTATTTTTATATATAATTGCTCTTTTTCTTGTGACTTTGTAACAATAATATAATATGAATTTAGTACTCTTTGGAAAGAATTTAAATGGACAGAATACTGTACAAAACAATGCACCGTGATATTCGCTTTAGTGGCAACACTACATATTTTTAGGGATCACTGTAGTCAGCATAACAGCCTCCACGTCCAAGGTCCCAGGTTCAAACCCGCAGGTGGCTCTAGGATTTTTTAAAGGGAGTAAAAAATCCTTAGTTATACCGTCCTTCGGAGGGGACGTTAAAAAGTGGTCCCGAGCCTGTGCGATGTCAGGTACTCGTTAAAGATCCCTATCCTAATTAAACCTGGGTAGGCAAAATTTAGGACTCCCACTGTAGCATTGCCCGATTAGCCATAGCAGCATAATGGGACGTTAAATAAACAAACATATTTTTATAAATTATGTTATTATTTTCTTTTTATCTTTAATTTTATTGGTTATTTCGTTCTTTCTGAGCACTAATGAAGGCCTATAACATAGACTTAAACTTAATAAGTTTTTTGCATAGTTGTGGTTTTTTTCTAACTTGTTATTATTTGTCTAATTTAATTTTGTTTAAATTTGAAAATTATTGTTTTTTTTTTGTTGTTTTTTTTTGTTTTTTTTATTGAGATATATTACAATTTGTTACAAAATGAACAATAATAATATTGATAAGAGACCACATTCATACTATATATACAGAAAATAATAATAATGGTCAAATTTCATAAAATATAACATAAATTCAAATATATACAATAAAATAATAATAATAAATAAAAAACAAAACAAATCGAAACATAAACCTATTATTGAGATAAATAAAAAGTTGGCAAATAAATAAACATCTTACACACAATCATAACTATATACAATATATACAATTGCTAAAGGGACCCCAGCAAACGCTTTTTCCTCCACTTGTGGAGGAAAAAGCGGAATCCAAGAGATCCCAGCACCTCTATCTCAGCCGCATCACTGGTCTGAGCCAGTGGAGGCTGAGTTAGGGCGCTGTAGCCACAAACATACCGTACATGAGTGGAGGATCTGACCATTGTCAGAACTCCAGTTTAAATGTTTACAATAGGTCTCGTGGCCACTGCCGTTTCAATCTTCGAGGAGGATTGTAGGGATGGGTGGTGCTGGATAGGGATTGTGCTAGAGGGTTAGGATGATGACTAAGGTTCTGATGAAATTTGGAAAATTTGGATGGTACCAGATCTAAAACAAACGGAATATTAAGGTCATGGTGTAGGGTACAGTTGGTAACGTAATAAGGAGCATTAACTATTGTTCGGAGGACTTTGGATTGGAAGGATTGGATGCGTTTAATGTTAGAATGTTTAGCTGTCCCCCACAGTTCAAGTCCGTAGGTCCATATAGATTTCAGTACTGTCTTGTATATTAGTAATTTGTTGTCAACTGTAAGATGAGATTTTCTGTTTAGTAGTCTGTATAACTGGCCGAATCTGCGGTTGAGTTCTTTTCTTTTTAGTCTTGTATGTGGGTTCCACGTCAGTCTTTTGTCTAGTAAAAAGCCGAGATACCGGACTGTGTCTGAGGAAGGAAGCGGTATGGAATTGAAATTAACCGTTGGACAGGATTTGCGTCGAAGGGTGAATGTGACGTGAGTCCAGAAAGGCACCCGAACAATACTCCTTGCACTCAAGGACGGAGGAAATGTGGTCTACAACTCGGAGTCCTTGCTGAACCGTGGAATGTTGAGGACGAAATCCGAACTGATGTGAAGGAAAATTTTGAAATTTGGCTAGGATTCGTTTTAGTAGGAGCTTTTCGAAAATTTTTGAGAGGATCGGAAGTAGGCTGATAGGTCTGTAAGATGACGTGTTGTTAGAAGGTTTGCCTGGTTTTAGGAAAAGGATCATAGTTGAATGTTTCCATAAGAGAGGAAAATAGGTAGTGCGTAGGATACAGTTATAGAGATATGTAAGGAATGTAATGGCTTTAGGTGGAAGTTGTCTTAAGATTTGGGGAGTAAGGAGATCGTATCCAGGAGATTTGCGGAGAGGAAGCTTTTTAAGAAGATATCTGACCTCAGAGGGATTAAATGCTTTAGGTGGTAAGGATAGTGGTATTGGTGACGTGAGGAACTCTTCAACTGCTGCAGTATGGGTTGGATTAAGCTCTGGATGAGGAGTAAAAACTTTGGAAAGGTGCTGTGCGAATTCCTCGGCCTTATGCTTGTCAGAAGCAGCCCAGGAACCATCACAGCGCCGGAGAGGATGGGAAATGGTGTGGGATTTTAGGATTCTCTTCGTGACATTCCACAGGGAATTGTCACGAGTCGAGAGAGAGGAGAGGTAGGTATTGTAGGATTGGGAACGGAAGATCGCCAACTCCCGCTTTAATTTTCTACAAAAAAAATTATAGGAGCGGCGATCTTCTGGGTGGCGGGTGCGTTGCCATAATGTTCTAGCTCGACGTTTGCTGTTGATGAGGTCTGTCAGGTGTTGTGGTAAATGGCTTTTGTAAGGAATTATTTGGGATTGTTTGGGAGAGGAGGCAGTCCAGGCGGCTTGTTGAATAGCGGTTGTAAAGGAATATACGGCGTCGTCAAGGTCATTTGGGGTTTTGAGAATCACTCTGAGGTCAATATCATTAGTGAGAATTTCGCGGAAGAGGTTCCAGTTGACAGTGCCCCTAATGAATGACGGTGGGATAGGTTTAGGAATAGGTGTTATGGATACATTTAGAATCAATGGACTATGATCAGAGGATAGTTCATCAAGGCGAGCTATGGAAAAATTGAGAAAGCCTAATCCGCTGTAGATGAAGAAGTCGAGGATGTCAGGATTACGGCTAGGATCTGTTGGCCAGTAGGTAGGAGAATCGGGAGGTAGGAGATGAAAGCGTCGGGAGTTGAGTGCAGACTGCAATGTCCGTCCACGAGAATTGGTGGTTCTAGAACCCCACTGTTGGTTCTTAGCGTTTAAGTCTGCACCCAAAATGAAGTGATTACCCAAGGAGTTGAGGAAGGATCCAAATTGGGCAGAGGAAATGGGATGTTTAGGAGGGCAGTATGCTGATGCGATGATAAGCGGAAAGGAAAAGGTTTTGATAACGATGGAAGTTGCTTGTAGGTAATCGTGGGCGGAAATTGGGTGTAAGTGATGGGTGAGGGATCGGCGGACTATGACAGCAGTACCGGCATGGGCTTTGCCGTCTGGATGGTCTGTCCGGTATGTCGTGTATCCTGGTATTTTAAAGTACTGTTTAGTGGTTAGTCTAGTTTCAGTAATGAGTGCAACATCAATGTTTTTGTCCTGCAGTACGGCTGTAAGTTCGTCAGTGTGAGTTCTAACACCATTCGCATTCCAAAGGAGAATGGATAAGGAATTAGGTGAGGTCATTTATGGTTTTTTTAAGGCAGGAATGAGATTTGTTACGAGATTCGTAAGGAGTGATATTAGGGGCATAACAAGGGATTTAATTTCGGAAATAAAGGATGTCATCAAACTGGTAAGGTCTGTGGCGTTTGAAGGAGGAGGAATATGAGAGATTTGTGGTGGATTAGGATTCTTAGGATTGGTTACATTTTGAGAAAGAGGTATATGTGGAATGGATTGAGGTACATTTTGTAGTTCCGGCAGGGCCACGGCTTCAGTACTTTGATTCCCACCTCCAAGTAGGTGGGCAAATGATAAATTGGCATCAATAAGTTTTGAGGGTTCTCTTCTGTTTCTTACTTGTCTTGCTGTTTCATCCAGTACTTGAGGTTTTTGAAACCTGGTCCTCAGCTCCTTATAGATTTGGCATCCTTTATAGTTGGCCGGGTGGTCCTTCAGGCAATGAGCACATACAGCTGGTGTTGATTTTGGTTTTGTACACTCCACAGACTTGTGCTGTTCACCGCATTTCACGCATCGAGGTATGTGATGACAATAACTTTTAGTATGACCATATGCTTGACAATTATGGCACTGAATTATCTCTCTCTTTGTGTAAGGTTTTTCAACTCTTACACTGGAATAGTACAATCTATTGAGGTCATAGATTTTTTCAACTCCTTCAGCTGGTTCCAAATCCACAAAAAAGAGAGGTAGAGGAATTTTGTCCTTTAGGACGTTAGTGACTTGCCGCACTTTATAGCCCATCTCCGTTAGTTCTTCTTTAATAGCTTCAACTGGTGTCGAGGGGTGTAAGTTTCTGATTACAACCCTTAAAGCTCTCTCTTGGCGTAGCTGATAGGTATGGAAATCTGCTTTGGTTTCAGTTAGGTATTTCACTATTTTTCTATATGTCTCGGCAGTAGTAGGAGATATTTTGGTATCATTGATTCTACTCATACAGTAGTAGCTGGTAGATTCGGTAATTTTGTTCAATTGCGCACACAACAACTGGAAATTTCTAATATTTTTGACAAATATTGGAGGAGGCCGTGGTTCACTAGGTATAGGAGTAGATTCCATATTTTCTTTTTCATTATGTAAAATCTGAAAAGGATTTGGGGTGAAAAACGGCGATTCGTCAGTCATCCCTTGTGACGATGTGCCAGGTTGTGGTTCAGATTCTGAATTAGTACCGGAAGGGGTTGCTTGTAGATTTAATCTTTTATTAGTATCACGGCGGGGTCTTTGTTTTGTAGGTGACGGAATTGAACCACTAGATCTAGATCTTTTAGTTGAAGCTTTGGAGGACATTACTTGATGATAATATCGCATTTCATGTATAGAAAGTAATTAAATAATAACCAGATGTGGGAAAAAAAAACAATAACTTAAAAAAAGTTAAGCAAGACCAGCCTTGCCGGGCTATTGGCAATCAGCTGATATGAAGAGGTGACTCAGCATTCACTTTACACTGTAAATTATATCACAACTTACCGCTGTTTGGTCCAATAATAACTGTTGTTGTTATCTTGAAGTCTGATGATGTTTTCAAGACTGTGCTGAAGTGAAATCCAACTGTAAAAGCAAGAAATCCGAGAGCCGACTTGAAATGTGACTGCTATACTCACGCGCATGCGCAGAACTTTTGTTTTTTTTTAGATCTAAAGAAAATGAAAATCTGTCTGGCATTTAAGAGGTTCCATGACAGTTTATTATGCAATCTAAAATGATAAATAACGTTTATCATACATAACTTTTGTTCCAGACATATGCTCCAAGGTTGTTCCTTTTATGAATTTGTTGTTTCGTAATAGCGATATTTAAATAAATAGTAAATATCCTGCTTTAACTATAATAAAACAGTTTAAATATTTCTTTTGGCAAACAGAAATAATATACAACTCTAAAATATTTTTAAAATCGACATAGCCCACACGATAAGTAAATTGCGAAAATTTAGGCCATGGGAACAACTGTCCAATTGCATTGTTCTCGTTGCGTGGGACGCGATCCCATTGGTCCCTTACGGGTTTGGTGGCTAAGAAACACTTTGAAAGGAATGCATCAAACATTTAACCATTTACCAATTTTTCAATTGGTAGAAAATGCATGGAAAATATTTAGTAATGTTCATTTTAACGTTAACCCTATTATACAGCAATAAGTAATTTTTTAAAGTAGAAAAAAAAAAAAAAGGCTGCAAGTTATTACACAAAGGTTTATTATAATTTCTAAATAACTATATTATAGTATAAATGTTTATAGGTAGTAAACCAATATGAAAAGCAATAAATAATTCAAAAGAAACTGTAATTCGGATAAAAATTGATTTGTTTTAACTTCTTCGTGTTTCTTTTCTATGCTAATTTCTGTATTGGGTTTTGGGGGGTTTAGTTAGTGAATGTGTTAATGTTTTTTTTAGTCAGTTGGTCTAATGTATGTTTATTTCGTGTTTTTTGCAACTTTTGATCTATTGGGTTACCGCTAATCCTTTTCATCAGGATAGAAATTTATCTATTTGGTTAATATTTTGGAGTTTGATAAAAATCAGCTGAACAGAACGATTATATACGCCTATTTTTATTTGATGAAAAAAATTCAAACATAATCTTCTCTAAAGCAACCAACTGAAATAATTAATACCATTAAAAAAATCCTTTAAAAAGTAAATATATTTTCAAGTATAAAAATAATACGAACATGTTAAAATGAACCACTACATGAGTTAGCGCAATTAAAATAAAAAGTATAATCTGTAACGAGCCCTTGGTTACGCAGCGACTGAGCCTAATAGCGAATAAATACGAAAAAGTTGTAATAAACCCATATTGGAGCGGGCAAACGAATAATTAATAGAATGGTCGGGTTAGAATCCCCCATAACGCAGCAGCTGAGCCTAACAGCGAATAAATACGAAAAAGTTATAATAAACCCACATTTAAGCGAGCGCGATTAAAATTAATAGTATAATCGGTAACGAACCTTAGGGAACGCAGCTACTGAGCCTAGTATCCAATAAATACGAAAAAGTTATAATGAACCCATATTTGAGCGAGCGCGATTAAAATTAGTGGTATAGTCGGTAACGAACCTTTGGGAACGCAGCTACTGAGCCTAGTATCCAATAAATACGAAAAAGTTATAATGAACCCATATTTGAGCGAGCGCGATTAAAATTAGTGGTATAGTCGGTAACGAACCTTTGGGAACGCAGCTACTGAGCCTAGTATCCAATAAATACGAAAAAGTTATAATGAACCCATATTTGAGCGAGCGCGATTAAAATTAGTGGTATAGTCGGTAACGAACCTTAGGGAACGCAGCTACTGAGCCTAGTATCCAATAAATACGAAAAAGTTATAATGAACCCATATTTGAGCGAGCGCGATTAAAATTAGTGGTATAGTCGGTAACGAACCTTTGGGAACGCAGCTACTGAGCCTAGTATCCAATAAATACGAAAAAGTTATAATGAACCCATATTTGAGCGAGCGCGATTAAAATTAGTGGTATAATCGGTAACAAACCTTTGGGAACGCAGCTACTGAGCCTAGTATCTAATTAATTTTTGAAGTAGGAAAAAAAAAAAAAAAAAAAGGCTGCAAGTTATTACACAAAGGTTTATTATAACTTCTAAATAACTATATTATAGTATAAATGTTTACAGGTAGTAAACCAATATGAAAAGCAATAAATAATTCAAGGGAAACTGTAATATCACCCCTACTAATTTCAAAACTTATTTCTATATCTCAGCTAGTTCTGAATCAATTTCAATTATTCTTTTTTCATTTTGTAGGAACATATAGATCAAATATTTTTTAAATAAAATTTTTTAATTTTTAATTTTTTTTTTCTAATCATTCGAGATTTTTCGGGTAAAAAACACACATTTTCTATCTATCTTAATAAAAACCTGGGTTATGGACTTACTTATGGGTAAAATTTAAATTTTTTTCTTTGTTTTTTTCACTTTTTTCAAATCATTGCGGTGCTTTGGTTTAAAAAAAAAAACTAATACAATTTTTCTCTATCTTCGAAAATAACGGAGTTACAAGCATATATATATGTATATATAGGCCAGATTGCAATTGTTTTCGTATTTCGTTTTCGTTTTTTGTGTTGTTGTTTTTTTTATCGGGCTTTAAAGATTCTAAAACTCCATACTTATTTTTCTTTATGTTCAAAAATAACTGAGTTATTGAAGTATTTATAGGTAAATTTTCAATTTTTTTTTTTTTTTTTTTTTTTTTTTTTTTTTTTTTTTTTTTTTTTTATAAGTTTCGCGGTTGTTTTGTAAAGAAGCCCTAATACTTTATTTCTCTATCTTCGAAAATAACTGAAAAATAACTAAATGTGCTGAACCCTTCATGATTTGTGAAACTAGATTTTTTTTTTTCACACTTAGAATATGTGACGTATACTGAATATGAAGTATAACAGTAAGAGAAAGTATTGGAGAGTGAAAATTTTGTGATTCCTAGTTTCAACGGAATTACACGCTGGCTGCATATGGTCGCAAAATGTGATAAGACTAGCACTTCAGCTTACTACCTTACTAACGAAAAGTAGCTAGAAAGCGTAATACAATTATATATTTTAGATTGCACATGCTTGGGATGTAACAGTTTTTTTTAAATTGCTTTAAAGTAAAATAATCTATTATATTATTTATTATATCTACAACACTCCCATAGTTCCATTAGCTTCTATTACCTTTTGCAATTTTTTGTTAAGGGTAATATTGTGTCTAAAAGCTTTAGCTCTTCAGAGGCATATTATGCATCAATACAACTTTTTTATGTTAAAAAAATTGCATTAAAACTAATTTTATTCTCGTGGATATAATTAGTTGACCGCTGAGAATTACTGAAGGAATTAGTCCAGGTGGCGGTCATTAAATGAAACAACTGAATAGTTCCAACTATTTTATTGTTTGTCAACGTTTCGACCCCCATTGTGGGTCATCATCAGGGCGTCTGGTAGGTGAGTGGAAACTTTAATAAAATAGTTGAAACTATTCAGTTGTTTCATTTAATGACCGCCATCCGGACTAATTCCTTCAGTAATTTTATTCTCCTTTAGTTGGATATCAAATTCGTCAACTTATATATTTACCAATTTTATATCAACCTAACTAGAAGAAATGACCATTATTCTTTTTTTCAAATTTTCAAAATTTAAGGTACTTAAGTAAAAGACAATTTAAAATATCACCATCCAGACCCTGTCAGATTATTTAAATCACAATGAAACCTACATCATATTAAAGCTCAGTAAATTTTACATCAATAACAATAGCGATTTTGGTTAAAATCATTAAAGCCATTTTTGAGAAAATCATAAAAATGTGCAAAATGCATAGTATAAAGTGGCTTTTCTGGTTCACTGATTTTGTTGAAAAATTACTGTAATATCTCAGAAATATAAGATCCTATATATGAAATTTTAGTTTTATACTTGTCGATTTCGAAATAGACTGACAACATACACACAGATTTTTCGACTTGGCCATTTAGATTCAGGGAACCCTAAAACGTTTATTTTTGTCGAATCCAAAAATATTCATGATAATTTAATAAAATAAAAATAAAACTATTACAGGCTGACAACCACAATAATTAATGAAATTTAGTAAGACAGAAAACAAACAAAAAAATGTATGTAAATTTTTAATTAAGGTTATTTCTTCGGTACATAAAATTATTATTTAATATACGTAATATTTTATATACATTTAGCATGATGAACGATATATTAAACATATTATACAATAAAAATACACTATTCATATTCCATAAATATACCTGGAATTTGACAGGTTAGACTCCGAAAAAATTCATATTAAGGGTGCATCAGTAAGTATGTTAGTAATTTCCTAGTTTACTGAAAATATAAGATTAGCGTCAAATAATTTAATATAACAAAAAAAAAATTAGAATACTCGGTTATAAATCAGTTTGTCACAAAGTATTTTGGCATCCTAACTAAAGTGTATTTATCCTTTTCCATATTGTTGTAAATAAAATTATACGGTCATTTTGAGGACAAGAGAAAAATTTTCCGGGACATAACACAAATATAAAATAAATTAAATACGGGCTTTCCAAAGTTGTCCTCCTCCCTTTAAACTTTTTCCCTTAGATTCAAGTCTAATTGGACACTCTCCAAATTCCAAGACTCTCAATAAAAATGAAAACGTACTAGGGGAGAAAAGATATATATATATATGTATTATTTACTGGTATGGACAGGAAATATTTCTTTCACCCACTTTCACGAAAATAAAGAATACCCGTGTCTCATAATTGCTTAAAACAACGTGAAATACTTTTTCATCCAGAAAAGGTGAATCTTTGCATATGAAGAAAAGTCGAGAAATAACAAATTAATAATAAAGATAAGAAATGATTTAAAATTTTGGTTCAGCTAACAATAGAAAAAAGTTACATTATATTTATCAATTTGAATAAAAATCTAAGTTATTATTAAGATTTTGCCTCATCTTAAACAGAGCAATAGTTAAAAATAAATAAAAATAAAACAATAATTTAAAAGCTATTAAAATTTTATAATCGAATCCAGGACAACTACAATAAATATTGACAATAATGAAATTATAATATAGGAACATCGTTTAATATAATTAAATATTATACCCTAAATATGAAAGAAAACCTCCATAATGAAGAAAATCTCATGAAATATGTAAATTTATGAAAATAAATTTATAATGGATGATTGTGTTAGCACAAGATAAACCTTAGGCAGGTCGATGTAAAAACTTAGCAACGTTTTCACAGAATATTAATTAAACAAATGTAATGACGGTAAGAAAGAAGGATAAAAAAAAGTATTTTCAATAACCTCTATTATTTATATTAAAATTTCAACACATGGTTTTATTATAAAACATTTTACAAGATCGATTATTTCAGAATTAGTAGATTGCCTAGCAACGAAGAGGGAGGGGGGGCTGTTCTGCTATAAATAATAAAATCTTTAATTGTATAATAAAAAAAAATTAATCTTCTGACATAATATATTGTGCATTTGATCGTACAAAATGGTCCGGGTTTGTATATAATAATTATAACTTAAAACAATTGGTTTAAAAAATTACATATTTTACAAGCAATATTATTGGTATGTTATAGCAAATTTTATTTAATAAATTCAGCTAACAGTAAGTGTTACTTTATAGTATCTATTTTACAATTTTATAAAAAAATTCTCCTATGTTTTTTGTTAATTTCACTATATTAATGTAAATTTATGTGGATTTTATCCTCGTTCACATAGTCTGAAAGGGTTTAAATACAGAATTTTCAAAATGTATTCCTCTAAAGCACCTTTAATTTTAAATAATTTACTATACGATGTTGTACCAATCGGAAAAATTAAGTATTTACTTCGTAAATATGAACAATGAAAACAATTTATGGTTAATTTGATCAATAAAAACAAAAAAATATTTTTTCATGTTTTTTTTTTCTCCGAAATTAGTATAATAAAATAGCTGCATAATATACCTATAAAAAACTAAATATTTTAGAGAAATATTTATAAAAACATAAAAACCTGTATAAGGTAACAGGTTAAAACTTCTACAGTTAAGTTATTGTACAAGATAATAATTTCTATTGGAATATTATTTAATCTAAAATAAATCTATCCATTTTTTTTTTTCGTTCAACTTCAAGTTTATTTCAAAATATCCAAAGTTATTTAAAGTAGCAAGGCAACTGTGTGTGAGCGCATCTGAGGTAAAAAAGTATTTTTTTTTTTTTTTTTTTAAGTTAGTATGCCTTCTTATGTTTTAATTATTATGTATATTGTTTTATTTAAGGATAGATTATATGATACCTTATGCACAAAAATATAAAATTATATTTTAATAACTGTTAATTCCATTTAAATTTTAAATACATACCTGTAATATATTTTAGTAAATTAATAATTTAAATTTAATTCAGAACTGCGATACGGTAATTACGAATCTAAAAATATTAAAATTTCTAGTTGATTTGGATAAAAATGCCATGAATTTTATATAGTTTTACCAAAGATTAAAAAATAGTCCATATTAAAGTTAAAACTATAAAAAAATTAATAAAACCATTTACCACCCAGATATCATCGTTTTTTTTAAGAGAGGGTCCGGAGAAAGAAATCAGATATCAGGCGGTAGGAAATGCGACAGCAAAAAAAAAAAAAAAAAAAAAAAAAAAAGAAGAAAGGAGGGAAAGAAAAAGAAGTATTTTAATTACTTCAGCCCCTCATTTTCCGAAGATAAATCTTTGCCGAAGGGTGGAATGACGTTTTTCCGTTTTTCATAATCAGTCTCCATCAATCTCCTACGGAGTACCGCACTTAATTTTTTTTGTTAGGTAAAAAATGTTGAAATCCTTGATGAATTGGCCAGTTTGTTATAGTCATCTACAAGCATAATTGAATATCATCTTAACGACTTTAAAAATACGTATAGTAATGAGTACAGTTATAATAAAAAATATATCTTCTACCATTCAACACCAAGCAGCTAAACGAAAAGGGAATACCAAGCAATGTCGCAGATGTTTTGGGAAACAATGGAAAAGGATTGATTAATTGGTGTGTCTCCTCTCTCAAATGTATTTTTACGAGCAGATTTGAGCTACTTTTTTTTTGTTTTCCTTTCTATTTTCATTATTTTAATTGAATATTACAATTTCTCCTTATCAGGACATTTATAATATTGATCAGGTATAACGTTCATACTACATTCATGTAATAAATTTCACTTTTTTAATTTTATTGTTATTTTTTTTACTATTATTATTTTTTTCCTAGTTATTATATTTATTATAACATTCATTTTATAAATTTTACGGGAGCTCCGTCTTCACAGGGGAAGCACTGCTATACTAAAGGCTCTAAATGTATAGACAACTCCAACAAAAATTCTTGGATTGTTGCGACGGACTCTTGGAGTGTGCTGGCTGCCATCGACAGCCCAACACCAACCAACGCGATTATCCGGAAAATAATTAACGAGGGCTGGAAAATAAAACTCGGACATACCCATGTTGTGTTGCTATGGTTACAGCCCATCAAGGAATTCCGGGCAATAAAAAACCTGACCAAGCAGCCAACACTGCCTGAATAGGAGAAGAGAGTGGAATTGTCCAATTTAATGAATTAACTGTAGAAGATTGGATGCAACAATCAAAAAAAGGGTTGCTAGCGGATTTGACGTAAAAGTGGAAAAGAAGGCAGACAAAGTTAGGAGCAGTGAAATCTGATTGCAGTAAATGGGAAACTAGCTCCAGAAAGTCTAGGAGGGAAGAAATCCTACTGTGCAGATTGAGGATTGGTCATTGCCAATTTACCCATCGGTACATCCTAAAAAGGTTAGAAGCACCCACTTGCACGAAATGTGACAGTCATACAGAGTGTGAACTATTTGCTATTAGAATGCAAAAAATACAAAAACTTGAGAAAAGCTATTAGATTGCCACTCACGCTTAACCAAATACTCTTTATCGCCGAGAAAAATATATATCCAAACTGTTTGAATATTTAAAGATTGTAGTGTACTACAACAGAGTATAATGTAATGTGATGACGCCAATGACCTGTAGAGTAGAGGCGTATAACAAAAAAAAAAAAAAAAATTTACTTTATTTATTTAATTTTCACTATCCTTTATTGATTACTGCTACTGTTATTATTTATTATTATTATTATTGATTCGAATGGACCATTTGGAGATCACGAGGGTAGACTAATTTAAAAGTGCTTTTCAATTTATTATTTGGTCTTCTCCTTCCCAAGAAGCCGTCACCTGTTAAGAAAACCGCTGTTTTCGTTCTTCAGTCCACTTGGCTCTCGTACTTACCATCTTGTGTTCGACTTGGAGACCGTTCATGACTTTTTATCCAAATATTTTTCTCTTCGTTATTTCCTCGAATCTGATTCCAGCTCGTTCAAGATCATTCATTTTTTATTATTATCAATTTATTATTATTTTCTATATATTTTATTATTATTTATTTTATTTAATGTAATTACTTTTTTTTACTATTGTTTTTTTCCCCCTTGAATATTATCTACCATTCATTTATCTCAAATAAACTTATACCTATATTTTTCAATTTTGCTAAAATTGTTTAATTTATTTCAAATTAACCTTCTAAAATGAATATATCTGGCACTGATGACCGCGATGTTTTGTACCATTAAAATTTAAAAACCAAACCAACCAAAAAAAGTATTTCTACAATAATATAGGGAGCGAAAAAAATAGAAAAAACAAAAATAATTTTCAACCTGAATGGATGCTTCCAAAAACAAATCCCATAGCTCTGAAAACCGGAAAAACAACTGAACAGATCCTATCAAGGTATTCTAAAGACAGGTAAAAAGAAAATCACATATATTAAGGTAAAATGTGACACATCTCACGTCAACTGTCTAAAGATAAACATGATTACAAGACATAACCGCACTCCAAGGCATCTACATAAGTAAAGGTAAGTGAATAAATGAGTAACAGTCGATGTGGAATCTGCTACATTCAGTCTGGATATATTCGATACCGGTTTTTTTAGAAATTATAAATCCTTAAATCTTTCATTTGGGAAATAGTTGGTCTGGAGGTTACCATTGTTCCTTATGTCCTGTTCTCGATCCCCTGTGGCAGAATTATTATTTATTCTTTTTATTCGATTCCGAAGTAGGAACATACAGCTAAGGTAAACCATGCCTCTATAAAGTGGGTACCACGAAGATTAGTGCAAACTCTGCCAGTTGAGCGATTTCAGTCTAAACTTATCCTTTCCGTAGTTCTAGAAACAGAACGAATCTCTATACGTATACTAGGTACTAAGTCCAAGACTCTGGCGTCGTAGAGGGTCAGTAAAAAAATTCCATACATCTTATGTGCATGTTAATAATAGTCCTACTGTCAACGGTTACGAAGGAAAATCAAATTTTGAAGTTTTAACTGTTTATACCAATAGTCTTCAATTAAACATTTTTTCTTTTTTTATTTCTTGCTTTCCCTGGCATCTTCCCTTGTTGATTGATCTATGAAGGTAGGCTTGCTTTGCACCATTTGTAAGCTAATTAAATGAAGAAGTTTTTCTGAGATGCGGAACATTAAAACCGAACGATAAAAGAGCTCATCGAAATGTCCTTAGATATATTAAAATTTAATTTCCTGCATGACGTTGTGCAGCACTTATTTCTGCACAAAATTCGATCTTTAAAATTCACAAACTCCGATTAGGACCAGGTTTTTTGCAGGCAACCCTTTATCAATGTGTTTGTAATAGAACAACGCTTATATTGATAAACAAAATTTTCAATAGTTAAGCAAGTGAAGATAACTGGCATCAACATTCCCGCTTATACCTGACAACCGATCTAGGCAAAGAATAGGCAACCCAACGGCTGCACATTATATACGTTTGATACTTTAAATGAGGGTAAAAATTATCTTTATGTTGCAAAATTTAATTAAAAATCGTTTTCTTTTTTAAATAATCAAAAATAGTCTGTCCAGGATTTTTTTAGACAACCCATTCTTGACATATTTTATAATTTACTAAATCTGTTATAAAATATGTTTCATTCTATTATCATCTCGGTGAAGGTCGTTTTAGGTTCGGATCTTCTACTATCATAGATTCATAATCAAACTCGGGTATTATATTTCTCGTTAAAAAATATGTTATCTTGAAAATAAACATAGTGAAATTGAGTTGTATATTAATCCACAACTAACATAGATCGTATAGATGAAATATTTTTTAAGATTTATTTTTAGATCCCGCAGAATTTATCATATTTCTAACTATTATACTTAGTTAAAGTGCCATTATTATTCTTAACTATCCCAAAGCTTAAAAAATAGAAAACATCCCTACATAACTGAAATCCTCACTTACCGCTTTGACATCCATTCATTGAAGAGAAGAACTCAATCAGTCAATATTTATTCTCCATCACATAGAACTACTTCCATTCACAAATCCTTCCTTGTTCGCTCTTCATCCTTTTGGAATTTGCTACCTACCTCTATCCGTAAAACCACCTCTCTGTCTTGTTTCAAACGTTAAATCGTCCATTACTAATGCGACACTCAATCTTCCGTTTTATTGTCAAATATAAGTGCTCCATGTGTGTGTTACACGACATAAAAAAAAGTAACAAGACCATCAGCAACTATTTGTTTTCGTTCTAAGGGGACTTGGTCCCAGAAAAAAGATTTTATACGGATCAAGATTGTATAGTTTTTAGTCAATAAATACGCATGTTTTGATCAAGACTTTCTTTCCTTGAAGAAGAATAAAATTAAAAAAATTTTTTATAGTGAATAACTAATTACAGAAAATAAAAGTATCAGTCTGCAAATATCTCATATGTTATTCATGTAAATCAGACACCAAGTGCTGAGTTGTCAAGTTCTCCGATATAGGCGTTAGGTCAATCAGTGTATGTCATATTTAAACAAGCAGCTCATTTGTCATTCTCGTTATGATTGAGTGTAATCAAATTTATAAGAACTGAATAAATATATAAAGTGGCAAGCCGTTCCTTTTCGACAAGTGAGTTTCCTACTGGAATACAAAACTAAGATTAATTTTTCAGTCAGATTAATTGATTGCATTACATAAAAATAATGTCATAATTGTCGATTGGAAAATTATTGCATGAACGAGCTTATTGACGTGGAAAGATTCAATAGCTGATACATTACTAGCTTGCATTCTTAAAAGACGGTGTGGTCAAAACTAACACAGACACCTCATAAATCTCCAGGCTATACCAGATTTGTTTCCAATAAACAGAACGAGTTTAGGTAATGGTGAATAATATTGGAAAGATTTTCCACTTGAATCATTATTAACACGTTCACGCCGGCGTGACCCACAGGTGGGTCACACTTGATTGTTCCGTGGCGCGGTTTGACCTGCTATTGGGTCACGCTTAACTATTCCGTGGGGCGATGTGCATCACAGTCACTTGTTTTTAGAAAATAACTCTTTATTATTTCCCTATTTTAACTGAGAAATATCTTTCCTAGTAGGTTAACTAGATTTTATTGTCTATTCTTTATAAAAAAAATCGAATATTTAAAGGACCTTTATTTATTTTTGGCACTATAATAAGAAAGTATGTAATTATGAAATTTGTTTTGAACTCTTACTTTTCTTTCTGTGAATTTAACAAATGTATTTATATTATTAACTACGTTCAAACAATATTTAACTATAAATACTGATGAACAAATAACTTTTATTTTGGTTTCTTAACTATTTAAAAAAAAAAAAAAATACTATTAGGTCAGATCAGGCACGGTATTTCTTCTCAAACTATTAAGCAAGGTCAGGAAATTCTAATTCCAACCATTTGCTGGATAAAATACCATTATTCTATTAAAATGTAAGTTTCTGAACATGTTTATATCAAATATATGTGGCTGCAATAAGATATACTACGAAAAAAAATTGTTCTCCCTCTGAAAAATATCTTTCTTTGTTTGTTAATTACATTGATTATCTATTCTTCATAAAGAACGTGAATATTCAAAGGACAATTTATCTATTTATGGCACTATAATAAGAAAGTATGTAATTATGAAGTTTGTTATGTACTTGTATTTACTATTTGGGTGAATTTAGCAAGTTGAACTATATTATTAAAGACGTGTAAACAATATTTAACCACAGAGACTGACAAATAATAACTTTTGAGCTTTTATTTTACATAAAAAAATCGACTACTAAGTTAGAACAGGCTCATATTTTCTTCACATATTTAGCAAATTCGTGGAATGCTAATTCCAACTATTCGCTGCATCAAATGCCATTATTCTATTAAAATGTGAGTTTCTGAAAACAATTAAACCAAGTTTACGTTGCTGCAAGAAGAAATACTATTAAAAAAATTTTAATTTAATTGACATCCTATGAGAACCGAAGCAACACAAGTAAGTTGTTTAAAACGGCCTAAAAACTGATTATTACATTAAAACCATTGATTTAAATAATAGCGGTGATTCAATACGTTCTTAAATTAATGGCGATATATTACGGGGTTAAGTGATTCTGCTGTATAAAAGGAAATATAGTACCTTTTGGAAGGAAGTGAAAGGAAAGGTAATCTGTTTACAGAGGATATAGTACGGTTTGGAAGGAAATGTTTTTAGGACCTTTTGGAATGAAATGAAATGTGGGTATAGTACCTCTTGAAATGAATTTTTTAAAGGATTTCTATGTTTTTTAGATAAAATCTAATGACGGATTTCAATAAAACTAAACCATTAGTATACAAATATATCAAAATATCAATTTAGAACAAAATGTCCTTTAGCACCTTTTGGAAATCAACGTCTCAATTGTTGCTATGCTACAACCAGAAACAGACTACTTAGAAGATCCGTAATACCGTGTTGACAAACATTTTAAGTTATTCATCTATTTTAAACTAAATGCTCTACACAACACCTTATTCTTGAAGAACTTGATTTTTTTTTAATTAGCTATAACGTTATACACCAACACATTAAAACTGGAAGGATATTATTTCTGTATATTTTAACGTTCAAATTTCTTTCAAAAATCTTGATTAAAAAAGTAATTTAGTTACTAAAAAAGAACACAAATTTTCCGGCTTTAGTGCCATCTGATAATTAAACAAATATAATACTTAAATTAATCCGATCTTAAATGCCTCTAAGAAAGAACACCCACAAATATCTGAATTTATTTCAAATCATATTTCTTTACCGGTTATTTATTACTGAAATCATTTATGTTATCTGAGGACAACAAGACAAAGATGTAATGGAGAATTAGTTCACAAAAATTCAGCTGTTTATTATGAAATTTTATTAATTATTTAGACGTCTATTTATACTTAATTCAAAATGCCCGTTGGCAGTGATGAAGGTACTATTAATTTATTATTATTTAACAAGTTAACCTCAGTTTTTTAACAATTTAATTAGTTGAATAATAAATGCAGCCAAACTTAATTTAAACGAAATATAACACAATTTAATTGTATATATGGAATTAGGCCTCTTTTAAAATAAACGACTCATTAATTGTGTCATTGGGTTGTGTCACATGAAATGACCATTTTCAAGGTAAAGGATTTTTATTAAAAATACGGTATGAAAACAAGATAATTTTATTCGAAGTATTTACCTTCTTTTTCTACACATTTTTCCCAACGGTACACCAACTTTTATATCCCCGAACTGAAAAACTCTGAACTTTGAAGTGAAACAAAATCTGAAAACGCACTTTTCACTTGATCATCATTTTCAAAAAGTTTTCCTTTGACGAAGTTGTCTAAATTCCTGAACAGGTGGTTAATATGTTGGATACAAGTCGGGAGAATATGGTGGGTGCGGAAGAATTTCGTAGCCCAGTTCTTTCAATTTTTGCACGGTATGTTTTGAAACATGGGGTCTTGCTGCCGCTCAGTGAGATCATGAGGTACCCATGTATCGAGTTTTTTAAATGTCTGGAAACGGTAGATGCACTTGCATTTAGTTGTGAGGAGAGTCCTTTAACTGTTTGGTAGGGGTTTCCTTCTACTGTATGTTTGAGGACATCGTTGTCTATTACGGACGGAGGTCTTCCTCGGGGCAAGTTTTCCAAGTCGGTATCCCCAGCTGAAAACTTAACAAACCAACGGCGAATGGTCCGTTCATTAACACTCCCATCCCCAAACGCCTTGTGCCTCAGCTACTGAATGGCCGAGTTTAAACTCGTACAAAAATATTACTCGAAAATCTCGTGTTTCCATATTCATATTTGGAGGTATACTAAAAAGCGGGTAATTGATTGGGAAGCTAATGTTTATAATACAAAGGTAGAGAATTAGTAACTGTTTTCTTTAAATATGTAAACATTCGGAAGAAAACAACAGAGACCTGCAAAACCCTTTATGTATTTCAGAAACTATAAAAACGGATATTTCATGTGAAACAACCCAATATTATAAATACTAAAACCGAGAATTAACAGTGAGTTATTTGTTTTCGTGTGAGATTAATGCATTACTAAAAAAAAAAAAAAAAAATCCAACTACCATTTCTGATAATTTATGCTATTACCCTCACTAACAGATGTTTCTGAAAAAGTAAACACATTACTCAAAATATATTAACATCCAAGATGTTTTCTGCCCCAAAGTCCTACTAAAACCAGCCAATTTAAAAAACAGAACTGGAAAAGGGGATCACTTATTTATATTTTTTAAAGTTAAAAACGAACAAAAACAAAGTCTTGATTAATCGCAGCGAGGTAGAAGACCGTTCAGAAACAAATGTTCCGAAATAAGTTCCAGTGGACAAGAAATAAGATCAATAACATTATATCTTCCGTAACAAAGTAAATATGCTCTTAATATTAAACCCCACCGAGGCTTAATCCCCTCCACACCAACTTTTTACCCATTTGGCAAACGCCCTAAATGTCGTCCATTCCTTTTTCAATTCCCACAAGTCATAACCAGGCAACTCCTAGGCCAATTTAAGATTCACTAATAGGACTTGTCCATTCTTGAAAGCTTAGTTTCGACAATTGAGACGTTGATTTTCAAAATGTATTTTATCCACTTAAGAATATTTTACAGGAAACGAAAAAATCTTTCATTTATATATTATTGAACCAATTTACATGATTCTTTTGTTACTAAAATCCAAAGTCCATTTTCAAGCGTGTTACTAACTTATTTTTTCAAATTACTGCACATTTTCCATGACTTTATAAGAATATAAGATGGATATAGTACTTCCTGGAAGAATATAACACGCGATAAGTTGGTAACAGTTACAATAACCTTCGTCGTACATTACCGATTAAATTAATTACTAAGTTATGTATATTTCCTCATTTTCCCTCTGAGAAGTGTCTTTTCTTGTTGTTCTTCATAAAGAAAGTGAATATTCAAAGGACCTTTTATTTATTTATGACACTATACTTGAATTTGCGACTTGGCGTTTGTATTTTTTTTTAACTCTTAAAAATGTAACAAGTCCGATACCTAGGACACAATCTGGAATCCTCTTAAACGACAAGAAACTGCCCGTAGATACCGATTACTACAATTACTCGACAAACGTTCAAAATTTCCAAATTATTACAAAAAGCCCATCTATGTTACCATCATCAGAAACATCTGATCAAATGGAATAGAGCTGTGGGGCTCAACTAAACCATTTAATTCTTCTCGCATTCAAGCCTTACAATTCAAGATCCTTCGCAAAATCTTAAATGCTCCTTATTTCGTTACGAATAAAATCATCCATAATGACCTAAATATCCCATTTGTCGCAGAACTATCCCAAAACAGATATGTCTCTTTTAATTCCATACTCCCGATCCACAAGAATCCTCTTCTACACAACTTATCATTCCCATCTATTCCTGACAACCCTCCGAGGCGATTGAAAAGATGATAGCCACGAGACCTACTAAATTAAAGAACTAAATTGACATTGAAGCGCTACCATTGCGTAGTTATTTACAAGCCCATAATTGTAATTAGCCCATTTACTTATTGTATTTATTATAAGTACAGTTGTAAATATCAATAAAATGCTTTTAAAAATATATATAACGCGCATTCCATTGGTATTGTCCAGTTTTCTGGTCAGAAATTGAACGGAGAATATTTTTTGTTATGTAACACTTGTCGCTAGGACCTACAGTTTAGGACTTATATTAGTTTGAATAAATAACCCAATGTTTAAAAACCCTAATTTGTTTCAACCTTGTTTATTTAAAAAAATCGTGAATTGTATTTGAGAGTAATTTGAGCCATTTATTTTTAAAATTGTAATTAAACAAAAGTAGGAAAAAGTTTATAAGGATTTTGAAATGTAATCTGCAGTTGATTTGGATGTGATACTAACTCGCAAGTCCAGCAAAAGAACCTTATTTCATCAACCCGTTTGTCGATAAACTCTAAAATATCTCCCAGACTGGGGAAAGCAATAGATCATAGAGAGTCCCATTCATGATCTATTGTTTTTTTCTCGGACAGGGATCAATTGATTATTTTTTTTTTTTAGTGTTTTTTTTTATGCAAGTGACCTTCAAGTTTTAAACCCAAATCCTATATGGTAATACATGTTTGGCATAATTTAATAAAAAGTTAGGTTACGGAAATTAATAAAAAAAATATGCAAATAGAAAATAAAATTAAATCATGCGAAAGATACTAAAAAAATCTGGTGCAGGCAAAACACGACTTTCACTTACCTCGAATGTTAAAATCACTTTAAAAAATATTAATTTTTTTTTTTTTTTTTTAACCTCATTTATTGAAATTTACAACTGTACTTCAAGGTACAACAAGTAAATGTCACAAAAGTTAAATGGCGTAATACAAACTTGAAGAAGAACTACCCAATGGCAGCACTCCTGTAATATTAAATTTACTTCAATTTGAAAAATATTTTTAGTTGATTTTAATAAAACGTGTATTAATTTTCGTTGGAAATATATGATTTAGATAAAATAATATAGCCATATTAAATTGTTAATCATTAATAAATGTATTCCCTATTTGTCACTTTATATAACCTATTACAACTTTGTGTATCAGATAATAATTTCATTCTAAAATCTTTCTCTTTCCAACGGTATATTATACATCAATATTAGTGATTTTATTATAAAAAAAAAAAAAAAAAAAATTAAAAGATGGTTTTTCTCTTTTATCCTTTAGTTGGTCACTAAATTCGTTAAACGTGTAGATTCAGCCGTCCTTCTTCAATTTCATTAAGATGATATGGTTGATCTTTTGGAATGTACAAAATCAAAGGTAGTTTAGAGGAAGAAAATTTAAAATATCCGCATTTAAGTCCTGTCAAACGATATAAAGCAGAATGAAACCTACACGATATTAAATCTCATAAAAAATTACATAAAAATAGCGAATCAAATCAAAATTGTTGGAGCCGTTTTTGTGAAAATCGCAAAAAGGTGCAAAATGAATGGTATAAAGTGGCTCCTCTGGTTAGCCGATTTTGATGAAAAAGTTTCTCTAAAATTTCGGGCGTATAGTTGTTTTAAACATAAAATTTCAGTTTCGTACGATTTTTCATTTTTGCACTAGACTTACCACACACACGGACATACAGATATACAGACACACACTGATTTTTTTTTTTTTTTTTTTGGACTTGTCATCTGGACTCAGGGTCCCTAAAACGTGTATTTCCGTAGAAAACTGGAATTCGAAAATTTCCACGATAGCAATACTTTCCCTTACTATATATTTCATATACAGGTAAGCGAAAGTAAAAAGTGATTAAATAAATTCGGTGAAGTCTTTACTTTGGGTGTTAACGAAGAATTATTTAATCATCACAAACTTTTGTTTATCTAATTTTTGTAAAAAGTGGAAATGCCACTGCTCTTTTCTTCCCATATTTTCTGCATCTGAATAGAATGTGGCGCGGGTCTTCAGGGGCTTTGCATGTCACACAATTGAGACGTTGATTTCCAAAAGGTACTATATCCATTCTAGGAAATTTTACAGGAAGCGCGAAAATCTCTCATTACCATATTATTAAACTAGCTAATTTGGATCTTTTTGCCTTAAAATTTAGAATTATTTTTTTACTATAATAATAACATCATATTAAAGTTATGAAATGATTTTTTTTAGAATGATTTGGAACGAAAATAAATGCGTAATTAGTACTTTTAGAAAATGACCTCATTTCTAAATCGTGTTTTTTAAGGGCTTGAGAATTTATTAGATAACATCAAATAGAATATTTAGATAAAACTAAATAATGAAAATAAAAATATGTAAAAATATCAATTTCGTAAAAAATGTTCTTTAGTATCCTTTTGGAAATCAACGTCTCAATTGTCATCATTTTCTATTTTCATTAAATTAAGATATTTAACGTAAATTATTAATATGCTACTGTGACTAATTGGACTTTTGAGTCCTAAATTTTGCCTATCCAGATTTAATTAATGTGGGGATCTTCAACGAGTGCCTGACATCGCATAGGCTCGAGACGACCATTTTACGATTCCTCCAAAAGACGGCGGAACCAAGAATCTTCAACTCCCTTTAAAAATAGGTCACTTCCTTTGTTTGAACCCACGACCATGGGCATAGAAGGCTGTAATGCGAGCCACTATAGTACAGGTGACTCCATTTTTATTTTTTACTTTTGTATAATTTATCTAATTTGTACACATTCAAAGTCAACACATACACTTCACTTTAATTTATTGAGCGCCTCATGTGGAAATACCAGAAGCACATACGGTTGCCAAGCAGTAATGACCATATGCAGTGGGGGGTCAATGGGAGACACTCCTACGCACCGGAATGTCAGAGTTGCGTAACACTACGGAAGTGTCTCAGGACTTCTTAGCGGCCGACTGATAGGGAGATATCGGCTCAAATCGTTTATCATTCTTTTCATATTCAATTCTGACATATTTCAGAAAA
Organism: Piezodorus guildinii; assembly: GCA_023052935.1. Classification (NCBI taxonomy): domain Eukaryota; kingdom Metazoa; phylum Arthropoda; class Insecta; order Hemiptera; family Pentatomidae; genus Piezodorus; species Piezodorus guildinii. The sequence continues at coordinate 77,693,996 of CM041295.1, forward strand.
ACTAAATAATGTGTTATACTTCAAAACGTTTTAGCGAATTTCTTTTTCCCTTTTACTTATTGAAATTTACAACTGAATGACAACAATACAAGAGTTAAATTTGTGAGCTTAATAAGATACTTGTGGACCGTTCTTGCTTCGCAATGTTTGAAGAAATCACTGCATCAGACATAAATTAATTTATTATTTAAAATAAATATAAAAGTACACTTCCATAGGAAACCAAGTACAGTCAAAGGGTATAGCCGGGTAAGGATGGTAAATCAACCCCCCTCCCTACCCACCCCGGCTTTTTTAACTCAATTTCGGGGGATCGATTTGGTTTCGAATAAAAAAAAAACCTAAATTTTTAGCTTTATAATTCAAACGTGTTCGATATTTTTTTAAAAACCTATTTTTTAGTTTGATTTTTTTAATAGTAAAATTGGAAATTAATTAATGATGTTTTTTTTCTCTGATTATTAGGAGTCAAAGGCATAAAAAAAAGATATGATCATGATTCTTAAACGAAAAGCAAATTTTTAGCGGAAGAAAGAAAACCAAAATATGTTTTTTTTAACCTTTTTTAAAAGTGTCAATCACTGATTTTTTTTTCCGAAAATGTCTTTTATACTATTCTATACACAGGAATTTACCAAAGGGGTGAAACAATACGAAAACAGATAAAAACTTCGTTTTTATTCTTAAATCTTGCATTTAACTTGAAAAATGTTTTCTCTGATTCTTAGGAGTCAAAGGCATAAAAAAATGATATGATCATGATCCTTGAACGAAAAGCAAATTTTTAGCGGAAAAAAGAAAACCAAAATATGTATTTTTTAACCTTTTTTAAAAGTGTCAATCACTGATTTTTTTTTCCGAAAATGTCTTTTATACTATTCTATACACAGGAATTTACCAAAGGGGTGAAACAATACGAAAACAGATAAAAACTTCGTTTTTATTCTGAAATCTTGCATTTAACTTGAAAAATGTTTTCTCTGGTTCTTAGGAGTCAAAGGCATGAAAAAATGTCTAAAATAGCTTTTGTCAAATCATTTTAAAATAAATTCATTGTAAAATTTTTTAAAGGTAATGTAATTCTGAATTTTTGGTGAGAAATAATTGTTTACACATTTTTCAAGTTAAATGCAAGATTAAAAACAGAAAATATCTGGTTTCATATTGTTCCACCCCTTTGAAAAATTCCTGTGTATAGAAGAGTATAAAAGACATTTTCAGAAAAAAAAAAAAAAAATCAGTGATTGACACTTTTCAAAAAGGTTAAAAAAATACTATTATAGGTGGAATAGTCAGGAATCAGTCATTTTTTGAAAAGTTTTTAATTTTGCCAACGTTTCGGCCCAAGCTTGTGAGCCATCATCAGGGCATTACTGAGCCATGTCCAAGCATTAACTGAGGTTGAGCATGAATTGAGTTTATGCTTGGACATGGCTCAGTAATGCCCTGATGATGGCTCACAAGCTTGGGCCGAAACGTTGGCAAAATTAAAAACTTTTCAAAAAATGACTGATTCCTGACTATTCCACCTATAATAGTTTCTACAGTCGACTATACATCCTCAATACAGTTAAAAAAATACATATTTTGGTTTCTTTCTTCCGCTAAAAATTGGCTTTTCGTTTAAGAATCATGATCATTATCATTTGTTCATGCCTTTGACTCATAAAAATCAGAAAAAAAAATCCTCATTAATTAATGTCAAATTTTACTATTAAAAAAAATTATAAAAAAGCGGTATTTAAAATAATCTCAAAAACCATTTCAATTAAAAAGCTAAAAATTTAGGTAATTTTTTTTTTATTCGACACCAAATCGATCACTCAAATTTGAGACAAAACATCCGCGGTGGCAGACTTACCTTACCCGGCTATAACCTTTCTAAAAATCTCAAACGTAATGACACTTATTCGGGAAAAAGTTTATAAAATCATGATCTACTTCTTCGGTCAACTTCGAAATTAAATTAAAAAAAAAAAAATTGGCAAATGTTACGAATGATGAAGAAACCGTTTCTTCAAAGAGATGCCTCTCTTGATAAGGGCGATATTCAAAACAGGAACAAAATATTAATTCGCCCAACTGACAGATAAGCATCGCTTCTGAATAAAATAACACATTTTACACAAATGGGCGTTGAGACAATATACAAGGGAGTTTTTATATGCCGACGCTTTTGGAGTGTGATCCCTAAGCATGATGGTATTAAACTTGGGAACTCCCACGTAGACCCTGATTCTTGACAACACTGCATATACAACAAGAATCATGTCGCGTCCACCGATTTTTATTTTTTTGCTTTTCGAAGTGTGCCAACATATGTTTCGACCAGGCTTCATTGTTTATACGCAATTTACGGCACTGAGCTGTCTGACGGTTTTCTCGCTTTCGCATTCTGGAAATTCGCCATATAAATAAACAATCTCCAAAAAACTGTTCCTCTCTTGCAGGGAGTTATTTTTAAAATGGCTTTCGAAAGCTGGATCGATGTATTTTATCGAATTTAGTGGGCTGAGTTTCAAAGGACAAAATAAATAAAACAGCCAGTTCATTCATTAAAAATGTCTAATCTTATATATATATATATATATATATAATATATATATATATATATATATATTTTTTTTTTTTTTTTTTTTTTTAATTTTTACGTAGATATTTTTTTTTATTTAAACATATTTATTGATTTTCAACTGTATAATTATATACAAAGTAAATGTTATGGATATAGCAATCTGACATGAAATACATGAAGAGATGCCACCCATCGGCACCACTCTAAAAATATTTTAAACTAGAAGGTCTCGGGGCCATCTTCTTTTCAGACGCCTCGGAGGATTATCAGGAATCGAAGAGGATGATAGGATAGAAACTAGTGGATTACAGTGGAAATGGAGTTTTTCATGGAATGATTGATATCTGGTTCGGGCTAATTCAGTAACATATGGGATATTAAGGTCTTTATGGATGAGCTTATTCGTGACAAAGTAAGGAGCGTTAAGGATTTCGGATTGTAAGGATTGGATACGAGAAGAATTTGATGGTTTGGTAGAGCACCATAGCTCTACTCCGTAAGTCCATATCGGTCTTATGATGGTCATATAAATAAGTCTTTTGTAATTAAGTGGAAGATGGGAGCGTTTGTCCAGTAAGTGTTGGAGTAGTCTAAAACGTCGGGCAGTTTCTTGTCTTTTCAGTCTTGTATGGGGATTCCAAGTCAGACGCAGATATTAAAATAAAAAAACTGGAGCGCGCAACGCATGACTTGTCACTTACCTCTGTTGTTGAAAGAAATTAAGAGCTTTTAAACATAAAAGTTAGAAAGAATGACTTCGAGTTTCAATAGAAAGATGTCTTTCAGGTTGAATAGAATAGAAAATAATTTTCATTCCAAGACTGGGTCCCTTAAGAATTACAGGTTTGTACAGTTGAAATATACATGTCTGACCAACAGACAGGGTAAATATATGTGTATGTATCACAATCGCATAAACCACAACACACACACACACACCACACACACACATATATTAATATAATATATATATATATATATATATATATATATATATGCAAAAAAAAAAATAATAAAAAAAAAATAACTCCTCTTTTAAAGTATGATGTCAAGAATATAAATATCACACTTTTTAAGCGCCTTTTTGGGCTTTTATTATCCTAGTATTATAGTATTATTATCCTTATTATTATAATATTGGAAAAGTTGGGATTTGAATGAGGAGAGAAAAGCAGCATGGCGGCTATGAGTATGTAGAGAATTCCAGAATGTGGGTAGGAAAGCCAAGGTCGGAATGGCGCTATATTGTTTCAAGTGAGTGGACTGAAGATTATATTGTAGGAGAACTATGGATGTATCGTATGGAGGGTGTTGTGAGTTAATGATTTGGTAAAGGTATGATCCTAGGGAATAGTGTTAAATGGGGGAAGGAGCCACTTAAACTCGCCGTAAAAATGGGTCGCATGAGCCCTCTTCGGAGTACTGCGGACAAATCTTAAAAATATGTTCATGATTCGTTTTAGCCCGTCCTCAAGCA